>JAGSMS010000044.1:0-600000 GCA_029286595.1 Bhutanitis thaidina | reverse complement strand
CGATCAAATTCTCGGCGAAAGGACAACGCTCGGTGTTTCTCTGCCTTTCAGAAGAAGTTTCCCAATCTACAACGAAGATATCCCGCAACAGTACTCGGGTAACCGACATAGCGGTTAGGATCAGCAAGCTTAAGTGACAATGGACCGGCCGCAGAGCTAGCAGAACTGACAACCGTTAGGGAAGAAAGGTTCTCGAGTGGCAGCCACGCACAGGAGAAGAACGCAGTGTCGGGTCACCCCTCACAAGATGGGCGTCGGACGTCGAGGACGTCGATGGATGCAGGTGGCGCAGGACCTTGCTTTGCGGCAATCTTTGGAGAAAGCCTATGTTCAGCAGTGGACTTATGAAATGCTGAAATGAACAAGGAAAGAAAAAAAATCGGCACTACCTAGTAGAGACGCCGGACTCCCGTTCATCATTGCCATCTTAATGTGAAATGTAAACTTTTGCTTTGTTTGTATTTATCAAGATTAGCGCGACGAGGCCCTGGCGGGAATCTTCAATTTACGCGATAAGGCTTTTGGTCTCACTACAAGGCTTCGACGAATTCCGTCTTCGACAGCGTTCACGGTTCGCTGCAAGCTTCTATTATCTTCCACAGAGCAATTGTTGGCGTATCGGTCTGTACGAACGGTACAAACATACGGTTGATACCAAAGACTTTGTGGTCCGGCCTAAAGACGGCCTCCGTTCTTTAAAACTTCTCATTCCGTAATGTAATATAACATAATTCAGCAATTAGTGCGGTATCCGGGAACACTTCTAATTAATATTTGCTATTTTTATGATAAAATCAAAAATTTGTAAATATTCGTAACTAAAGTCAGGTCTCAAGTCTTTATACTTTTAGAGTCCAGAAAGATGTTTTATGTTATAAATTACCAATTGGCCGGACTCCGAAGGTCGCTTGGTTATTTCCTTATGATGAAATGTGAACAGGGAGGAAGAGTAAATTATAAACATTAAAGTGAAGTAAAACAGTATTTATTCAGTCGTAGAATTGTATAGTGCTGTAACAGCAATATACAACGACTCTGTCAAAGGTGTCGACCACGCGTCTGTCACATCAACGTCACATCGAATCACGAATTAAAACCGATAAGACAATTGAAAGAAGATATTTACAACACGAGTAACAATTATACAATACAAACATATATAATACTATATACAATGAAACACGGGCGCCATTAATCCTCCGCCTCAATAAAGCCGCGTCTGCTGCAATCATTTTACAAACCAAACATGGTTCATGAAAATAAGCTACGTATAAACATTGTAAATTACAAAATGACCTCCCCTCTCCCCCTGTCCCGCATGCGGAAACGGTAAGTCTTCCGCCCGCTATGGATTCAATGAATGGTAACATAATTTTATGAATTAATAATATTTATCAGTATATTTATTCTATATTACAAATTTAGGTGTGATGTTTAGTAGTTTGGTAGAATTATTATTGATGACAAAGTATCTAAAACGTATGGCAACATTTGACTACTTCGGAAATATTGTGCAAGAATAACTTGTTTAGTTTCAAAGATAATGTAACCTTGACGAGATTAATTTCCACATGCCGTCGCAGGGTGGACAACAGCCTTCATATTTTTGTTTATTTTTATCAGTTAAATAAAAATCTAGCCGAGACATATAAAAACCCTACTTATGATAGAAAATAAAAAGTATCCCAGTAATTAAGTTTGTGACGTGTGTAATTTTTTATATACATGATTTAAATTTTTAACTACTTATCCGAAGTTTTATTTACACGTTTGTTTTGTTTTTTATTCATTAAAAATACTTTAGTTAATTTGAGACATTCGTTTACGCAAGAGTGGAACAAAAGAATTAGTTATTAGTATATAACGTTAATATTAATTAATACAGAAAAAAAAATTGTGAATATTAAGCAATCGAGTGGATAGCAGGTGAATTGGCGAGCAAAGTAGGGCTGTCAGAATACTAGGAGCAGGGATGAGAGAAAGTGAGATGAGAAATGGAACGCGCAGGTAGGGGTGCCGCGGAGTGCGGCGCGGGCAGCGCATGGCTGCTTTCTAATCCAGCGACTTGTGACATCACAACATTTCGAGCGTAATATCTAGGTCGGAAATGGGGCGCAATGCAAATGAGCAGAAGTGATGTTTATACGCGCAGCTCAACTGCAGGAAGGCGCTACTGCTGGCTCATGATAATAATATCTGCTATTTAAACAGAGTAATGTTGATTTTGGCACAAAATTTGAGGCATTACATTATTTTTATAAGTCAATTCATATAAACAATATTTTACAACGAACAATATTTTTTTTTTTCAGGTATTAATTTTGGAATGTACGAAGTTAGGTATTGAATCATATTTCTGTTACTATTCTAGGAACCGTTCGGATCGTGACTCTCGAATAGTTCTAATATAACAGTAGTGAACTTGTTTTCGGCCACTTGCGGCTAGTGATGAGTTGACATAGCGGCTGCGACGCTGCGCCGCGTGGCTAGAGCAGCGGGAAGTGCGCGGCGCAGTTGTGCTGCGCGGCGGCGGTGAGCGCGGCGTGCAGCGCGTGCGCGTGCGCCACCGCCGGCTGCAGCAGCAGCACGCGCGCCTCGCCCGCCGACCCTGCCGCCGCGCCCGCCCCCGCCCCGGCGGCGCTCGCGCTGCCCCCGGCGGCGGTGTAGCGCGCCACCCGCGCCATTGCCGCAGCGCTGATCTGTATTATTAGTTGTTTTTGTTTTATTACGCCGAAGAAGTATAACTTCACAAATACAAATACGCTAATTATTCTCGTACCGGTAGGTGTACTTATGTTTCCTTGTTGAACGTATAAAATGACAAAAGAAATAGTGTAGGCTGTTGAACTTGATCCCAGATCACTTGCAACCGACAATATGTAAGGCAAAAGCTTAAATCTACGTGCTAGTGAAAATGCTGAAACTAATATGTATCGAGATGCAAGTTAGCAATACCTGGTATTCGTTATCCTCGTCGGCCGCTCCCCTGCTCTCCGTGACCTTGGCTGAACGTGGCTGTTCCACCAGCACCTGGCGCGAAACGTGACACTTTCACATGCGCAGTTGACAAATAAATTCGTAACCATTCTATAGACATCCCATACAAGTTACCTCAACGACATGACCTTCCAATGGCTGCACTGTGCACGATTTAAAATCTATCATCTCCACGACGCGCTCCGTCTCGGGATCTGCCACCACTAGGAACTGCAATCGTTAATAAAAAAAATATTTTTCAGCAAGTATGTGCAGACAGAGGACGTTAGGAGTTACAGCCACGGTATGTTTGACAACGCGGCTCCGGAGATCGATTTAAGACGAAAATTCAAATAAAACAACGTTATTTCAATAAAATTATGACAGAGATAGACTTACAATTATCTTCATTCCGGAGAAGACAATAGAGATTAGATTAGTTTATACATACATATGAAGATGACAAAGATTATTCTGGAACTATTATCCTTAGTTTTTTTATTATTTACATTACTTTCACGTGTAACTTATTCGGTAGAACGAGTGTAATGTATAATTGTAGACAAACGAGCTAACAGCTCAGCAGATGATAATTGGCTACTGGACACATGTACACAGCTTCATTTGAAGAAGGAGGAGGATCTCTATTCTCTTCATGACAGAAAGAGCCGCCTGGGTGGATACCTACCCAGGCGGCTGCTCGGCGGAGTGGATACCTAGCGCCTAGAAGGTATAATGGGAAGTGTGCTCGGGGTGACCTTGTGCGTGATGATGAGCAGCAGCGGCGCGGCGTCGAGCAGCGCGCGGAAGCCGGCGAGCGCGGGCAGCTCGGCGAGCCGGAACGCCCAGCGCACGCACTCGCGCCGCCACGCCCCCGCCGCCGCACCCGCACCCGCGTCGCACCACACGCGCGCCTCGACGAATAACAGACACGTTATACATATTATTATGACATTAGTAATATAGTTGGTAAGGACTTTTGGGGTGTCCCAGAAAAACGTTACTTCTGTGTAGCGATTGGAAAATTTATTTAAAAACAGGAGACCGCACATACTCGTTGTTGGCTCTATCAGTTAAGAACTTAACTATTAACTGAAAAACAATGTAACATTATTGAAATAAATAAATAAATTGTCTAAATTTAACAAAACATTTTCATACACGTTCGTTCACAATGTAATGTAAAATAAGTTTTGATTCATATTGTACACGACTGTCTATAACTGTTGTATATATTGGATTGTAATTATATAAGTTTGCACGAAGACGATTAAAATACGCCCGATAATTTTACAATCAACTCTTGATTCATAAGGACAAATAATAAACACTGGGTAGAAACGTATTTGGCAAAATTATGTCTTCGTCCGATATAGATGACGATGTGTTTGACAGTTCTATGAACAAATATTGTTGCAGAAGACGCGTCATATACCAATAGTAGTAACCGATCCACTAAAAATTCATTTGCGAGACGTCAATTTATTCACACTATTTGCACCGGCGACGTGGCGATGAAAGCAGACGGGTGGGTGGGTACCTGGGGCGCTGCGTCCCAGCCGGTCTGCGCGAGAAGGCCGTGGCCGGCGTACGCCACGAGGTCGGCGGTGGCGCTGAGCGGCTTGGCGAGCGCGCCCAGTAGCCCGCGCCGCAGCGCCGCGCCGCCGCCCGCCTCGCCCACGCACACGCCAACCACTGGGTGGTGCGCCAGGCCGCCCACCGCGCCTGCGCACACACACATGCGCGAGGCACACGGTCACAAGCGCATCGCACACTCGTGTCTTTTAAATAAGACAGCGACGCGCGGATATTTGTGTGCGGGTCGTTGTTAATGGCATTTAGTCACAGGATGTCCACCCGGGAAGTATTGAACTTCCGGGAGACTAAGCAAAGGGTTGTTTTAAAATTAAATCTATTGAAACAAAGGGGAAGGAAAGGGCCGTAGGAAACAATAGTCCTCTAACTCCAACTAGAGTATCTTATTCCTTAACTGTCGGCGATCCGATTGTCGAATTGGACCATTTCATGAAATATCCAACTGAGAGGCCCGCGCTGCAGAGGTCGCGCATCTGTGCGAAAGCGGCAACACCGTGGTGCTTAGGTCGGTGCAAGGCCAACAGTAAAATCTCATTGCCCACGCGTGGTGCATTTGTCCTTAATTATTAAAAAATAATATACACCATTGTATAACGTTGAAACGCAGATTAGTATATCATTAATTTATATTGTAATAAAGAGCAACGTGGATGGGTTTTTAGTCGGTACGTTCCTCCTTCCGAGATCCCGTGCTTTAGTCATACCCGTTGGGAGGCCGCCCGTCCAACAACGGGCCAGCCCGCGCAACAACGGGTATGACTAAAGCATTTTCTCTCCTCCCCAAAAAAATTCATAAATGTCGTGCAATAGAGCACTGATCACTTGTGTCAATGACCTCCTAGGAGCCCTGTGCAGCGAAGTCCTTATAAACCGTTATGGTAACTGCTGATGGAATTTGGAATGAATAGGGAGACAATTTGAAAAGGAACCAATTGTTTCTGTCGCGGAGCGTCAATTGCAGACGGACAACACCCAGACCCGATATAATTATTTATATTTCATACAAATGCGTGACGCGTGCGGGGGTGAACCCTCGACTTGCAGCTTCCCAGTCAAAAGCTCTGCTCAGCCCACCTGCCCTACCGAGCCCTAATACCTAATAGATTATTGTGAGCCCATACAGACTTGAGGTCCTCTTTCTAATAATAAAAAAAATTGTTTGAAAGTCTTACCAAGTATATTAATAGCAAAATTAGTGAGACCTGCCGCAAGGCCAGCCAGCAGACTAGGCGGCGGACGTCTCCTGGAAACAAATCATTATATGAACGCTTAAAATCACAAGGTTAAACGTACACAACAGACAGACACGTGAACGTGGTGGAGCCAAGCGGGGGCTTTCGTTGCTGCCGGAATGGGACGGCTCGACCGGATTAATACCACGGCCTCGTAGAATACCGGCGTGAAGTAGAGGCATGTTGTGCTTCTGCGTTTCGTTCGGTGAGCGAGGCGAGCGGAGGATTACTGCCCTCCACATCCCCCACATCCGTTACATCGACTCCGTATATATTTACAAATGTGAGTATTTGTGTGTTGGTATGTATGACGTTCAATCACATTTAAAAACGTAATACTTATAAAGGAACGAAATTTGCCAGAGATGTACGAGTAGATTATGCCAGCGAATAAGATACTTTGAATATTACAAAATATGCGACGACGTACGCATTGCGAAGTGAAACACATTATACAGTAATATCGTGTTCAATTTATATTCAAAAAGTAGAAATAATGAAATGAAATTAATGAAATACTCTTTATTGTACACCAATAGCAAAAATAGGAAAAAAATAAATAAATAAAAAGAAACATAAAATACGCAAAGCTACAATTGGCGGCCTTATCGGTTAGAAGCGATCTCTACCTGGCAACCATTTTGCAGAGGAAATAATGACCAGTGAGCAAGCGTTAAGGGAAAAAGGATCTGTTAAGTATAACGAAACGTAACCAGTGCACTGCGCTCACCAGTTACTACAAAGCGGTAGTCCAGCAAAAAAGTACCCGCTAGAAATGAGATTTAGAATGAATGTCGTAGGCCCTTATAAGTTACGTGAGTGTGCCTTCGCAGCTGAGACTTCCGGGTTCGAATCCCGGGGGCAATCATTTGAATGATGAATGTCAATGACGACGCCATGGAATCGTTGTTCAGGACCGGATCAAGTTGATCGTGTTGGTGATATGATACAATGTCGGTGTGGTGCGCGCACCTGGCAGCGGCGGCGCGCTGCGCGTGCTCGTGGTCCCCGGCGAGCAGGTCGAGGTTGCGCGCCAGCGAGCCGGCGGCGGCGCTGAGCGAGCGCAGCAGCGCGGCCGCGGCCGCTGCCGCCACGCCGCGCACTCCACCGCCCGCGCCGCCCACGCGCGCCGCCAGTGCCCCCGGCGCTCCCACCAGCTCCAGCCCGCCCACCACCCACCCTGGACACGACCACCTTCATCATTATGATCATAAGCTCCAGCGATCCGTATACCCGAATGAATGAATGTCAGTCACCGGTGTTACATCAAGGTCGAACATGTTGCACGCACTCAATGTAATATACTATCTAAGTAATACATATGACAATACAGTTCCACTGTTCACAACGCGCTGTTTTATCATATCGTAGCAAACGCTGTGTATGCAAAATATTAAGTTACACACCATAATGCTATTCTGCAATAATTATATCGACATATTTTGTAAAACATCGTTTCAACTAATTTTTCACCAGAACATATTCAGAACAACGTGACAGGGGGTGAGCCTGTCGCCTTCTCAATAACCAGGCCAAGGATACAAATCGTATTTATTAACGTGCTCTAGCCAAGCGGTGGCTTTATCTGCTGCTCGAATGGGCCGGCTCCATCGGGTTCCAATACCACGACCTGAATACCGAAGCAGAGGCGTCTTGTGCTTCCGCGTTTCGTTCGGTGAGTGAGGTAACCGAAGGCCTGCTCCCCCTCGCCATCCCCCTCCTCATCCTCTCTCCCATCTCCCATATACCCTTAAAGTCAGGCAACGCGCCTGCAGCACCTCTGGAGTTGCAGATGTACGTTGCCGACGGTAATCATTTACCATCATGTGAACCGATTGCTCGTTTGCCGCCTTTCCCATAAAAAAAAACATACGTTTCGAAATACTACTACTGATTTGGAAGCTCAACAACAGTGGCAACTCTATTTCACTGCGACGTCCATCACATCTTGTTATTCACCACGACGTCCGGCTATGCGTCTTCGATATAACCAACCGAATAAGTATACCGTTCGATGTTGAACTTGGGCTTGTCACTCGGTCAACAATGAAGGAAGGATTTCATTAGTGTGATCTCTATTACAACAAAACCGTCGTGTTGTTGTCGCGGCGCCCGCGCCACTGTCCGTGAACGCTTCGAGCTACGACACCGGACCCACGCTGTCCTCACCCTCAGCCAGTCCTTTAGGAATGTAAAATAATCCCCTTCTGTCTTGTCATATTCATACAACCAGATCACGTTGCCGGGCGTGAAGTGCCGTTGAGATCATCACGCTTGGCGAGGTGACTGCCTAACTAACATTTACGTGATGGTATTTCCGCTATCTGACTCCTCCTACTCCTACTCCTGTAGTCTCTGCAGACACACCGTGCAGACACACCGTGACAAGGTATCATATTTATCTTACATCGCCACGGGCTATCTGTTCGGTACCATACAATATTAACACGTGAACAATTTAAACAGCCTTCGATATCCGGCAAGCACTCACCGGCGCTGAGCAGCGCGGCGGAGAGGTAGTGCACGGTGAGTGCGTGCGTGAGTCGCTCCGTCGACGTCATCACGTCGCGCAGCTGGAACGCGCCCAGCCGCAAAGGGCTCTGGTCCAACGCTATGTACATGCGCACCTGAACAAGTAATCCAATCAGTATGCTTTCAAAAAAGACATGAAATAAAATGCATAAATATGGTTATTCTTTTTTTGGTTTTCATTTAAAAATAGAAAAGAAAATTTTAACGTATATAGTATTTTAGCGCAAAGGTTTCGCACGTGATAATGTATTAGTAAGCGATAACAGTAATATCTGAGGAGTACTGACGGCCGTGTGTAGAGTGAGCGTGAGGTCGAGCGGGTGCACGGTGAGTGCACGCAACCGCAGCGGGCACTGCATGGTGTGGGCGGCAGCGAGTGCGTGTGCGTGCGCGGGCACGGGCTCGCGCGCTGGGCACGCCTCGCGCAGCAGAGTCGCCAGCTCGCGCACGTACGCGTCCTCCACGTACAACGCTAGCGGGCCCACGCGGACCTCTACTCCAGTCACCTCTGGAATACAAAAGGAAGTAAATGTGAGATACGTTTTTGGTTCGGTTTACTTTAGTAACTCACTTAGGAGCCCGTTCACACTTGTCGTTCGGACTTCTAGAGCAGCAGTCAATTTCGGTACTGTCCGGGAGGCAAAATTCCGCTATGGACGTAGACGTAGCTTTTGTTGTGATACCAGCATCCTCCGCTGAACATAGGTTTGCCAAAGTATGCCATTAACCACGGTTAAAGTCAATCGCATTCATCAACTTCCCGCAACACTGTGATGTACTATTCGATACAAAAGTAGAAAATTGTAAACTTGAATGCACTAGTGTGATATACCTATATTTCCATTATTACTTAAAAGCATAATCGTCCACAATAAACACAACAAAACGCGCACGGGTTTCCCTGGCTACTGGGAGTAGAGCCAGGCGGGGCAGCACGCACGCGAGCGAGATCCGACCCGATCCATGGTAGCGCGGGCGATGGTGGCACGTCCACATCATCATCATCATCATCATCATTTCAGCCTATCAGAAGTCCACTGCTGAACATAGGCCTCCCCCAAAGATTGCCACGGTGGCACACCACGCGACAATCCTTGACGTAACCGAGAAAATTATCGGTGTCCGTGGGACTGTTCCATACAAAATGCTCCGCCACTAAACACAACATAGACACAGTATGGGCCCGAGCTCGATAAATGAGACGACTAGTCAAGTCAAAAGATAGATTATATTTGGCTTAGTAACTAAAGCATACATGCAAGCTTACAAGCACACTTATATACTAATACACATCTCATATGTATCACTCTACTATACTTACAGTCTAACCGTCTGTCGTCTTCAACTTGGTTGTTATGACGCTGTTCACTGTAAGTGCATTAATATAATACACATACAAGAAACAGGCTCGGCCTAGTTTAGTGGATGTCGTGATTTGAATAAATTTGTGTGCAATTCTTATAGATTAAGCAAGCACTTGTATACGTTAAATTTACCGTTGAAGTGTTGGCCTGCCACGGACCAGGTGTCGGTGGTCACGTCCAGCTGTAAGGCTTGTTCCTGTTGCGCGGTGTCAGCAGGTGGGGTGTTGCTGTTGGTGTCGGTGTCAGGTTCGAGGTCGGGGTCGGGGTCGGGGCCGGGGTCGGGGTCGGGGTCGTTGCCCCACAGCGGCGGCCAGGGCCCCGGCGAGGGGCGGGTCGCTCGCGACGCCGCCACCACCGCGAAGTCGAACTGCTCGCTCGCGTACTGCGCGTTGTCCACTTGCAGCGATGATATCAATAGTGACGTGCGCCCTCTCTGTAGACAAACATCTTTTTTATTAACATCAGAGAGGACAGAGCTCGGTTTAATTTCATAGTGTGCAAGATACCTAGCAGAAACCGGAGACCCATGGGATGGTTGGGGAGGGGGCCCATCCATCCCATTTTCCAAATATCCTTTAAGACCGGCAACACACCTGCAGCTCCTCTGGTGTTGCAGATGTACGTGGGCGACGGTAATCACTTACCATCAGGTGAACCACTTGCTCGTTTACCACCTTTCCCATAAAAAAAAAAACACTCGGGCGGCACTAACAATGTTTTTTGCTTTTCAAATGCTCAGCTTAGCTCAGCTCGTGAGGAAATGCAGGTTTAGAACAACTCCCGGCTGCAAAACTCTCTTAAAAACAAAAAGGACACCTTTTCCCAACAGTTGTAATTTGCTACTTCACGTTTTTTATAACTTAAAATACTTTGCGAGGAAAGTTCCTGAAAGTACTAATTTAATGAGACTATCCGATACGGTAACATAGTGCAATGAAGAGTTGAGTATTCGGGCCGGTACTGAGGCTGCTTTATCTTATCTCTCACTTCCTCGGATAACAAGTTGTTTCTGGAGACAGTGTTAGTGTTTAAATAGGAAGCGGCTGAGCGGTGGTCGTACGTTGTCGCGGCGGCGGTGCGCCAGGCGCACGTCGTCGAGGTGCAGCGCGAGCAGCGGCGCGCGGTCGCCGGCGCTCGCCAGCCGTAGCTGCACGCCGCGCACCTCGCAGCGGATCCGCTCGCCGCGCGCACTCGCGCCCCCGCACCACCCTGCACAAGATAAATTGCATTATTCAATTTAAAACAAAATGCATATCAGACAATAAAAAGTACCTAAAAAGGAAAATATGTAAAAAAATGGTGCCCCTCCAAAGGTCGTTGGGCTCTACACCCTACCTTACCTTAACAGCATGCTAATAGTCCACTGCAGCACATGGACCTCTTCCATAAGGATGATTTGGATACACTAGGAATTGGTAAAATTACCTAATATTATTAGAAATCTCTAAATAAAATAATAAATTCTTTAGAGTAAATATTACTATTTTCTATATGCCACGTGTGTAAGGAATGAAATCTCGTTGTTTTGGTCGATTTTACATTAAGTATCAGTAATCACCTGCTGATAGACTCCTTCTCCGCCTGGGAACCTGATAAGGGGATGCTACCTACATCAGACCGGCAACGCACCTGCAGCATCTATGGTGTTGCAGATGTATATGGGCGACGGTAATCACTTACCATCAGGTGAACCGCTAGCTCGTTTGCCGTCTCTTCCATAAAAAAAAAAAAAACCATCCTCTCGTCAATGGTGTACATAAGGTTTTGACGTTTTGACACCCCTGGATAGGAGCAGTAGATATAAAAAGCAAAGTTATTTGTATAACAACTTTAACAGGAACTTAACTTCACTAGCTAGGGTCGGCATAGCATTTTTGCCAACACGGAATGCACGCCGCGATCTCTTGCCCCTATCTTATCAAAAATTGGACTTTGTCGTCCCGGTCAATTTTTGATCCGGTCCACCTTCATAGTGCGCAAGTGATCACCGGTGACGGCATCAAGTGTGAATAGCAATTTAATGTGTAGAATTTACCACGCGCTCGGCGGTGAAGGAAAGCGTAGCGAGGAAACCGACATGAATAATAATAAGAAGCAGCAGTGTGGCGAAACCATTCTCGGCTCCAAAACACTTTGAAATATTTGTGAGGAGGACTTTTACTTCAGAAATGCCCCATCACAGCTGATCTTAATTATAAATGTCATTTCAGATATTCGTATGTTATGTGCCGCCAGGCCTGCGTTATAAAAGTTCAGTATTTCTATAGACACATGTTCGTATGAACGACACAAGTTAGCTGGTACTCATAGGTTCCGGCAGTATCGTATTGTATTCATATTTGACTATGTATCTATTATTTGCGGATTCTGTCGCGTTTAATTATGTTTCGATATTCACAACGTTTCGATTGCTTTACAGCAGCCGCGGTCACGGGGGGCCTGAGGTGTTGGACGTCCAGATGGCATAGTCAACCCGGGCTACCTTCAGCTTATATTTTTTTTAATTTTGGCATCAATCGGAGTTCTTTTACGAGGATTTATGGTCTATCAAATCTGATGTAATGGTTGGAGCGATCGAGGATATGATCACAGACTGCAGACTTCCTAGAGCGTCGGTGTTTCACGTAAGCTATGTGTTCGCGTGATTCTTGCATTTATCATCATCATCATCATCATCATATGTGACTATTTCAATCCCTGGATATTGGTCGAACAGAACTTATCTTCTAATCTTGAAAACTAATCACAATAGAGCCAATGGAACGCCGATGCGGCTCGAGGTGCACTCACTGACCGGTCCCGGCGACCCCCCGCATACTGTAGGCCTCCGAGAGGTCCTGCGGCGTGTTGGGCGCGGCCAGCACTCGCGACGACGTCCCCGCGTCTGACGCACCTGGCCCGGACGAACACGGAACTTGTAGCGTTCGGTAAAATAATTTCAACTAAACTATGTTCATATACACAAATAAATAGATATGTGTCATACATATTATACATATATACATATATCGGCTATTGTGAGTCCTTACCGGGCAAGTATTCCAACGTATAGGAATCGCGATTTCTACCGAGCACGTCGACTCCCTCCGCGCGCGCAGGCGCAGTACGCACGTCTTCCGGGACTAAATTATCTTCTGACGGATTCACGTCGACGCGATCTTGTTCTGACTTCGGAACGTTCAGTACTGCGACAGAACATACTTTTTATTTGTCTTAAAATTGATGGTTAAATATTATTTACGACAGCGTTGCAAAATCTCCTGCCCCATTTTTTTTGGTAAACCTCGTCTAATTATTTGATATCGTAGAGCCGAGCGGTGGCTTTAGCTGCTGCTCGAATGGTTCTACCGGAGTAGTACCAACTCTGCAGGGGTGAAGTAGAGGCATCTTGTGCTTCTGTGTTTCGTTCGGTGAGTGAGGTCAACCCTCCCTCTACTCATTCTCCCTCCCATCTGCCAAATATCCTTAAAGGTCCGCTGTGAGCGATGGTAATTTGCCATAAAAAATATATTGAAAATCATCACTTTAGAAGTACAGACATATATCCAAACGTCTTCATAAGTGAAGTGCAGTCGAAAATTTTACAAACACGAACTCACGGTCGTCCGTCGCTTCGACTCGTTGCAACGCATCTGCCTCGGGTTCTTTCAAATATTTCTGAAATCATAAGACGAGGTAAGCTTTGGAGGAAAAATTAAAATGCGTTACCATTTTTTTAAATAAAAAAAAAACAAGTTGAATACCACAGTAACCGAATGTTTAAAAACCTCAATCTAAATTTAGACAAATATCAGACATCCTATGATGAATATTGAAATGAATTGGGAATTACTGAACGAAAGAAATAACGTAACATTAGCAAACTAAGATTGACAAGCTGAAATAGAAAAAAGGTTTTAACAAAAACATCTCTCGCGTTGCCATTGTATTGCTTAGGATGTGAACTATTTGCCAGTTAAATCATCTATTAGCCAAAGGGAACATAGCCCTGTTTTTGATATTTGGTGGGATTCTAACATTGCTGGCTTATTACTTATATATTGATCAGAGGTATCACATCACATCACATACAGCCTTCCGCTTAACATATTAAAACGAATGAATTATCGCTTACATGGTTCTGGAGCGAGACGTTAGAGTCGACCGGGGAGAAGTGGCCGACCAGCCGCCGTCGGATGTCGCTCGCCGATATGTCGTGCTGTGCGAGACACAGAGGAACGTACAGTCATGCTACTAAGTAGTGCGTCGCAAGTCTAATTGATCATGCGGTCATGAACATAAGGAAGAGACATAACTTGAGTCGACTCTGTAACGTTTACTGCGCTTGCGCCGATATAGACATATACTCTAGACTCGCTGGTTAAATTGAACATTATTAATTTTTGATATCATTAAATATAGGTCTAATACGTGCATAATAGCAGCAAAATAAGAAAGAGCTTAACTAAACTAAGACGAAATTACAGATTTTTTATATATGAGTTTTATCATTGGCTTAAAAAACCGCTCCCTACAGTCAAAAGAGGGTTGCAGCTGTTAAAATAAATGATTTTAATGTTTTTAGATACTGTTACAAAAACGTTGAATGATAACGCGCACCTGATCGACGTCCTGCACTTCGACGAGCGAGGAGTGCGGGTAGTTGCGCACGCGCACTTTGAGCGTGGCGCCGCCCACGAGCTGCACCAGGTGCTCGCCGTCCGCCGCCGCTATCGGCGGACTCCACGCTGGATCCTCGTCCTCTTCTGTGAAATGAATTAGAACACGTTTAAATTTACGATTTATATAACTATTTTGGAAATTACGCACAAATGTCCAAATAATTATGAATACAACATAATTGTTCAACTTTTTCATACTGATATATAATTACATTTTATAAGTATTAGTAAAAAAGGTGAAAATATATTTAGATATAGATAATAAAAAGTTGAATATGTAAATAAATCCTAAACAAATGATCATATATCTCCATGTATTACAAGCACCGTATACTGGTAGCACGTAAATGATAGTTCTTTTTTACTTTAAAAATAATACTGAAAGATAGTACTGAAATTAATATAATAAAATTGTAAATCAACAAAACAAAAACCTGTTGCTTGTGCGAAGATGAGCAACGGCGGGGCGTGCGCAGGCGTGGTAGGGGGCGGCGCGGGGGGCGGGTAGCGCGCGCAGTGTGCCGGGCTCGTGTAGTGCGTGCTGCTGCCCGCCGCCACCGTGCACCACCAACGCGCGCCGTCGCACTCGCTCGCCGCCTGCCGCACACAAATGCACCGAGTAAAGAACTTAAGAATTGGACAAAGCATGCGTACAGATAACTCTTTGATACGCCTACCTACCACTTATAATATAATAACTCACAAGCGTTATTTTGTTTGTTATTAGTTATAATTGAGTGAAATCTAAATCGCATTAGGATATTCCTGTAATGGTTGAAATAAATAATTGAGCAGCAGGAGTTGTTTAGTTGGGGCAGGACGACATTGTGCGAATGGATCGCACTCGTAGGTACTGGCACGGCGAGATAGTTTAATATAAACAATCAAAACTTTCGTGGCTCACATGAACGGTGGTGGGGACATCGTGCTCGGCGTGCGCGGGATGCGCGGGCTGAGCGACGACGAGCGGCTTGTGCGTACGGTTGTGCAACATGTACTGCGGACAGGGATCGGGCGCCACGACCACTTGCCAGCGACCCTCGTGCTGCTGCTGCGTTACCACCACTGCCACCTGTCGTGCACGGTTACTATAGTAGTTAAAATATTGGCATATGCGTAGAATTGCAATAACTTTTAAGTATATATTGGAATCACTAGTGAGCAACATCCAAAATTTTTATAAATTTTTTTGAGGTATTTTTTTTAGATGTAAGTAAATCTTAACTCAACAACAAAATACGATAGAGACATGAAATTTTATATGTTTACATGTAAAACGCGATAAATAATAAATTATTTGTTCACATAATCCGGATTATACTACAGGCCGGGCTAGTACTATCAGTAACTTAATACATCTCATTTCAAGTTTTAAGTGACTATAGTACAGCCAGCAGAAAAGTAGTGCTCACGGAGCGGTCGTTACTGTCGCGCAGGGCGATCGCGCGGCGTGCGGGCGGCGCGGCGAGGCGCACGGGCGTGGGAGGGGCGCCCCCCGCCAGCGACAAGCACACGAACGCACGCGCGCCCGCTCCGCCACGCCACCGCCCCCAAACCCACAGCTGGCACAGCGGCACTCCTGTCGACCTAGCATACACACAGACACACACACATTAAACTAAATGGCGTCGCACATAAACAACAATATGGGTCGCTACGATATAAAATTCTTAGTCATACACCAAAAATCGACTACATAAGTACAATAGTGTAAGCACAGGAGATTTTTTACTTTTTGTTACTTTTTTGTTACTCAAGATATATTTGCAAAAAAATTGTGCAACGTCTACCCTCTCGCTAAAGTCGGTTGGTCACGGCGTACTGAAGTGTTTGACGTCCTGATATCAGAATTAACCGAAGGCCAGTCGGCATTTGAAACTGTTGTCACGGTCGGGACGGTGCTATAAAGTGTCCTAAGCATAAGTACATATATATGTATATATTAACTGTATGCTGTCGGCACATGATGCAGACAACTGCGACCGAAACAAATCTCATCATTAAACTCCTTTAATATCACGTTTAAAACTAAACGGTCTTGTGCGAAAAAAACAAATTCTGTGTCGTATTTGAACACAAAACTAACAACTTTCCGTAAAATATGATTACACTTCAGATATTGAAAAACATCATACCTTTCCAACTTTTCCGGGGGAATCACTTTGAAAGATTTCGGTTTAAGCGCCACGTCTTCCTTATTCTCCTCTGGGACTGCGATAGCTGACACCTGGAAATGACGTCACATTTATTTCCGAGATTTACGCTAAAAGCATTACACTAAATATAAACTTTCATTGTCATCTTACCTGGATATCCATGTTCATTCTATTTATGAGCACGTAAGTTGAGGTGATGCCCAGCACGTTAATGTCTTCTTTGATTTCATAATACATTGTCAACAACGCTACCTGCGTTAAAAAAGAAACGAGATTATAAGAATTCACGACGAGTAATGTTCGAACAGATGCTCAGAGGTTATTGCTAGCCAGGACCGTAGATCCAGGAGGGGGAAGGCTAGGCTCGGCTTTGTGTGTAACGAAGTGGAATGCGCTGGATGGTGGACATCGTGACACTTCGCTTGCACCGCCCAGCCCCGCCGGGTGCTCGCTGACTAGACTTAGAAGGCAGAATGTTAGGAGTGTGTGTGGCGAGGTGTGGGCTTACCTTGTGGCCGCAGTGTATGGCGAGGTGCGCGGCGCGGTCGAGCGCCAGCTGGCCGGGCGGCGGCGCGCCGTAGCGGCCGGGCTCGCGCGCGCACACGCTCAGCGGCTCGCTCACGAACGTCTCGCGGCCCACCTCCAGCGACAGGAAGAACGGCCTCTGCGCAATCCCACGCACACCTCGCACCATTTACTTTGGATGACATTGAGAAGTGAAAAATCAAAGCAAAAATACCTAACCAAAGCTCATTGAATTGTTGTTTTTATATTAAATGTATAAGAAACAGATTAAAAAGTTGTAATGTCAAAATTGACAAACTTTAGTCTTTAAGTCCGAGGCTCCGTGCGACTTTTGGTACAACATCCACCACCGCCACTGCACGTTTATTCTGTTTTAATTTGATTTTTTCGTCAACTAATATATTTTTATACGTCCCTAATGTATACATTTTCCATTAATTTAACAAAAGCAACATTATGAGTAACAGAATTAGGCCGACTTCCGCAGTTGCGGCATGTCGCAGTGTGTTTGCGTACGTTTGTAACAATATACCACACCCGGCACACCGCTAAGGCAGATCGTGAGTGCGAAAAGATGTAGGCATATCTAAGGTTGTTAGTGTGATTTACCGTGAGCAGGGAGGAGGGCGGCGAGACGGCGTGTCCGGGCTCGAGGCGGCAGAGCGGTGCGGCGTCGTGCGCGCGCAGCGTGAGCGGCACGGGCGCGGCGCTGGCCAGCAGCGCGGTCGGGCACAGCCGCGCCGCCAGCGCGCACCCGCCGCCCGCCGACACCGCCGCGTACCGCACCTGAATCAGAATTTTATACAATTTTGTTTTTAATCCAAGTTATTCGTTTGATTACTGTAAGCTACGCTTTGTATGATAAAAACAATTTGCTAAGTCAATAATAATTAAAAGTATCATTGCTATTAAGATATTTTTCACATTGAACACAAATAAACAGTAATTGAACGGCGCAGGTGTGCCGGTGTCGGCGTACCGTGACGTCGCAGCGCGGCTGCAGCAGCGCCGGCCGCCAGGCGCCCGCCCAGTGGCGCCGCACCAGCGAGTACGGCCACTGCGACACGCTCTCCCGGCCCGACTCCTCCAACCTAACCAATTGTTGAGTTATAACATTACACTTTCTTTGGAATGCTAGCGTATTCAAACATAACTTTCAACTGCATCGTGCAACATGTTATAAAGTGTTAGAGAAGCAGATTGTTACACTTATAACCATTTTTTTTCAAAACTTAACAACATCCGCACTCGGCGTGCGCTGTGTGCCGTGCTGACTCACCACCCTTTCAGCCGCCATTGCTACTATTTTGCAATTAAATTTAAATGTCTACCTTCATTCAATTTAATTCTGTTACCAATGTGGAAAGGTTAATTTGGTAATTTAATACATGGGAATTTTATGCAATCCATTTTTAATTTGAATTACCTATGTACAGTTGGCAACTAGTTACGTATGGAGAAAAGATATTTCTTTTTACCGGCATACATTTTTCAAAAGTCCTTTGTTAATAAATGGAAGGTATTAATGAAAAACTCTGCATCATTACAACTAGTTATCTCAAGAAACTCATGCCAAAGTGGCCCCAGACTGGTGACCCCATCATCAATCCGGGAATGCATTCACCAACCCGCCTTCCTAACGTGGTAAGGAATAAAAAGCTTGGTTACAAATCTTCCACAATAGGCAAATCGGCTTCAGTTTGCGCTTCCTTGGAAATGGCTATGTCCAGCAGTGGACTAAAACAGGCTGTAGGAGAGGAACGGTTTCGGGAGCGGTACCAGGCGTGGATCTCCTGCAGCACGTGCTCGATGTCATGCACTGGGGCTCGCTTCTCGAAGACGGAGGTGTCGGTGACGCCGTAGTGCAGCGGCACCGCCTCGCGGGTCACCGGGCACTCGATGCTCCTGCGCACGCGCAACAATCCACATTAGTAAATCAGCACCCGGTGCGCACAAGCACCCGGCACAGCGGCACTATGCTCATGTTTAAAGATCAACTTTTTGTAGTTTTTTTTTTAATATAAAATGTGAAAAACTTTCTCGAACAAGAAAGTAATGTACGTTTTTCTTACTTTTGCCATTAAAGTTATATTAAATTGTATTTAGCATTAATTTATAAATATCTAACAGTAGTTTAATTAGTAAGCACCAGTTACATAGACAGCTTAACATTTAAAGATTGTTGGCCGGTCTCTCGAAAGACAAATTTCCAACAATCCTTAAATTATTTACACAGATGGGGGGTGTAGGTGGGAACGAACGAGGCTTCGGCGGCAAAACGATGGCGCAATCAGAGATCAGTGATGGGAAGCAAAATCACTAGTGCGTGATGAGTGTGGCCCGCAAAGAAATATTTGCCGGCATTTGCATGGCGAGAGGACAGGCGTGACGTTCAGCGGTGGACTAAAGTAGATTGACGAGGGAGTAGCTTTATCGAAAAGGGACAAAGAATTGATATACTACAGTAACTATATTTAAAAATGGTTTCGTGAAACTGTGTGCTCATCGGAGGTGGGCAGGGTGCCAACATTTGACTTAGTCCTCCCACGCTATGTTGGTCAATGGCGTAAGTTCAATATATAATAAAAAAAAGCATATTAGAAATCCTGAAGAAATCTCAATTTTAACGATGGATTTTATAATGTTATTAGGGCTTACAGCATCTTAGCCGTGTGAGTGGGTAAGTGCGAGCGACCTGTACTGGAAGGTGAGGCTGTGGCGCGCGGCGGTGGTG
The DNA here is from genome assembly GCA_029286595.1 of Bhutanitis thaidina. Taxonomy (NCBI): domain Eukaryota; kingdom Metazoa; phylum Arthropoda; class Insecta; order Lepidoptera; family Papilionidae; genus Bhutanitis; species Bhutanitis thaidina. The sequence continues at coordinate 580,224 of JAGSMS010000044.1, read as the reverse complement.
CCGGGCGCGCGCAGGTGTGTGCAGCCGCCGCGCCCCGGCGCCGTCTGCACGATGCCCGCCTGCTGCACCTGGGCTCCGCCGCCGCCGCTCCCGCCGCCTTCGCCCGCCTCCGTCTTGATTAGCACCTGACAACACCAATCCAGTGACCAAATGATGAAGCGGTAACGTTTCGACGTAAACAAACCTAAACGTGTTCCAGAAACAAATCTTTATTACTTTCGAACAGTTAAACAAACTGTTCGAGTGCTCAGAGCAACTTTTCAGAGATAACAATAAGAGTAGGGTTGCAGCCTGTAGATGTCTATTACAGGGCAAAGGGCTCGTTCTCAAATATATGAGAGGGTTTTGAAGCCGGTAAACGTCCGCCACGCTGCTCCAGTGCGGATCGGCGGGCAACACATGTCTACGAAATAATATTTTTTGTCATTTCTCAGACATGCATGTTTCATCGCGATTTTTTTCCTTCAGTGCCGAGTACAAGGTAACTATTGTTTTACAATTGCTATTAACAATTTTGGTGGGCCGGCCATCGGGAATCGAACCCAGGTCACTCGCGCTCCATTAAACTAAAGTGCATTGACCACTCGTCTACCACGGCTCTAAATAACATTAAAAAGAAAATAAAAATGTATGTAGACTTCAATGTAATAATATGTGAGTGTACACATGTGTAAGGCGGGATACACTGACTTTTTCTCCTAATGTCAATATCCCTAGTGCTCGGAGCACCCTGCCGAGTAACGAAAGAGCCACTGGCGCGACAGCGTCTGATTGCGGAAAATCCATCGGAATACACACACACACACTCAAATACCATAAATTAGTAATGGGATGCAACATCAGTGGTGTGTGTGTGTGTGTGTGTGTGTGTGTGTGTGTGTGTGTGTGTGTGTGTGTGTGTGTTTGTGTGTGTGTGTGTGTGTGTGTGTGTGTGTGTGTGTGTGTGTGTGTGTGTGTGTGCGTGCTGGGTACTGACGTCGGTGTCGAGCGGCAGATGGGAGCGCAGCACGTAGAGCGGCCAGAGCGCGGCCAGGAGGCGGCCGTCGCGGCGCGCGCGCACCACGCGGCACCACACCGACACGTACGCCGCCTCGCCGCCGCTCGGCACTGCGCCGCGCGCGTGCACACACAACAGCATTAGCACACACCCAGCAACTTATGCAATGATATAGTGTTTGTTTCTTCTTAAATATAAATACAATAATAACTCCCGAGATGTTAGAAGCGCATAATTCGTTTCAAAAAATTTATAAAATGATCTAATTTATTGACTAGTTTGAAGAGAGGCTAAACACGTGTCGCGTTTCAAGCATTGTTGGGTGTATCACCCAGTGTCGAGTGTAGTGCACGTGTGGGTGATACTTGTGGTTAATCTGTACGGCGTGGAAGAAGTTGCGCACGCATTTGTGGGAGGGAGGGTAGAGCTCTTCTTCTCTTCGGTAATATTAATAATTTTATTATTTTTTGAGCGGAAAAGTTCGAATTTTTTTTTTTACATCTTTAATAATTATTTCAAATATTATGATTTCGTACATTTACGCAAATACTACACATTACAAATGAAACTAATATTTACGGGTAAATTTATTTATTAAAGTAAAATTAAAAGCGGTAAAATTAATTAATAATTTTAAATAAGTTAGAAAAAAGTTAAGTTGTACACCTGATTCTACTATTGAAAACTAACTGTCAAATATAAAAGTGAATAAATTAATCAACCAATAAGAACCTTACCTTTGACCAACCACGGCACGTTTTCCTTGGGACACTCCCTTAAAGGAATGTCACCCGACCAGCTCGTGTCTTGTGACACGAACTTCACTCTGAAATAATGCTGTACTTTATTCGATTTCTCATCACAGTCGTAATACACAATAAGATAAAGTTGTGGGATTGCGGGGTGGCGGTTAGATCGCTTCTCAATCGATGTTGCGATGGCCAATAGGAATTAAATAGATATTTAGGACCACTTAAATAAAATTTAAATATAGACTAAACACTTACGGTTTTTAAATTTTAATAATTGAACTGTTATTTAATATGGAAAGCAGAACACAAAACAAAAAACTTGGGAATCAGTGATGAACCCGTTAGGTTATGAGATTTTCACAAAGTTTTGTAAGCTTAGGTTAAGTAGTTTGCTTATCACATATCATGTCTATGTTCAAATGACCCGCTTCACTAATTTATACTAATTTAAGCACGGAGTATACTACAACAATTGTCAACGACAATGTAGTTGGGAGTGCACGGGACATCAGAGGATTGTGGGAGACGAGGGTCGGCGACTGAAAGACCAATCACGTGTAAGTCGCATTCAAAACATCGCTCCCAGTCGTCGTGACTCGTACATCAAATCAAATCAAAAATAAGCAAGCGCAAATAACTGGCGCACTAGCAAGGTCAATGTTCTAGTTTAGTGTAGTTAAAAATTAATAGCAAGTACATACTTGAGCACCAGGTCAGCGGCGGAGTCGCATAGCAGCGCGGGCCCGACGCGCTCGGGCTGCAACTCCCCGGCACCCACCGTCTGCCACGGCTGCGACGTTGTGCTGCGCGCGCGCACCTGCACGCATGCATGCACACATGCTCATAAACACAGCCTAATAACTAAGCTCACGATTTAATGATAATCAAATCTAATTATGAGCGTGTGACTGAAGGAGCGGTACGCCCCTGGCCAGTCACGCCAAATTGCAAAAGGAGGTAAAGGACATTGCGAAAGATTACAGACATGGAAACTTTGGTGTTTGATTTTATGTATAACCATCACTGACATCCGCTATTGTCGCTGACATTGAATAAGTGCTGGTTATGTAACACGGTAACAATAGTTTACGTTTATAACACGCATTAATTAAAATATCACATAACCGTAAAAATAAAAGTAAGTAGTAATGCTTCTTTTTTCAAATTATATCAGCTGATATAGACGATCAGTAAGTAATCACATTAAATATTTAAACTTTTTTTTTTACATTCCTCTAAATATATTCATGAGCGTCGTTTTAACACCAGTTACGGCTTCTTTTCTTTTTACAAACATTAAAGTGGAAGAGTTAGTAAGAGCGGTGAGAAACCTTGTAGAGCAAGGTGTGTCGCAGCATGTTGGCGAGCGTGAGCCGGCCGGAGAGGTGCATCGTGCGCGCGGCGCCGAGCTCGCGCACGCGCGCGAACAGGAACACACCCGCCCCGGGCCCTACCCCCGCGCCCGCCCCGCCCCCGCGCACCTCGTCCAGGCGCACGCGGTACGAGCCCTCCGTGAAGGGTATACCTACCGACACGTAATTTAATTGTTGTTTTCTTCATAACAAAATAACATTAGTAGTATTAGTAGAAAACAAACACAAGACCACTCACTATTCGACCAGCGCCAGTCAGCCGATGGGTTGACCATGGCAAAACGGAGCTCTTTCGCCTCATAGGGGGAGAGCCACCTGCACAAATTCATATAAAATATTCAAGTGACGTCATCATTTTTTGTGAAATATCTGTCTATTGGCTTGGACTAAGAACGTCGTTTGATGTAACGACGTTCGTTTCGTCCAGCCTCGGACCTTATCGGTTCTCTCCGCCTCGACTCCATGCTCCCTTCTTCTCGCCTTTATTGTTAATATAAGTAATATATATTAACGTAGCTATTGTTTTTTTGTATGTTAATATATCTTACTTTTTTTATCGTAAACATATAATTTCTCTTTTGTTCACCGAAATCATTCATTCAGTAAAAACTTATTTCGTCCCATGACAACTAAACTTTTTTTTTAAATTGTTAAACTATAACGATCGCTGGGTAAAATTTACTGTGAAATGTACGGTTGTGACCGACAAAGGGAGTCAAGGCGAGTTTTAACATAGTATTCGTTAAATAAACCAAGACATGTCAATGTAGGGTTTATTTGTCAAAATATGCCAATAGGTCAGATAGGCCATCTTGTAGAGCGTCTGGTTACACCTAAGCTAAAAACACAAACTGCTTTTACACCTTTAATTATCTTTATTCACACAACACTATAACAAGAACAACTATAGGTTAGCTTAAAGCAGGTATATCGACATGGAAGTAACGAGACGATGGTGCGATGTGAAATACAACTAGCGCCATCTATCAGATCAACAGGGAACAAATATATCAATCGACAGTAAAATAAACAAATTAAGATACTTAAACAGCGTCCACCATTTAATGAAGCATTTGTGTTTGTCGGCACATACGCGAGGTTTAAGAGCGTACGGACCGGTAGGCGAGCTCGACGCCAGGCCCGAGCGGCTGCAGCTCGTCGGTGGCGCGCTGCGACACGCGCAGAGCGGCCGCGCTCTCGTTGTACAGCCACAGCGACACGCGCCCTGCCAGCCGCCGCCGCCATCGCGCGCCGCCCCCCTCCTTCTCCTCCTCCTCTTCATACTCATCCTCCTCCACAGGCTCCTTTAGCAAGTGCTGTCAATTCCAGGCCGGAAACGTGAGCGTCTATTTACTATTAACATTATTTATTTACTTATAAAATTCCCTTGTTAGAAAAAAAAAAAAAAAAAAAAAAAAAAAAAAAAAAAAAAAAAAAAAAAAAAAAAAAAAAAAAAAAAAAAAAAAAAAAAAAAAAAAAAAAAAAAAAAAAAAAAAAAAAAAAAAAAAAAAAAAAAAAAAAAAAAAAAAAAAAAAAAAAAAAAAAAAAAAAAAAAAAAAAAAAAAAAAAAAAAAAAAAAAAAAAAAAAAAAAAAAAAAAAAAAAAAAAAAAAAAAAAAAAAAAAAAAAAAAAAAAAAAAAAAAAAAAAAAAAAAAAAAAAAAAAAAAAAAAAAAAAAAAAAAAAAAAAAAAAAAAAAAAAAAAAAAAAAAAAAAAAAAAAAAAAAAAAAAAAAAAAAAAAAAAAAAAAAAAAAAAAAAAAAAAAAAAAAAAAAAAAAAAAAAAAAAAAAAAAAAAAAAAAAAAAAAAAAAAAAAAAAAAAAAAAAAAAAAAAAAAAAAAAAAAAAAAAAAAAAAAAAAAAAAAAAAAAAAAAAAAAAAAAAAAAAAAAAAAAAAAAAAAAAAAAAAAAAAAAAAAAAAAAAAAAAAAAAAAAAAAAAAAAAAAAAAAAAAAAAAAAAAAAAAAAAAAAAAAAAAAAAAAAAAAAAAAAAAAAAAAAAAAAAAAAAAAAAAAAAAAAAAAAAAAAAAAAAAAAAAAAAAAAAAAAAAAAAAAAAAAAAAAAAAAAAAAAAAAAAAAAAAAAAAAAAAAAAAAAAAAAAAAAAAAAAAAAAAAAAAAAAAAAAAAAAAAAAAAAAAAAAAAAAAAAAAAAAAAAAAAAAAAAAAAAAAAAAAAAAAAAAAAAAAAAAAAAAAAAAAAAAAAAAAAAAAAAAAAAAAAAAAAAAAAAAAAAAAAAAAAAAAAAAAAAAAAAAAAAAAAAAAAAAAAAAAAAAAAAAAAAAAAAAAAAAAAAAAAAAAAAAAAAAAAAAAAAAAAAAAAAAAAAAAAAAAAAAAAAAAAAAAAAAAAAAAAAAAAAAAAAAAAAAAAAAAAAAAAAAAAAAAAAAAAAAAAAAAAAAAAAAAAAAAAAAAAAAAAAAAAAAAAAAAAAAAAAAAAAAAAAAAAAAAAAAAAAAAAAAAAAAAAAAAAAAAAAAAAAAAAAAAAAAAAAAAAAAAAAAAAAAAAAAAAAAAAAAAAAAAAAAAAAAAAAAAAAAAAAAAAAAAAAAAAAAAAAAAAAAAAAAAAAAAAAAAAAAAAAAAAAAAAAAAAAAAAAAAAAAAAAAAAAAAAAAAAAAAAAAAAAAAAAAAAAAAAAAAAAAAAAAAAAAAAAAAAAAAAAAAAAAAAAAAAAAAAAAAAAAAAAAAAAAATTAAGTATCATAGAGAAAAACGATGTGAGAAAAGCTCTAGTTTTCTTCCACAATGACTCACTAAATGGAACCAGTTATAAACACCAGCATCTCTTTCAACTTTCATTTAAATTTCAATATTCATTTAACTAATATTTTTAAATTGTAATCGAAGAATCTAATACGAAAAGTGAGATTACGTTTAAAACGATTTTCGATTGTTTTAACAATTGTACAATATAATGAAAAAGAATTTATAACATGAATTAAACAAGTACACTAAACACTAAACAAGTTAAATTTATAAATAAACCTATTATTCACGGATACGGATTTTATCGCTTGTATTTTTTTTTATTACAACAGGTCGGACAACACCTCAGTGCCGCCGTGATCACGACACGTCGGGAATAATAATAAAAGTAATATTTAAACGCGATAAAATCCTTATCCATAACTAACCGTTTCATTCCAAATCACAATGAATTCGCGTAAATATAAGAAAACATTTAGTTAAATTTTACTATCGTGATCATAGAAATGTGACTAAAGGGTCATGCTTTTTTAAAGCTGTGTGAGGAGCGTGTGTGTGGTTACCGGTGCAGGCGCGGCAGGTCGTTGTGCAGGCAGAGGTTGAGCGCGGCGAGGCGCAGCGCGAGGCGAGCGGTCGGCAGCAGCCGCGGCGCGAAGTGCGAGTCCACGCGCAGCGCGCCCCACAGCTGCTCCGCGCCCACGCCCGCGCCCACCGCCTCCGCCTCCGTCTCAGCGCCCGCCTCCGCCGCCTCGCGTACCACAAAACGCAACGCTACAATTCAGCCGCTTCGCAATGACCATCAGAATGTCATAAATGCGATGGTGATGTTCTCCTGGCCGATTTCGAGCACCGCGACTGTACGCGTAGGCGAAAGCGCAGTGGCACGCACACGGCTTTACGTTCACATGTCCGATGTAACGCTTATGCGATAAGAACGGAGTGGAAGTTTCAGAGACAAGGGACCAACGCCACACACTAACCGGGCCCGAAAACCAACTACACGGTTTTCGTAGAAATAATGACTTCGGCTGGGATTCAAAACCGGAAACCGGAAATGGCGATCCCTCAAAGTCAAAGTCGTAAAAAGTCTTAAGTATGTACATTAATAATAAAAATATATAATCTATACTAATATAAAAAAATCTTTGTATTAAATGTATATTGGAACTTGACGGCACGGATTAAGAGAGAACTTTTTTTATAATGTTCCTTGTCATTCCAGAAATGCTATAAGGCCATTTTTTTCTACTTATAACTACAAACGGTATCGTATACGGTCGCCGTTCGCGAACACTTAACATACAAAAAGACTTTGACTGAGATAACACCGTTAGGTTTTAACTCTATTAAGTTCTCACGAAGTCACAAGATCCAAAAAGTTCATCGATCTTAACTATTAATATCTCTCTTTGTCTCCCCCCCCCCACCCCCCCCTCCTTAAGATTGGAAGCTTTCTTTCGTTGCAGGGGACGCAGCGCTTCACAGCAGCAGTCATCATCGACCTTCGTTAAACTTGCGGGCCTCCGTCCCCGCAAGTCTCTTTAGACGAAGCTGTAAAGGCCTCCGGGCCAACAGCAATGTGGATGGGTTTTTAGTCGGTATGTATCTCCTTCCGAGATCCGAGTCCGACATGACCCGCTGGGAGGCCTCCCGGCCAACAACGGGTATAATTAAATCATTTTCACTCCACCAAAAAAAAAAAAAATCTCTCTTTGTGTGACTTTTTTTTGAACAATTATCATGCGCTCTTGCTCCAGTCGAAAGGCACGAGTACAACTAAAAAGTTAGTGTGAATATGGCTTTGTACTTTTCTCTATCAGACTACGTAAGTCCATTACTATTAGGCATATACCTCTCAAGATAAAATATAAACGTATCCATGCTAACTAACCGGCGCACTGAAGCAGTAGGCTACCCGCAGACCTACTTACTCCGGTGAGATTTGGATGCTGCATGGTCGAATGGAATCATACAGGAGAACTGTTATAACCACTTTAACTTATGTGACCAAACGTGAACAAACAAAACGTGGAAACAGACAGAGCAGTTAGTGTCTCACCAGCGGGTCGTCTTGAAGCGAGTACCTCTTGGCGTCGAACTGGAAGGGCGGCGGCACGGGCTCCGCCACGGGGCACACGCGTACGCGCCACATCAACGCGAACACCATGTCTGCGTACAGTGCGCTCACTGCATTATCCACACATATAAGGGTATATGTAATTTTCACATGGCTCCGTGAATTTGAGCTTAACTACCTTCATAATCAAAGTTAAATAAATACATTTTCACATCACACCATGCACACCGATTCGACGGAATATTTAATTCGATCACTTGAACTACGAATTGATTTCTTCGTAATTTCTTAACCTTTTGTTACGAACTATGTTACGTTTCAGTAAGTGGGACCTATGGTAGCCAGCTTAGTTGCGCTTGGCGATTTGATAACAAAAGACTGAAGCAAACCTGATGGCGTGACGTCGAGGTTGATCTCGCGGGGCCCGCCGGTGGGCAGCCGGAAGTGTGTGTGCGGCTGCCAGCGCATGAACGTCGGCTCGAACAGCTCCAGCACGCACGGCAGCTCCTCGTCCTGTCATACGCGCAGTTCAGTTCACTTTGTTTGTTACCAATAGTCGGACATAGAACGCAAGCAATAATATAAGACGAAATGTCAGTTTTAATTGTTGTAATAGAATCGAAACCGCATATATTTTTAATGAAAATCTTCTCATAAATATCATTATACATGGAGATGAGTGGATGAATCACTAAGTGATAGAACGAGTGAGTGGGAGATTGGTATACGCACCAGGCCGGGCACGGGGAAGACGGCGAGGAGCGTGAGAGTGCGCGGGTGCGGGTAGCGCCAGGCGAGAGTGCCGCCGGCCGCGCGCACCTGGTAAGCCATGGGCAGCTGCCCGCCGCGCACCAGCTTGAACGCGCCGCTCCTGTGCACAATCGCCACGTGAACGTCACCAATTACTAAAAGGCGGCAGTTTCCGCACTTACGTCGTGCCGTTAGACCGTACCGCGCGGCGGCAGTGTGCCGACCGCACCGCAAATGCGAAACTAATCTATCACTCTTCTGTTCCGGTTTAAAAGGTGGCGTACAAAGGATTTTAATTCTAGGTAGGCAATACGTACAAAAAAACAAAGTATCTGAATGAAAAAAAAAGTAGCTAGGATCAGAACTACCATTTTGCTTATGTAGAATGCACCCAACTCAGTAAAGAGGGTCAAGTTAGATCAAGCTACGAAGCATTCATTTGGATTTAATATTTATTAAAAAAAACCTAAGTGTTGCAAGATTGGTAAATATATCTCTCTATATTTAAATATATACTCTCATATTTCAGAACGTCTACATCGCATACGCGGATACAAAAGATAACGGAACATTTAAAAAAACCACCACACCTGAGGTCGTCTTTGTAATAATGGTCGGCGACGTCTTCCAGTGAGTCGGCTGACATGGCGGAGGATGTGATCGCCGAGCTTGACACCGACCTCCCCGCACTCGCGTTGCTCGTACATTCGGCGGGCGTTGGCTATGGAGACAATTATTTTCATTTCCGCTAAAATCTTATTTCATATTGGTGGTGTCGTATGTAGTTGGACACGGACGCGAGTTCTAAGGAAACGAACCGTCACGGTGGCGAGCGCTCGTTGCAGAGCGGATAGCAGGCGGGCGAGCGCGGCCAGGTCGGCGGGCCGCAGCTCGAGCGTCGCGGCGTCCACGTCCACGCCCACCTGCAGCGTGGGCTGCCGCGCCGTCGGCCCGCCCTCGCTGCGCCGCCACGGCTCCCACGCGGCCTCTAGCGTCGCGCTGCACATCATTGTATTTCCTCCAAATTACAACTTTTAAAAGTTACCGTGTCGTCTGTTGGCATGCTTGTGTAATGGCTTACTTTCTGACCCGATAGTGTAGTATATTAGTGTAATGTATGTATATGGTATATGTATATTGGTATAGAAGCGTTATAGTTCTAGCATATGCCTTGGGAGTGGTCCCTGTTCCGTTACAACTGTTAATAGCAATTTCATGCGGTGACTTCACCGCGTACTCGGCGGTATAGGAATACATCACCCGCATCTATGAGAAATATTATTTGGAGGACACGTGAAGACCACCATCTCAAATCAAATCATTTATTCAACATATGTTCTTATATTGAATAAATGTAATTTTTTTTTAAATTCAACCATTGTATCGTAACGAAGTTCCTTTGGCGGAGATGGAACAGACGAAAGACGCTCCGTAGGGTATTCGCGCGCGCGCGCGCGCGCGCGCGCGCGCGCGCGCGCGCGCGCGCGCGCGCGCGCGCGCGCGCGCGCGCGCGCGCGCGCGCGCGCGCGCGCGCGCGCGCGCGCGCGCGCGCGCGCGCGCGCGCGCGCGCGCGCGCGCGCGCGCGCGCGCGCGCGCGCGCGCGCGCGCGCGCGCGCGCGCGCGCGCGCGCGCGCGCGCGCGCGCGCGCGCGCGCGCGCGCGCGCGCGCGCGCGCGCGCGCGCGCGCGCGCGCGCGCGCGCGCGCGCGCGCGCGCGCGCGCGCGCGCGCGCGCGCGCGCGCGCGCGCGCGCGCGCGCGCGCGCGCGCGCGCGCGCGCGCGCGCGCGCGCGCGCGCGCGCGCGCGCGCGCGCGCGCGCGCGCGCGCGCGCGCGCGCGCGCGCGCGCGCGCGCGCGCGCGCGCGCGCGCGCGCGCGCGCGCGCGCGCGCGCGCGCGCGCGCGCGCGCGCGCGCGCGCGCGCGCGCGCGCGCGCGCGCGCGCGCGCGCGCGCGCGCGCGCGCGCGCGCGCGCGCGCGCGCGCGCGCGCGCGCGCGCGCGCGCGCGCGCGCGCGCGCGCGCGCGCGCGCGCGCGCGCGCGCGCGCGCGCGCGCGCGCGCGCGCGCGCGCGCGCGCGCGCGCGCGCGCGCGCGCGCGCGCGCGCGCGCGCGCGCGCGCGCGCGCGCGCGCGCGCGCGCGCGCGCGCGCGCGCGCGCGCGCGCGCGCGCGCGCGCGCGCGCGCGCGCGCGCGCGCGCGCGCGCGCGCGCGCGCGCGCGCGCGCGCGCGCGCGCGCGCGCGCGCGCGCGCGCGCGCGCGCGCGCGCGCGCGCGCGCGCGCGCGCGCGCGCGCGCGCGCGCGCGCGCGCGCGCGCGCGCGCGCGCGCGCGCGCGCGCGCGCGCGCGCGCGCGCGCGCGCGCGCGCGCGCGCGCGCGCGCGCGCGCGCGCGCGCGCGCGCGCGCGCGCGCGCGCGCGCGCGCGCGCGCGCGCGCGCGCGCGCGCGCGCGCGCGCGCGCGCGCGCGCGCGCGCGCGCGCGCGCGCGCGCGCGCGCGCGCGCGCGCGCGCGCGCGCGCGCGCGCGCGCGCGCGCGCGCGCGCGCGCGCGCGCGCGCGCGCGCGCGCGCGCGCGCGCGCGCGCGCGCGCGCGCGCGCGCGCGCGCGCGCGCGCGCGCGCGCGCGCGCGCGCGCGCGCGCGCGCGCGCGCGCGCGCGCGCGCGCGCGCGCGCGCGCGCGCGCGCGCGCGCGCGCGCGCGCGCGCGCGCGCGCGCGCGCGCGCGCGCGCGCGCGCGCGCGCGCGCGCGCGCGCGCGCGCGCGCGCGCGCGCGCGCGCGCGCGCGCGCGCGCGCGCGCGCGCGCGCGCGCGCGCGCGCGCGCGCGCGCGCGCGCGCGCGCGCGCGCGCGCGCGCGCGCGCGCGCGCGCGCGCGCGCGCGCGCGCGCGCGCGCGCGCGCGCGCGCGCGCGCGCGCGCGCGCGCGCGCGCGCGCGCGCGCGCGCGCGCGCGCGCGCGCGCGCGCGCGCGCGCGCGCGCGCGCGCGCGCGCGCGCGCGCGCGCGCGCGCGCGCGCGCGCGCGCGCGCGCGCGCGCGCGCGCGCGCGCGCGCGCGCGCGCGCGCGCGCGCGCGCGCGCGCGCGCGCGCGCGCGCGCGCGCGCGCGCGCGCGCGCGCGCGCGCGCGCGCGCGCGCGCGCGCGCGCGCGCGCGCGCGCGCGCGCGCGCGCGCGCGCGCGCGCGCGCGCGCGCGCGCGCGCGCGCGCGCGCGCGCGCGCGCGCGCGCGCGCGCGCGCGCGCGCGCGCGCGCGCGCGCGCGCGCGCGCGCGCGCGCGCGCGCGCGCGCGCGCGCGCGCGCGCGCGCGCGCGCGCGCGCGCGCGCGCGCGCGCGCGCGCGCGCGCGCGCGCGCGCGCGCGCGCGCGCGCGCGCGCGCGCGCGCGCGCGCGCGCGCGCGCGCGCGCGCGCGCGCGCGCGCGCGCGCGCGCGCGCGCGCGCGCGCGCGCGCGCGCGCGCGCGCGCGCGCGCGCGCGCGCGCGCGCGCGCGCGCGCGCGCGCGCGCGCGCGCGCGCGCGCGCGCGCGCGCGCGCGCGCGCGCGCGCGCGCGCGCGCGCGCGCGCGCGCGCGCGCGCGCGCGCGCGCGCGCGCGCGCGCGCGCGCGCGCGCGCGCGCGCGCGCGCGCGCGCGCGCGCGCGCGCGCGCGCGCGCGCGCGCGCGCGCGCGCGCGCGCGCGCGCGCGCGCGCGCGCGCGCGCGCGCGCGCGCGCGCGCGCGCGCGCGCGCGCGCGCGCGCGCGCGCGCGCGCGCGCGCGCGCGCGCGCGCGCGCGCGCGCGCGCGCGCGCGCGCGCGCGCGCGCGCGCGCGCGCGCGCGCGCGCGCGCGCGCGCGCGCGCGCGCGCGCGCGCGCGCGCGCGCGCGCGCGCGCGCGCGCGCGCGCGCGCGCGCGCGCGCGCGCGCGCGCGCGCGCGCGCGCGCGCGCGCGCGCGCGCGCGCGCGCGCGCGCGCGCGCGCGCGCGCGCGCGCGCGCGCGCGCGCGCGCGCGCGCGCGCGCGCGCGCGCGCGCGCGCGCGCGCGCGCGCGCGCGCGCGCGCGCGCGCGCGCGCGCGCGCGCGCGCGCGCGCGCGCGCGCGCGCGCGCGCGCGCGCGCGCGCGCGCGCGCGCGCGCGCGCGCGCGCGCGCGCGCGCGCGCGCGCGCGCGCGCGCGCGCGCGCGCGCGCGCGCGCGCGCGCGCGCGCGCGCGCGCGCGCGCGCGCGCGCGCGCGCGCGCGCGCGCGCGCGCGCGCGCGCGCGCGCGCGCGCGCGCGCGCGCGCGCGCGCGCGCGCGCGCGCGCGCGCGCGCGCGCGCGCGCGCGCGCGCGCGCGCGCGCGCGCGCGCGCGCGCGCGCGCGCGCGCGCGCGCGCGCGCGCGCGCGCGCGCGCGCGCGCGCGCGCGCGCGCGCGCGCGCGCGCGCGCGCGCGCGCGCGCGCGCGCGCGCGCGCGCGCGCGCGCGCGCGCGCGCGCGCGCGCGCGCGCGCGCGCGCGCGCGCGCGCGCGCGCGCGCGCGCGCGCGCGCGCGCGCGCGCGCGCGCGCGCGCGCGCGCGCGCGCGCGCGCGCGCGCGCGCGCGCGCGCGCGCGCGCGCGCGCGCGCGCGCGCGCGCGCGCGCGCGCGCGCGCGCGCGCGCGCGCGCGCGCGCGCGCGCGCGCGCGCGCGCGCGCGCGCGCGCGCGCGCGCGCGCGCGCGCGCGCGCGCGCGCGCGCGCGCGCGCGCGCGCGCGCGCGCGCGCGCGCGCGCGCGCGCGCGCGCGCGCGCGCGCGCGCGCGCGCGCGCGCGCGCGCGCGCGCGCGCGCGCGCGCGCGCGCGCGCGCGCGCGCGCGCGCGCGCGCGCGCGCGCGCGCGCGCGCGCGCGCGCGCGCGCGCGCGCGCGCGCGCGCGCGCGCGCGCGCGCGCGCGCGCGCGCGCGCGCGCGCGCGCGCGCGCGCGCGCGCGCGCGCGCGCGCGCGCGCGCGCGCGCGCGCGCGCGCGCGCGCGCGCGCGCGCGCGCGCGCGCGCGCGCGCGCGCGCGCGCGCGCGCGCGCGCGCGCGCGCGCGCGCGCGCGCGCGCGCGCGCGCGCGCGCGCGCGCGCGCGCGCGCGCGCGCGCGCGCGCGCGCGCGCGCGCGCGCGCGCGCGCGCGCGCGCGCGCGCGCGCGCGCGCGCGCGCGCGCGCGCGCGCGCGCGCGCGCGCGCGCGCGCGCGCGCGCGCGCGCGCGCGCGCGCGCGCGCGCGCGCGCGCGCGCGCGCGCGCGCGCGCGCGCGCGCGCGCGCGCGCGCGCGCGCGCGCGCGCGCGCGCGCGCGCGCGCGCGCGCGCGCGCGCGCCGCGCTGCGTGCTCAGCAGAAGGCGGCGGCCGGCGTCCGCACCCGCGCCTAGCGACACACTCGCGTCGAACAGCGACACCTGCCGCCAACACAACATTATATTTATTTCAAACAAATACAAATTATCTTTCATTTATAATCGTCTATGTTAGTATATATAAATGTGTGTGCGTGTTTAAAGTTTCTACGTAATTTAATTACTAAATGTAATTAAAAAAAAAAAAATCATAATATTGTTTTTTTATTTGTTTATTGTATTGTATGTATAATGGGTATGTTAATAGTTAATGCGGCCGCCGTAGGAGCACACGCGAGGTGGCGTTGATACATCTTACTTGTGTGTCTTACATGCCATGTATTTTCATGCGCGACACCTAGCTCTCGGTACGCAGCACTAGGGTGACTGATTTAGCGAAAGGGTACATTTCTAACAGGCAGAACGGACGGACAGGCGCGCGATATTCAATTTACTATAACATAATTCTTCGGCGAGGTCTGCAGTTGTTGCTTAAGAGAAGAGAGAAAGAAAACAGTAGGTGAATGGGTGTCTTTAGGCTCTTATGTTAAAAGGTATGTAAACGAGCTAGCCGGTACACCTGATGGTAACACCAGAGGTGCTGCAGGTGCGTTGGCGGCCCTTAAAGGGTATTTGGGAGATGTGAAGGAGGATGAGGAGGGGAATGGGAAGGGGGAGTTGGCCTCCGGTTACCTCACTCGCCGAACGAAACGTAGAAGAACAAGATGCGTAGGTATTCTGCGAGGCCGTGGTACCAAACCGGATGAGCCGGCCCATTCGAGCAGCAGCGAAAGCCGACGCTCGGCTCTACCGCGTTCAAATTATAGTTATTGAATTACCTGCAAAGTCTTCTGGGAGTCGTTCCGCCAGTAATACAAGTTAGGTTGATGCAAGATTAGTTGGACGAGTTGCAAATTGCCATCGGACTTCCGCGCGTGGGGCAAAGCTTCCTGTGAAGAAATGTTCCCTCTTTGATGATGACGGTCCGTTTTAACAATTTTAACGTAGCTACTGTGTGGTAAGATTGCGAAGTAACAAACACCGTATTCAAAGATAATACAGAAAGATCTAAGAAGATACAGAATAAAAAGCAAGGCTTAGATAATTGATACATTGCAGATATTTTAATCATGGATTATTATAATCAAGTAAAATACAACAAATTGGTAGTGGGGTTGTCAATTACGTACTAAAACGACAACAGTCTAAATATAAAATTAACAAAACGCTTTTGAAGTTATGCCGCGCACTAATCCTGTCGCTCCTTTAGATAAAATTTATGATTAAATTTGTTTAGATGTTTATCGACTCTCCGATCGCCTAGGACCAGATTCGACAACTTCACATCTCCAACAAAGTTTTAGACTAAACTTCCTTCCGAGAAGTTACGGCCCATATTTACATTTATTACAAGAATTTGTATTAGTGTTACTAGTATACTGGTTTCTCCAAAGATGCATCATAGGTTTTTTAACACAAAAACAACTAAAAAAAAAATTATTTACACTATCTTTTGTTTTTAACAAACACGTAAATATACAAACAATGAACGTTTTTACTGTTTAGAAAGTTTTCTAGGATTTATTAACATAAAAAAACTTATTGTCTTACTGTCAAGTCATTTTGAGTTTTGCTCATTTCATTGTTTTTAGCACAATCCGCAACGCTCCCGCTGCCGGCGGTCGCAGAGCCCGGGCTCCCTCTTGCACGCTTCTTTACTCTCTTCCAAAACTACCTGAAAACCAAACAACATATTTATATGACAAAAATATTATGTAAAAATTTTAATTTATGGACTACAGCTATAATGGCCTCTCTATAATTATTTCGATCTCATGATTATCTTGAAGTATAACACGTACGTTAGCGGGCGGCTGGTCGGACGCGGCGGCGGCCGGAGCTGCGGCTGGCGTGGTGGCAGGGGTGGGGCCGGGGCCGGGAGCGGTGGCGGAGTCGCGCAGAGGCGCCAGCTCTGCCGAGCCGTCGTCCACAGCGTACAGCGACGCCTCAATCACGCCCATCGTGACGAACACCTCCACGTGCTCCCACGGGTTCTCGCTAGACGAACATACGGTTGGACAAGCTAGCACCAAAGGATATAATCCAAGTCAACTAATGACTGAAAGACAAAATTTTATGTACTACGTCAACAGTAGAATGTCGGAGGGCAGTAGCTGCCGGCAAGGTATTCTAACGTTAATACATCTATACTAATATTACAAAAAGATAATGTAAGTTTGTATAAAATGTGTGGAGTTAGCTCCGGCGCTACTCCACTCATTTCATTTCAGACAGTCATAGGCAATGTTTGAAATCAAAAAATAAATTAGATGATTTAGAAAATTCGATAAACTGCAATATTTATATGAGAGTTAGTGCAATAACTAGAGACAGAAAATGTATTTAAATAAAATAGTTCCATTGATTTCATACGTATTTAATAGTTTTATACGGCTGGGGAAAGTTGCCAATATTGCAAATCAAACAACGGCTTCTTCAAGAGTTCTAAATTAGTCAAAATTAATTAAGAATCTCGTTTTGTCCCTTTCTGTACCAAAATGTCTGTGTAATATGTGAAAATATAACGAGGAATATAAAAAAGTGGACGTGGACATTCTCTCAACCAAAATTTCTTAGCTCAGGACTAAAATGCGGAGGGCATTACACAATAATTTATAGAAGAAAATCGTAGGTTGCTTAATTATTTCATTATTTTCTTATTACCTTTTTTGTTTCTATTGTTTCGTCTAATATTGTTATAAAGTTGTAGTTTCTTATAACTCATTATAGTGTTACTTTAGATAAGCAATGGATCTGAATAATATTAATATCTATTTAACTTTACTAGACTGTGTCTACTGGCTTTCCGTGGTTGCCTTTAAGTAAGGTGGCCTTTTTTTAAAAAACATTTTTATATAAAAAAAAAATTGTTATGTTTTAACCTTGTTGGTAAGCCTTAATAAATAAATAAATAAGACTATAGGCCTACATATCCAACTAAACCTTTAGTCGAACAGATCAAACACTATAGTTCAATTATACTCCTATTAATAAAGAATAAAGTTCTCGGAATCATCTATACATAGGGTGATACCGATAATTGCAATATATTGTTTGGGACCGCATGTTATATTTTTTTTAAGCAACACAATGTGTCTACAACGTGTACAAGAAATAAACTTAGCAGCCACCAGCGCAGTGGTGACGTCATCCTCCGCATGCGAATACCGATTGGTCCACAGTGTTTGGATGAAATTGATAACTATCATAAACAGTGGCATCTCATGAGATGACTCGCGGTTTTTTTTTAATTTCTTTGCACTCACATGTGGTCCGCTTGGGCGATGGCTACGTTCTTCTTGAGCCGTGGCGCGGACTCGCCGGCACTGGGCTTGGTGGCGCAGTGCGAGGTCGCCGAGTCCACGCCCGAGTCCGCCACGCTGCGCCCCGCCTCCGTCGCGTAGGGTTCGCCACCAATTATACTCTCTGAACAATTGCCCATGATAATCATTGTATATAAATAGTGTTGAATTTTCACAACAACTTACTGCTACTAATTCAAAGGAACAATCATTATTTCAACAATCAATTGAGCAATATTATGTTTATGGAGTGACGACCTGCGCAGTGTTGCGGGAAGTCGATGGATGCAGGTGGCTCAGGACCGAGCTTCGTGGCAATCTTTGGGGCAGGCCTGTGTTCAGCAGTGGACTTGTAATAGGCTGAAATGATGATGATGATGTTTATTAATAATGACATTCTATTGTAAGTACAAAAGAGGGTAGGTGTAACCTTCAGCGGGTCGCTCGGTGCGAGCAGATGGGGCCGGTGTGTCGGGTCCCGGCTCGCTCGGCGCCAGCGCAGCGTACGGACACTGTACTGGCTGTTCCTCCGGCACTTGGTCGCTGTCATGTCTGATGAGGCATGTTTATGATATAATTTTTTTTTTAAATAAAAGTCGATGGTAACTTCTTTCAAAATGGAATTTGTGTGCAACGTTTCAATTGGCTGCCAGTGTCTTGTATTTTGAATTGGAAGTGTTGTATACGTATTGTAATACTGAGTAATAAAGTAAATTTATTTAATTTTCTATTAACGGAATTAAATTGTTAATTTAATCCATTTGCTTTTCTAAATAAAAAAAAATATAGTAAAAAAGATCTACATGGACTACAAGAGAGTGGGGCAACGAAATAAATAATTTTTCTGATGGTTACCTACCATTCCATAGGTTCATAGATATAATGTAAAAGCTACTTACATAGGGCTGCGTGTTGGTTGCGTGCTCGCGGGTTGTGTGTGCTTGTGTGTGTGTGTGAGCGTGTGTGTGTTTGTGCGCGTCGAGCTACCTGCTCGTGAAGAGGCGCGCGAGACGCGCAGCGAGCGCCAGCTGGTGCAGCGCGAGCTCGATCGCGCAGTCGGAGGCCAGGTTGAGCTCGAGCGCGGGCCCGCATGCCAGCGCGCCGCTGCGGCCGAGCGCCGGCGCCACCACGCACTCCACGTCCACGCTGCACCACGTGACCATACATTCATTCAATACGTAAAGGTTACATAGATTCCATGCATTATGTTGCACATACGAAATAGAGCGTTGTGGCGTGAAAGAAGTATGTAGTGACACAAATTGAGAAAGAGATGCTGAGCTGGTTTGGACATGGGGAGAGGATGAATGAAAGTAGGTTGACGAAACAAATATATGAGGCGAGTGTAAATGGTAGAGTCGGGAGAGGAAGACCTCGGCGAGCATTTTACGATCGAATCGGAGACGTTCTGGAAAAAGGCCAGGTCAAGTGTACTCTAAATCAACGAGCATGCATGCGAAGATTGATGAAAGTGGAAGAAGTGAAAGACGCATTTCAAGACCGTAGCAAGTGGAAGAAGGTCATCTCTCCCTTCCCCGTTGAGTACAAGGCGTGAATATATATATACATACATACGAAATAGTGGTAGAGCCAAGCGGCGGCGTTAGCTGCTGTTCGACCGAAACGCAATTTACATCTTTTTTTTTCATTATTCTAAACCAAGAGTTTATACTATACGCTATTATATATATAACTTGAGTCTCCTAATTGGAGCTTTATCTACCGTTCGAGCTATTGTCGCTTAATGTCATAAGTATAGAAATGATTAAGATATTGACACAGGGAAGGGTAGTGTACGTTGCAACTAACTTACGAGTGCAAGATAGGCGTGATGACGGGCGAGATCGTGGGCTGGCTCCATTTCAGAGCTGGGTTTTCTCCGCCCGTACCTTTCAGGATATCCGACTCGCTAACCTAGAAACATTATACGATGTAATAACTGAGATATACATATTTAATGCACACCACTTTACATTTTATGTGATAGTATAATAAAAAAAAATTACTATGTACTACAAGCAGAAATCTATTAGATCTTACATACAATGAAATTAACGTTCTTTTTAAATAATTTACATAAAAAGACAAAAAATTATATTAGAATTGTTTAAAAAGAAACTTCTTGTTATATTTAAACGCTGTGTGAATTTAGTGAAGATGACACAAGCTGTGCGAATCGCGTGTTCGAGATGTTTCCATGCGCTGGATTATTCCGGTCAAGATTATATATTATTATACAGATTGGATGCGACGTTGTGAGATTAAATTTAACTTCATATTTCATAGGCCATTAAGGTATGATCTTGAATGCCCACTAAAAAGCAGTTCAGTCACAGGATACTTTTATAGATTTTGTTATTTTGCTTCTTATATTTATAGTAATACTCCACGAGGCCTACATGGCCCAAGCAGAAGACCTTATCCGTCTGTTTTTTGAACTAGTAAGCTTTTTATGTTGTTAGAAAATTCGTTGGTTTTTTTCGTTAAAAATAATAACTATATCCCAATAATTTATTCTGAATACTAGTACTAATCAAGTTTCCAATAATAAAAAAGTCGCCTCCAACCTGTAGAATGTAAAACTATCAGAAATAGGTAAATGTCCCTTCGACGTAAATAAACATCGAATTATTATTATGCGATATCGATTCGTCGTTACAAGCACATGACAAAATAATTTTAAACAATGCTGAGGTAGTGGGCGAGACCTCCTGGCGCACGAGCTGGTGGAAGCGCGCGGAGCGCAGCGCCAGGCCGCGCGCCGCCGCCTCGTACTGGCGTCCCTCTGGCGCGCCGCCGCCCGCCGCGCAGCCCCGCACCGCGCGCCTGCCGCCCGCGACACCGACCCCGCACAACACATCGCATCAACTTCATCGCGGACACATTGAAACTAAACTAATATCAACACATTTTAACGCGTTTCATTTTACTTTTGGTCCGTAATAAAATTAACGTTAAGTATTAGTTTCGTTTCAACATGGAAAATTCGCGTGAATTAAAGAAATCATCACGCGACATCATGTTTTATTGATAAAGACGCATATTATTAATGTATACTTCAAACTGCTTTTATAATTTTATGTAAATTTCTACAAACAAACTAGATGGCGCTAGACATATTTACCACGCGATATGGTTTGCCTTTTATAAAGGTAATGAGCATGCTGATCTAATATGTTCAAATATACAAGTTTAGACCAGTATACAACTGTGGTCTTATTTATCAGCCGTTCGAGAATACACAAGCAGTTCTAAGGCCAATGAGGCTCTTAACATTTATATAAAACAAAGCAGCAGCTTGTAAATATACCGCGGGGCTGCTCAATGGCCTCCTCGGAACGTTTGAGTGAGCCATGGCCCCGGCAATGAACTGTCACGCTGCTGCTCCACGGCGAGATGGTGGCCATCACATCCTCAAAATATTATTTTCTATTATCTCTCATACATTTCTTTTTACGTCGAGCAGACATTTAAAACTGCAATGAATTTTAGTGGTACCTTCACCCGGGACTGAACTGAGTTCACTCTCGTACTGTGGAAGGTAAACAGGGTGGTGTAATCATAAGCTGAATATACTGTTATAATTATAATATACAGTTATATTTGCGTGCCAAGTATAGTAATTATGACGAAATCTCCCACTGAGTGAGCGTCTAGCAGTGGACTTTGAACATATTGATGATGAAGGACTCTATGTGACTATACTGGCTCGAACCGGTACAACACAAATAATGTAATTGATAATGTCAGACGTTACTTTGTGAAAAACATTTAAAATTTTTCAATATATTAGTCTTAGCGTAAACGTATGTACGTAATTATCTAACAAAAAGGATGTTCAGTGTTTCCTCGATGGACTAAGCGAGTCGGCTTCAAGGATACGCTTGGCAACATAACCTTTCCTTCTGTCCTTACACATTAGAACGTATCGATGTAAGCGGCAATGATTATGAGTGGATGGCACGTTGCCAACTCTTACCTGCAAATCGGGTTTGCCGGATGTGGGTTGAGGGTGATTTTTCCGATCTGTAATAAAATACAACACAAAATATTGAGTATATCACAGTTGAGAGAAAAAGTAAGAGCAGCGCTGAGTACGTACGACAAGCATTAAGGTGTCGTCGTCCGCGCCGTCCCGCTCCTGCTCGTCGCACGTGACGAGCAGCCGCAGCCCGCCCGCGGCCACGTAGCAGAACGGGAGCTGCCACGCGGTCATCCTGCACAATGAGTATTCAACAGCAACGTCAGTGGCAACTCGCGCCAGTTATGTACTTTATCATAGAAATATCAAAATTAATGACGTTTGAATAGAGTGCAGGTGCGCGTCCGCGTGCGTCGGTGCGCCGCAGTCGGTGTGCGGGCGCAGCATGCGCACCACTTCGGCCGCGTGGCGCAGCACGCTCGGTCTCACCACCGCCTCCAGCGGCGCCACCGTCGCGTACACCTCCCACATACTGTCCACCTAATGCAACAAACTTACATTTACACTTCACTCATCATACAATAAACGAATCAACGATTGCAAAGCTATTCTGTTCCGTGTAAGACATTCAACGGTACTCAGCTTGACGATGGCATGCGATTTTCCATTTGCCTGAACTCAAATATCTCTAACCTCCTTTCGCATTAATTAGCAGTTTTATCGTGAACCGAATAAAACGAGTAAGTGGACCCGCCGAGTGTACCGTGCTCATTTATTGCGTATTAAGAAAAACGTCAAAATTCGGCCCTAGCCTTACCATTCGTCGTTCACGATTAATATACTTTGCAGACCTTCTGTTAATACTAGCTACTTCAATCTATACATAATGCGTTAAATCCGCAAAGCACTGGACTCTAAACACTACATAACTTTACCTTATTTCTCCATCTTTTGAACTAATTCAGCAAAAGAATTGCTAATTCCTTGAAATGTTTACTCGTGCTCACCAAGCCGAGCTAGAGGTAGGTGGGCGAGGGCAGTACGGGAACCCTCGCACCAATGACGCCGCTCTCCCATTACTTAGTCTGTGGCATTTGGGTTCCGCAAATTCGAGGTGCAGGCGAGGTGGACGTTTGGGGAGAGCGATCTCACTTACACCGCGAGGGTGTCGCATCGTATAGTTATTATCTATGGTCAGAGTACCGGCACGGAACTCAATGATGTTGAATATGGACAAATATTTTTTTGTTAGCGCTTTTTTAAAGAGATCTATATTCAGCTGTGGGCTAATGTAGATGGTGATGACATACAGACACTGAAGTCTCCTTAATTTTCTTCAACTCTAAAACATTAAAATATTGAACGTAGTATTATCTTAAAGGTACATAAATTATACAATGGACACGTGATAGCGAAACCAATATTTATAATAAGGAAGAGTTTTTATTTGTGTTCTTAGTGTGTACAGTGTCTACATATATTGTATACCAAATAATATGTTATTGTATCATATAATTATTTCCATTATACTTACAGATTTCTGTTCCAGCAACTTTGGATGCAATTCTTCCTTCCAGCTGGCGGGCAAGTTCGATATCCTGAAAGAATTCAGATAATTAATAATAAAAGCAAAGAAACAAAGTCATGAAATATTCAAAAAAATGTCAAACCGTATATATAATTAAGTCAATGACAGATAATATTAAAAAAAATTGACGATTGAGGAATGCTTCAGAAAAAGTTTAAAATATTGCATCGGCCTCGATCTTTGCGGCTCGTTAAGCAGGGTGCAGTGAACTCTCCGAATTTCTACAATCAAATATTACCTACCGTAGGAAAGGAAGTTAAAGGAAAATTTTAATTTCTAATGTTCACACGGCCTCGCAGAATACCGGTGTGAAGTAGAGGCATCTTGTGCTTCTACGTTTCGTTCGGTGAGCGAGGTGACCGGAGGCCCACTATCTTTCCACATCCTCCTCCTCATCCTCTCTCCCATCTCCCAAGTACCCTTAAAGGACGGCAACACACATGCAGCACCACTGGTGTTGCAGATGCAAGCGGGCAACGGTAACCACTTACCATCAGGTGAACCGCTTGCTCGATTGCCGCCTCTCTCGTATAAATAAAACATGGACAAAAGAATATCTCGCGTGTTTGTGTTTGAGGGGTATGCAGCATCGCTTACTGCGCTCGCGTGATGGTGACCGCCAGGAAGTGGTTGTCCTGCTTGGCGTCCGCGGGCTCGCGGGCCTCGAGCACGCGGCCGCCGAGCGCGCCCGCCTCCCACTCGCCGCCCTGCGACCTGCACAACCGACTGGCTCTCACATGCGCTCCCACCGACAGATCATCCACTATAAACATCTATCGATCTCTTTTATTCAACCGCCTGTACACGTCCACTGCTGGACATATTTTTTTCCGTGAATGCGCCAACAAAAGATGGTATCGATCATCATCCCGTCACCAATCCGTGGAATTTGGATTCGGCATATTCGGATGGATTTTCCGGCATCAGCCTCCTCTGTTGCCCCACTCTTCAGCTTGACCTTTGTACAATAGGCTGCTATAAAAACTCAAAGAACACTAATAACGAAAGATTGAGAAAAATCATGGCAGAAACCTTCCGTAACAAACATGTTTATGGACAATTATTGTTATCTCTTGTAATAATTTCACAGCACATTATATTTATTTATAAAAGTAACTAAATCTAGTAATGAATATCTCCTTACAATGGAATATCCTGAATACGCCGTAAGGCGTAATCAGTCCGTTACTTCTATAATTAAAATGTGTTGTGAATCTAGTACAAGACAATGATGAATTTTCACCGAGTGACAACAATCGCGAGTATAGATTATTACAAATATGCTTATTTTTATGAACGCAAAGGAAGGATGCCGATTTTGGCAATACTTATTACTTAAGCATTTATAACACTTTGCACATATTTATTTGCAATCCAGTAGTGTTACATATACAATGAATAATACATGAATTTTAATAAGTACTATCGACTCGACGCGTGCAAATTGTGTCTTTTTACTTAGTGTTCATTCTAATATAATACTTCATTAGTTCGTAAAACTCCACTGCTTGACCCTTTCTTGACCCTTGCTTTCCAAGCTGGTATGCGGTGCGTGCAAGGATACTTATTGTTTCTTACTTAATTAAAAATAGCCAGAACTAAATATCGTATCAATACTCAGAAACGATGATCAATCGATTTATTATTTAATGACAATCTCTTGTCTGCGACTGTCAGTGGTCGTGTAACTTTTGAACGACTTCTGGGATTGAGGGAACGGGCTGTACTGACGAGACGATGGTTTATACTCGTAGCTTAGCTAGGAACCGATAAGTGGCGCTGTGGTTGTGTCATTGACAAGTTTATGAACCAAAGTGACTCATATTCAAAATATATGTCAGTTTAGTGCCAAAAAAAGAGCCGATAGGCTAGAAATGTCATGTCTCGTACTCATCGCGCCACCTACCGGAAAATGTATAAAAACTTCCAAGCCTGGTGGTGAATTGTAAATATTTCGTGCGAGCAGTGAAATTACTGACCGCCGGTAGTGTCGCAACGAAGCGGACGCCAGCTTGATCTTGAGCTGACTGTAGTGAGGCTGCATGTCGAATGTGGCGATGAGGTCGTCTGCGTCGGCGGCGAGACGCGCGCGTGCGCCCGACACCGCCAGCGTGGCGCGCGACACCACCCACTGCACCCACACGAACGTCTTCGTATCGGGGCCTGCCGAAGCAACACGTACCTAACTAAACAGCGACACTTCACAAAAGTACCGTGTAAAGTGGCTCAAAAAATGAAAAACCTGACGCGGAATATAAATTATATAACAAACTAGGCTTGGTCATACGTTCATAAGAAAGAAATTCAAATCGAAATATTACATGGATACTATAATAGATATAGATGTTCTTTTTTCCCATTCGAGCGCGTACATTTTTTCAAATAAATTCGATAAAGTTCTGATTAAACAATTCGAGAAGTCGCGCGATAGTGTTTTTTTTTTCTGAACACGATAGACATTGAAAAACTAGGATATCATATCAATCTATCGTAACTCTCGTTAAACGTTTGCGTAATGTGTTTTAAAATATAGACCATTTTAAATTTTACTCGCGGAATCGTTCACGTATGTCATAGCGTCTTACCCTGCTCTGACGTCAGCTGATCATAATCGAATCAAAACATTCAAATGTCTAGTCGAGTCAACATTGGAAAGCCATGTCCTGTCTCGGATGGTGATTTACGGAATCTTAATCATATTTGAAATCAAAATATCGTGTTTGACACAACAGAAAGTAATTGTTTTGAAGACAATTTAAAAAGTAATCAAGTCGAAACTCACTGGCAGCTTCGAAGATGGGGATCAGCTCGGAGCGGTTCTCGCTCAGCGTCTCGTCCGATGGACTCTGCTGTTCTTCTATTTCCGACACAGATCTGAAACGGTTCATCGATTAATTAAGCAGTGTTCAATTTCCATGGCTACGAAAAATAGAGGCCTTTGCCCAATAGTAGGGATAGTTTAGACAAATTGAAATTGGAAGATTGACAAGGCAGAGCTGATGCAAATGATATCGGAAAGGCAGAGTGAATGAATTTGAGAGCAAACTTAGAGCGTCAAAACTCGTACTCAAAACATCATATCTATTATGGTAATTTCAAAGCTAAAGAGCTAAAGAACAGTACAATAACTCTGTCTGCGATAAATGACTATGTGTTAATTACTTGTGAGTAGAGTAGAATAAACGAGAAGCGTCCAGATGATTTAGGCGAGACGGGTAAATACCTTATGAGGTGGGAGTGGGAGGCGGCGGAGGCGGCGGCGGCGGCGGGTCGCGGGGCGGGGGGCGGCGGGCGGCGCAGCAGGTCGAGCAGGTGCCGCGTGCAGTGCAGCGCGTCCGCCACCGCGCGCACCTGCCGCGCGCATAGTCATCAACATACAGGCACTACATCATACATCAACACTCTCCTTCGTCTATCCAGTTCCCGCAACACTATTCAGCACACGGCTTCATCCATTGCCAATCTATACCTCCGTTCAACTTTTATTGTAAACAAAATACTTTTATTGTAATATAAATAATGTTACAGTTTAAAAGTTATCTTTAATTTTTTTCTGAATTCAAATTTGGATTGCCTTTATTATGTAACAAGCTTCGATCGATATTCCGTCATTTCATATAAAATTATTTTACATGTGACGTGCGCCACCATATTGCAATAGCGTGACGGAGTCTTTCGGCTCCAAAATAGTTTTGGAAATGATGGGTCATCGTCATTAGTCGAAATTATCATAGAAAAAAAGGAAACGTATGCGAGTCGGGGCGCACCTGGTCGTGGTCGATGCGCAGCGTGACGGGCGGCGTGTCGGCGTGCACGTGCACGCCCAGCGACACCACCGGCCCCATCACCGTCGCGGCCGCCGGCGGCTCCGGCGAACTCTTGCCCTGCCCCTGCCACCAACCGTCACATTGTTACTACACTCGCAACTCCAGAGTGTAACGAGCCATATTGTTTCAACCATTAAGATCTATAGACACCTTTAAGTAACTGTTAAATATTAACATTAACTTTCTCTATAAATGTTAATGCAATTGCTAAATGCTTCTTAAATGTCTAGAAACTAGTAATATGTACTCGATGTACGTGAACTAGGTCAAAAAGGAATGTTATAATGTTGTTTTACTTTAAAACGATACTCACCTCAACGGGCGATCTCTTGTGGCTGTAAAATAATAAAGACACTTTAAGTAAAGGCGAAGGCATAATTAAAACTGTAATTCAACGCGTGTGACATACTTGGCCGGACCGCGCACGAACTCCTTCAGCGTGGACGGTCGGAAATCGACGCCGCTCGTGAAGTATTTGGTTTTCTGTGGAAGTAATTAACATATACATATATATATTGGTTAACATACGTGTACATATCCAAAAGCAACGCCCACGCAATACCTACGACAGCGGTCACTATCAAAACATCCAATCACGGACCGTGGCCTTTTTTATGGGAAAGGCGGCAAACGAGCAAGCGGTTCACCTGATGGTAAGTGATTACCGTAGCCCATGTACATCTGCAACACCATAGATGCTGCAGGTGCGTTGCCGGTCTTTAAGGATATTTAAGAGACGGCAGGGAGGATGAGGAGGCGGATGAAAAGGGTGATGGGGAGGGGGAGTGTGCCTCCAGTTACCTCGACTCACCGAACGTAACGCAGAAGCACAAGATGATTACTTCACGCCGGTATTCTGCGAGGCCGTGGTCCCAATCCGGTCGAGCCGGCCCATTCGAGCAGCAGCAAAAGCCGTCGCTAGGTTCTACCGTTCTGTGAGGGGTCGCTCACTACCCTTAAATATGGTCGAGAAGGGTGGATATGACCTGGCTGTCACATGCGACATGCTTGTGCAGCTCGGGATTGAAAACCGTGGGTTAGTTTGTGTATAATTTTATCTTAGAATGTGCTTTGTTTGTCTTTTAGACTATTACTTGCTTCTTATTTTATATTATGTTGTATCATTTGTAATGTACAAAATCTGTTTTATAAAAGAGGATATCTACGGAGTGTATTTCGCCGGTTTCTTCTCAATCAGAAGAATCTCATTACGAAACGGCAGTAGAATAAAAAAAAATATAATTGACAAACGAAATCTGAATTTCTTACGTCAAATAAATATTTTCATTCATTCATTCATTCTACTTAGGTTCTAGGGTTTCTAGGCTAAGGTTTTCTTTTCATTGAATCGAGTAACAAACGAGCTAAGCAGTCGACCTGATGGTAAGTGGCCAGCGCAGCCAGTTGACGTACGAAAACAAAGGTTGAGTGATGTGTTGTCACCGCCGAGGACTCAGGTGAAATGTCTCACAACCCCGTAATTATACTGGCTCTTTATATATTTCAAATAGGAACACAACAGTGGTTGAACTGCTGTTGCGCAGCAGAAATGGGTAAGAAGCTGGTACCTAGGCAGAGGAGTCTAGAGCCACACGGTGTCTGATACTATGTTCGCCAAACACGGTTATGACATATCACTGTATTGGGAAAAAGCATCCAACCGTTGATTATGAGACTACACGAAGAAGAAGAAATAGCTTCATATGCTTAAGACCAAACATACATAGATACATAGAGATATGAACCGAATTTCTACTTGATATGTCTAGCTTATATACTTAAGCGATCGGTCCAAGTCTCACACTACACTTATTGCTGTGCGTCATTGTACCTCCTCATCGCGCGCTGTGTCCTGCTGGCGTGGGTAGTGCGCGGTGGTGGGCACGCGCAGCGCCAGCGACTTGGTGACGACGGACAGCGTGACGGTGCTGGTGAGCAGGCCCAGCACGACGCGCGGCGCGACCGTGCGCTGGTCCCGCAGAGGCGTGTGAACGGTCCCGGTCCCGGTCCCGGATCCCGCCCCCGGCCCCGCACTGTGCGCCTCCAGCGTGTAGCACGACACGTCCGCGATACGCACCTTCCACGGGAATGACTCCACATTCGCTGCAAAATTAACAGCTTCGTCGTACTCACCTCTAGACCGAACCTCATTAGATTTGAACAATTTATGGAATTTTACTATTTATGAAATTACTATAGACATGATAAATATTTTCGCTTATGAAGTTTCGCGAATGTTAACAACTTTTAAATACACAAAATTAGATTGAATAGAATTTTTTAATACACAAAAAAACCGAATTTACCTTACCTTCTTACGTCGAAGAATAAAGAATTTTCATACATTTCATACAATAACACAAAGTGAGGCTGTAATTACAACGATGATATAAAATATAAATTAAGCCGATTAAGGTACTTGGTGCATAACTATGATATTAACTGAAACATTTACTTTAACTTTAACAAAGTGGATATAAGGTGAAAACATTAAAACAAAAACCAAACAAAATGGTTGTAGAGTTTTATTAATTATAGGATATTATATACTTGAAATAGAACTCATAGCATCACTAGCAGCTACCCGCGACGTCGCCCGCGTTTTCACAAACTTTGTCTCTCAAGAGAACAGAAATAAAAAGGATCTTATTTGAGGGAACATTGAAAAAAACGTTCCATCTATATCTATGAAATTGCCTTAAAGTTATATTCGTTCAAACAGACACGAAGAGTTTTATACACATGATGGATGCGACCTTATTGATATTAAATGAAATAGTTATTAGTATTCGTGGTCATTATTAGTTGGAAATAACGAAACAATTTTTAACGAGAGAAATAATTAAATCTATTTGTCCAACAAATTAAAAAAAACCTAATAATCCAAATAAATATAACAGGGTTTTATGATGGGTCTTTTAATTACATAGTAATATCTTAGTGTCACATTTGGATGCAATAATGAATTCGATTTGATTTGATAAAACGCAAGCCCTATTCGACATGACATTCGGCAAGAGCGGCGACTTGGTAGGATTTCACTGTCAGCGCGTCAGCTGTAAATCCGGGGAGCGGATGGTCGATAAGGTCTTTGACCTGGTCGTTGGTCTAGATCCTTAGTTCTAGTTAGTGGTCCACCTGGACCACTTTGAGGGGTCTACGTTGGCGTGACAAAAATGCGGATCCACGAAAATTTATTTGCTTTCGAGAAGAACTAAACCGTTGGCTTGACTTCTCCTATCAATGTAGGCAGATAATATTTTAAGAAGCTCAGCGACTGTTGCTTGTAATTTCGAAAAGAAAAGTAAAGTGAAGTGAATCGACGTTAGTGTTCGCCGGTGACAGAACAAGTTGTCAATTCGCGGTTGGAACTCGGCCGCAACGCAAATTTCCATAGTTAGATCTAATCATCACATTATTTGTCTAGGTTTCGGAATATGGTAGAAATGTAGCCGCAGGGGCCCACCGGAACCAGCTAAATTTTGAAAGTGGTCTATGAGAAAAAAAGTATGGGAACCTCTGGTCTAGATGCTCAATTATATCTAAAGGCGAAACAACAATAACTAAAGATATGTACTGTGACTAAGCTACTGTACTTAATTGATATTTGGTGTATGGGTTGAGATTTTAGTGTAGAACATGAGGATAAATTTAATGTCGATAACGTAACATCCAACCGTATAATGATAAGTTTTTTTTATCGTTTAATACTCACGATTCTGATCAGCCTTCGGTGACAAAAAGGTGGGTCCATCGTGCCGGATCTCATTCCAAAGATGCTTCACCATGGTATTTGAATGCATCGACAAGTGTCCCAAACTAAACAGAACGTATAAAGCTATTTCAAGTCCCTTGCTATTCAATTGTTTTCTATTAACTGACGAGACAATAAAACAATGTATGTGGGCGTAGGCAGCGTGTACGGACGGCTTTCAACAGGCACACTGTTGCAAAAATAATGTGGCAAGTGGAATTTCATTTACCCCAAAAGTTGGAAAATGGTACTTCTTTCTTATCTCATCAAGAACCGAGAATTTATATTCAGACAAAATGTTAAATAAACAAGTAAAATACAGTTTATTTTTGTTCTTTTAATATTACACAAATGTAGTAAACGAGATAAAACGCGTTTTATTTCTTTAATATTGGGTAACGTAATAATTACAAATGTGTAAAACTAAAAAAAAACCTAAAGTTATTACATGAAAAAGAAATATGAACAAAATATCAATTTATTTTATTTAATACTAATTACACATAACCGCCTACATTTTCAGATAATGGCTTCAGTCATTATTAAGAGAATTTTTTTTTTACTGATGAATGTTTTCTCTAAAAATCTAAGTTGTAACGCAGTAACAAGATGTCGAATGTCATGTTACAGTTACCCTCATGGTTTGTGATCTATTATGTTGCTCATTTATGGACAAAACGATTCAGAGCTGTTAGCGATAGAAGACTCGGCTTAAACACTGACCGCCCGCGGGGCAACCTGAGCCGATACAGCTCAGTTTCGTTTGACACGCCTTACGTGCGTTTCAAGGCGTTATAATTCTAAGGTGCTCGCTCGTACTAAGAACAGTGTGAACCAAGAGAACATAACGAAGTGATGCAGATGATTACGGGTGCCTAAATAGTATTACAAAGTGGGCGAGAATATTACGTGCGCGTGTTCACGAGCACGTGTGCGGGACGGGGCGAGGTACCTGAGCGCGAGCACGGCGCGCGTGGTCGCGTGTCTCTCGAGAGCGTCGCGCAGGGTGGCGACGCCGGCGGCGGGCACGCTGGCGCCGGGCGCGTACACCTGCAGCAGGCCCAGCTCGCAGCAAGCCAGCGCGCGCCTCAGTCGTCCGTACGCCCGAAGCGCGCGCTCGCCGCTCCACATGCCCCCCGTGCTCCCAGAGCTCCCCGTCTGCCGAGCAACGTACAGTACAATTCAAACTTGATCTTATACTAATACTACCTCAGCCTTTTTCTAAGCAAACAACAGCCGGCATTCACTTCTTGGACGGTTTGGTGACGCTGATGAGTATGGGCAAACCAAACACCGACCAAGCGGCCTGGTGGCAGTAGTGGCAGTACTCTCACGCCATTGATGCTTATTGCTCCTTATCACTATTTTGTGGCGCTAGGATTCGGTATTCTGGGATGCATATTCCGGCATCATTCGGTCGGCATCGTTATTTTGTTAACCGGGTATACCATGTGCAGGTAAAGCTAACATTCCAAGGCCAAAGTGAACAGACACCTAGGCAAGCGTGTACCATCCTAGGCCTCATCTTCGCCTTCCATCGGGCAAGATTGAGAACGTAAGCCTATTTTTATAAAAAAAAAAAAATTCGGAGTAAGAGATGAATTTTTTCGACAACTGCGACCACATTCTTATTAAATACATTCTTAATTTATAAAATCTGCGCAACTCTCTTCCCGCGGGTAATTTTGTTGATAAACTTGTGGAAAAAAATAGATATAGTGATTATTCCTGTTGACGTTGTAAAAGTGCGATTTAAAGTACGACCGAAATATGCTCAATGGTCTTAAATAAATTATTACCGACAGTACTAAGCACAATTAAATTAAGAAGGGCAAAGGAGATCTCAGGAGCACGTTAGGCACATAAGTGTCATAGTTACACGTCGCATTCAATCCGATTTCATATCGTAACTTAATAATAAAAAGTACGCGCTAACCAAGGGCGCAGGTACATCGCCGTAGTCGAAACCAAAGGCAAAGTCGAGCGGTGCGTGTAGGTACGGCGGACGGGCCTACAGCGCGGCTATAATCCTATACCTATCTAGTAATAGTTCCTGGGTTGTATGTATGTATATATTTACGCCTTGTTCCCAACGGGGTAGGCACAGACAATCTTCTTCCACTTGCTACGGTCCTGACATGCGCCTTTCGCTTCTTCCACTTTCATCAATCTTCGCATGCATGCTCGTTGGTTTAGAGTACTCTTGACCTGGGCTTTTTCCAGAACGTCTCCGATTTGATCGTGAAATGTTCGCCTAGGTCTTCCTCTCCCGGCTCTACCATACCATGGGTTGTATGTTGTATGAAATTCAAGTCAAAGCTAAGAATTATTTGATTTAATACTATCGCATCAATTCATCTTTGCTAATCATTATCCCTATTTGTTTTAAGTTACTATGTTTCGAATCCAGCACGATGAAAAGATCAAGGCGTATAAGAGTTGACGTGATGGGGCAGTGTGCGGGGGCGTGTCGGTGTACGTATGGCGACACTGACGGGCGCGGGGCGGGGCGCGGCGCGGTCGCGGCGGTCGCTGCGCTCGCTGCTGGAGGCGGCGCTGCGCCGCGCGTGCACCTCGGCGCCCGAGCCCGCCCGGCTGCCGCCGCGCCCGCTCGACGACTGCCGCGCCGCGCACACAACAAACTTTACGTTAGATTACGACACGATACTATTTATTCATTTACACAACACAAAAGTTACAAGAAATACAATTATACAGGAAAAACAATAGATATGTATAAAACAAAAAGAAACAATTTAAGAGAAGCTGAGGCTTAAAAGGAGCCGACTGAGGTCGGCTTTATAAATTATAACCCGTGTCGTGTCAAATGAAACGGTGCTCACTCAGCACAGTATCGCGGGGTTAACCGCAATGCTGATCTTCAGTCAGCACCGACCCTATTTTCTTGCATATTACTATTCTTGAGATTCTTGCTTATTACTACTACGAATGGTGGTGAGATGGTGGGGCTGTTTCTCTGTCTAGGAGTGGCCTGGGTTATTCACATCCGTATCAATTTCTGCCATGAATTAATAGCTAATTAAATCACTTCTCCTCGTTCCGAACCACATTAAAAAGAGAAAATTTAAAGACGGTGGCTTGGGATCGGAACTGTTGTATACGAGTGTAAAGAAAGAACCGGGCGACTAAACGTAAAATATTGAATATCTCATGGAAATCTCCGTTAAGCAAAACCAGCGGCGTGACTGGTTACATCACAGACCTCAAAGTTTAGACTATATGTGCATGTCGTACATGACATACTGCTCACATTACATCACAGATAATAAAATACATTAAGATTGACATTTCACCCTGGTATTCTGTAAGAGTGTAGCCTTTCGCCGGTTGTGATACTGTGCTGTGGGATAATCCTATGCAATTTTTAACAAAAGGAGAGTATACCAATTGTCAAAGGATAAAACTGTATTCGCCGACAATTGAAAGTTATGGCATCGCCGCCTGCTTAAGACAGGACAGGACAGGACAGGAGTGACTTTATATTGATCTGGTGTCTTTTCTATTTCTACAGACTTTATCACCGTAATAAAGAAGAACGAAGAACTTAATATGTATCAGTCTGCATAATTTTGAATAAATAACAAATACTGATCGAAGCGTGTACTCACTGGTGGCGTGGTCCGACGTAACGTGAAATATTGGGATGAAGTCATTGTCTTTGCGTTGGTAACGGGTTGCAGCCTCTCCGCTGCGGAACAAATACAACAATACCATTGGCACAGTGATAACGCTTGGCTGTGGCGAGCGAATGACGTTTTGAAACAATTGGAATTCTATTCTTATGCACGTATACGTTAAAGGATATTCAGGTCGATGTCTATCTCACCTACGACAGTACGATGGCGACCAACAAAAGCCACAGAGTAGTGATGAGAAGCAGCATCACTAGAGTGTCGGATACCGGCGTTGCGCACAACAACTCGCTTACCCAGCGTTGTGAGTATGGACAGAGCTTCCAAGAAACGTGTACCGGCTTTCCCTGGAGCTTTCTTTGAGATACCTATGTTCAGCAGTGGATTAGAATAGGTTTATGTTTAATAATCCATCCTGATAAAATTGTAAATAGTGTTTTATCAATCTCTAAATCGTAACATCACAGTCATTGTGCAAATCATCTGTTTCAACTAGACCTCTCTACACTTTTTCTAATAAAATTATTTGAAATAACATTATTCAATTGTAACATTAGTGTTGGAAGAAAAATAATCATTCAGTTAATCCAGTCAGGTCAGTGCTCGATCGATTCTTGAATCTAAAATTTAAATTAAACGTACTCGTAGGTAAGTTTGACATCACATAGCATAAAAATAAAGAGACATTTAGCGCGAATCAAGACGCATGCAGCCAAAACAACAATTAAGTATTTGTCTATTTTAACGTTTGAGCTTTATGGGTTCAATGAGTTTCAAACATATGTACGAGGATGTGCGACGTTTTCCCTGGAACTACTGCGATCTGCTATGATTTTCATTGTGACATGGATTGCAATATTTTCTGTAACGTAACCTTTGTTGTATGATAACAAATATAATCTGTGATATTTTTAGTGATCGGCGCGAAATTAGGAAAAAATTATCTATATTGTTCTTCGAACAAACAATTTTGTCCTTGTTGTTCCGATTTAAATATTAATAATATTGATTACAAAGCAGTTGCTTCAAAATAGGATTTTACGCGTTTTTCTTACTCATACAATTGACTATGTACGGTATTAAAAAAATAAAATGTATAATATAAAATAAATTTGTAAGCGTGCCACACGCCACTTAAACCATCATTGCACAGTCTGAATGGGTCAATGACCCGATGGTTCACATTTGTATCGGAATGGATCGATATCAACAACAGTCGCTTATCGGAATTGGTTGCGAGATGTAGTTCATAAGAGTAATAGTTAAATGCAGACAAGCTAACCGGATTGAGGCAGCGGGCGCGGCGCGTACGCCAGCCCGGCGAGCAGCAGCGGGTCGAGGCTGAGCGCCGTGGGCTCGAGCCAGGCGCCCGCGTACTCCACGCCGCCCTCCGCCCTCTCCGCCCTCCCCGCCACCGCGCCGCCCGCACCGGAGCACCACTGCACCGCCACGCGCAGGTACGGCCTGCAGCGCCGCAGCACAAGTTTACACACGTTCGTTGTAGTAATTTTACTAATTAAAATATTCCATGGTCACAGTACGAAAACTGTAATAACAGTAAAAAAAAAAAGGTAAACCATCAGTTTTTTTTTATAGAAGGGGGCAACGAGCGTGCGGCTCACCTGATGGTAAGTGATCACCGACGCCCACGAACATCCACAACACCAGAGGAGCTACAGATGCGCTGCCGGCCTTTAAGACGTGTATTGTGAATTGCATTATGTAACTGCGGCAGCCTGGGGGGTGTACGCGACATTTCCGATATCTCGTCGTCGTACAACAACGCAAATTATATTGTAAAGACACGCTAAGTGTTAAGCTGCGCCACTTCTAGTCGGAGGAACTGGTACGAGGACGAGCGCCGCTGACCGCAGCAGGACTGCGTTGGGAACGCGTGTCGGGCCTCAAATTTACGGACCCTCGACCGCAAGTTAGATCTCACCGTCGTCTAAATATATTAAACAGAGAGTAAACTTACGAAGTTGTTGGCGCATCGGGCCCAGAGAACAGCCACGCTTGTTTTAGTTCACTGCCCTCTGAAACAGAACAGCAAGAATGAATTTAAGTTCGAAACTGCGTGAGCCGACGGATAAAAAAACCTATAAATGTTCACTTGCATGTGTTCACATATCATATATTAGTTAGTAGTAGTTAGTAAAAGTTAGTAGAACTACCACCTATGGATTTTGTTAAATAACACGTCTAATTTAAAACTAAACAAAAAAAAACTGCTAAAGTTACTGGGCGCATGCAGTGCAATGGCCCGGATGGCGTGCAGGGACGCGATGTGCGTGTTCACAGTCTTGGTGACGTAGCCGCGAACGGTCAGCTCCTCGAGTGTTATGTCCATCGCTACTGCTTCTGAAATGTCAAAGAGAGACATACGTAAAAGATATGAAAATTGATGATAAATGTAACAATTACGTACTTTTTTTTTGCATAAATACTATAGTGGCAACCCAGTGTGTTTAGGGGCCACAAGATGGAGTGACGACCTGCGCAGTGTTGCGGGAAGTCGAT
Organism: Bhutanitis thaidina; assembly: GCA_029286595.1. NCBI lineage: Eukaryota > Metazoa > Arthropoda > Insecta > Lepidoptera > Papilionidae > Bhutanitis > Bhutanitis thaidina. The sequence continues at coordinate 543,686 of JAGSMS010000044.1, read as the reverse complement.
GGATACAGGTGGCTCAGGACTGAACTTTGTGGCAGTCTTTGGGGGAGGCCTATGTTCAGCAGTGGACTTGTGATAGGCTGCAATGATGATGATGATGATGATGATGGGGAAATGATGTAAAAAAATTATACTATTGGTGTGACAAATGAGCTAACAACCCACCTTATGATTGAATGAAGGTTAGAGATACGTCGACACCCCTAAGTGTACAAAAACAGTGGGAGAGGAGGCGCGGGGGCGGGGCGGGTGTCGTAAACAGATCATTCCTTTTGAGTCGCGACTAAGAATTAAGACGGGGATGCCTCACAGTCTGTAACTATGATCTCTCTTTCTAACTATTTCTTTCAAACCGCAACAACAAGGTGCACGCACACACACCCAAACGGTTCCTTGGTAGAAAAAGAGTCTAACACTTGGTAATGAAGAAATACTTTGTTCCATATCTGCGAGTATGTGGTATGATGGTTTGAAATATTTACATCCCATTTCTAAATAACAAAATATTTTTCACATAATTCGCATATTATCGGAGCACAAATTTTATTACAATAAATTGTTTTCGTTTTAGTACTTTGTCTATTTTAATGCAGAAGACACATAAGAAGGGTAGAAAGGAAGACACATAAGTAGGTGAAGGCGATGGCGCACCTTGGTCGTGCAGTGCGTCGTGCGCGAGCGTGGAGTACGCGAGCAGCGTAGAGTGGCTCGCCGCCAAATGCGAGCCCAACAGCTGTGCGGCCGCTTGCAGCCGCGCCGCCGACCCGCACGCACTCGCCTCGCCTGCAAGCACACACGCACGTACCCATGAACGTACACGCTATGCACGGTACACACTATGCACTATTAACGCACCGAAAACTAAAAAAGTGATAAACTGCTGCTAACTGTGGATGTTGCAGAGCTAAGTCTGCTAGTTATTTGGATATACTTTGGTATCATCTGGGTGTAGTGAATTTTGTACATTTTGTTTCATTGCCATAAACAATTTTCAACAAATCATTCTTGATGTCGTTGTGTGTTTCAAGTAGTCGTTAAATTAAAACCAAGAAGTATCATCAAACACAATACTAAGTCGTGTTTTTCGCCTACTAAGTATGGTAAAAAAATTTTGTAAGTAAGAAATAGTAACGGGCTTAGAATCGAACTCTGCGGAACGCCCATTGATAACAACTTTTTGAATTCTATTGCTGAAATAAGAGACAATAAGCTTAAGCGCTGTGCTTATTATTCCTTGTACTGATTTATAATATCATTACGGAATAATAAGTACAGCGCAGTAATAAATTACTGTCTCATGATAGTACACAATCGAAGGCCTTGGTAAGATCATAAAAGACAACCAGGGCATCCTGTGAATTCTTCCAGGCCTTATCGGGAAATATACCAGATTGTGCACTACTAGATTAGACTATTCCGTAGATCCGCTGTTTACTTAACTTCGATAATATTTTTTTACAATATGTTGAAAGCATAGTCTAAAACTTAAAATTGTTACTACAAGCGTTTACATTTTCTTTTAATAATGATCTGGCTACAATGCACGTTTATGTAAACTATACTTGCAATAGATATTTAACTAGTATAACAGATGGACGTTAAATGCAATTGGGGCGTTTTAGAAATTTTATTGCTCTCAAAGTGGGCGATGGGCAAAATAGGATTGAGAACCTGTGTTAAAACATTTGTAAATCGCATCCGCTGCCTTTACTTTATTGCTAATATAAAAGCGTACATATAAGTACTAAGCGTGTACGCAGTGCACTCACTGATCTTGAGCGTGTAGGTGTCGCGCACGGTGCGGTGGTCGGGGAAGAGGCGCGGGTGCAGCAGAGAGCGCACGACGAGGCGCAAGTGTGCGCGTGCGACGGGCCGCAGAGCGTCGCTCGCGCTCGCCGTGCGCACGCCCGCCTGCGCTCCGCTCACATTCAACGTTACGTGCGTACGCGTCCCCCTCCACACCGGCCCCTCGTCCTCTGGCATCTGGCACGCCGCCGAGCACACCCTGCCAACATTTATATCATGTACCAGTGCCGTACCAGACGAGGTTCTGGATTTAATTAATTTTTCCGTTTTCAACTTGTAAGACCTTACCAAATTAAATGAGCAGGTCTTATGTATTAGATGAGCTACACACTAGATAGTGCTAGTGAAACGGAAAAACATTGGAGCATATTTGGACACGCCAAAACGACTGTTTTCAAATTATGTCAAATAATTTGGCATCACCGGGATAATTCCATTGGAGGACTTATATGTATGCACCTCGCTAATCGGAGAACATTGGGTGATTCCTTCTCTAGGTCATTTTGTATACGATGTTATACGCGTGGTTATGTTCGGAACATCAGAGGGCAACGATAACGTGTTTTTGCACTCTCTATTACAAGAATATATCTCAATGCTAACATAAATAACCCTACTTACATCTGATCTGTTTGTGATTGAATGAAGATGTAACCATAACCCGCCAAGTTCTTTAATGATTGTTGGAGAGGCCCATATTCAGCAATACATATATTTAATACAAACATTCGAGATTGTACCATAGATGCGAGGTATGTAACATCGCATAGCGATTGTAGTGACTATTATAGTCTAGCTGTGGACTTTTTAGGGATTGCTGCTGCTGATGATGATGGTGATGATGATCGTTGTAGCACGGACCTGTATGGGTAGAGTGGTCCGGTGAGAACGGCCTCGGCGTGCGGCAGGTGCAGGTCAAGCACGAGCGGCGGCGGCGCGTGCCCCCACGGCCACACGCACACACGCAGCCCGTGCACCTCCAGCCTGCATAGCCGCTGCGGCAGGTTCTCCGTCAGCGACTCGCACTCCTCCACCGTCAGCGTCCGCAGCGGCACCTCTGCACACATGCGCACACACAAAAAAACCATCTTTAATATCACCAACCTCACCGGAAAGTTTCTAAACTTCGTTAATTTATAATATGATAAATATCACACATAACTCTTGTAACGCCAACAAAGACAATTACTGTGTACTGCGTTGGAACGGATTAACGTTAAGAAACAAATTACGGTTTGCAAAACAAACAAAATTGCAAAATGGCAACTTTGCGATGGGAGTGACGTTACGTTTACACGTATCATCCAAAGACACTAAACTATGTAGCACTGAAGAGTCGATTGTGTGTGAGAGTGCAAATGAATATCGCCTTATCCGAAGAACTAGAATTACGTGAAACAGTGTACGTGAACTGGGTAAATATATTCGGCGGCGTGGCGACCTGGGTGCGGCGGCGGCGGCAGCGCGGCGCAGACGGCACGCACGGCCGCCAGCCGGTGCAGCAGGCCGGCGCACACGCGCAGCTGAACCGGCCGCAGCGACACCAGCGCGCCGCTCTCCTCCGCCCAGTCGCTGCGGAAGGACATACACGCTACGTAATGTATTCTACGCTAATGAAGATGATTGTTGAATGATATTTTTTTTTATCTAATGTTGTCTTAAATTCTTTAAGTTTCAGAGTTTGTATTTCCTTTGTAAAAAAAATATGTAAAATGGCTGAAAGTAAAGTAGTAGGTGGTGAAGACGAACTTTACATGCATATATCTACTCGTGGTACACTCTAGCCACTAGCCACAGAATGTAACGAGGCTATAATAAGTCTGTGAGCGTGACAGATCTTTGGTGGGTACTCAAGCCGCCGATGCGGCGACAAAGAAATCCTCCTATGTCGACGCTCTAACCGAGGACAATGAACTATTATTCGTGACGTTTTATTTCGACTATTAGACTATTTAAGTAACCTTATTTCCTCATTTTTTTTACTGTTTTTGAAATAATTATGATACTGCTAAATGTACTTACAAAGTGTTCAAATGTCAATAGGAACGCGTTTGACTGTATATGAGATTTATATGAGATGTAGATATGTAAGTGCTTAAATATGCTCTCTACTATACCTGTATTCAAAGTCGAGTGGTGGGTTTTCATAAGGGTTAATGAAGGTGTACGGGGGCGCCCTCTCGTGCAAATACTCGAGGAACACCACCGGCGCCATCTTGTTCCACAGCTCTTTGCCGTCCTCCTCGTCTTGGTTCCGCTCTTGCTGCGACTCTGTGTCGGTCTTTTGCTCCGTCGCTTCCTACCATTACATAAACTTCATAATTATTAATATGTTAAAAATATAGAAACGCAAATGGCATCTGTTGTTTTATAATTCTAAGAAGGCGAGAACTTAAAACAGTGATAAGATAGGAAATTATTTATAAAAGATAAAGATTAAATAAAGTTCTTGGCATTTCACAACAGTTAACAGGGTCTCACAGTAAGTTCAGGCGATGCACGGAACTGTTCGTCCACTGCCACCGCCGTCTCCACCTCGTGGCTGACGAGGTCTTCCTCGGGCCAGGTCCACGGCTCGTCTGTGTCGTTGTTCTCTATATTGCTGAGATATATTGTCGGTTCGTCGTTTGCCTACAAGAAAATGAGTAATTAGAATGATGTACTAATAAATACCTCATTACAAAAAAACAATGACATTATATGTATTATGAAAGTTATAAAAGTTTAAAAAGGTCAACATCTCATGAAACACTAAATATTATTTCCGCCATTTGAAATAACGATTATGTCATTAAACACTTGTGTTTGAACAAATAAAATAATTGATATGATGTAATGTGAATATTGGTAAGTAAATGGAATGTAAAAATATTTGTTTAGATAATTTTTATATGCAGGAGGAACTAACAGCGCTGAAGTCGCCGTGCCCGCACACGCACTTGCCGTGCGAGCGCAACTCGAGCAGTCGCGCGCCCGCCCGCACGCGCAGCGTCGTGGGCGCACACAGGTAGCTCTTGACCGCGGCGTGCGACGCCACCAGCTCCAGCACGCCGCGCGCGCGTTTCCTACTGCCACCCTCCGTCTCCATCACCTGAATATCCAAATTGAATATGCTCGCCTTTAACCATATAATTGTGGAGTTTGTGTGTGGATGTTATGAAATTTAGTTCTCTAAGTGATGTAGCGGTTGAATAATTTAAACAAATTTATAATGTTAAAGGGATTAAATGCAGCAAACCATCTCCATGTTTGCGCTAACTGTAGCCTTAAGCCATATTATAATTTGGTTAATAAAAAATTATAGACAAACGTATAAACATTTAAAACCATTCCTTTTTTCTTAGATATAATGAAAATAGACTATTATTACTTGGTAGTGTTTTGTTGCGAGACGAAACCCGTGTCGCGTTTCAAGCGTTGGTGGTGTATATTACCTACTGTTGGGGGTTTGGCAAGTAGTGACGATTGGATTAATGGCGTTGCAGTCCTTAGTAGAACTAGTGCCCGCACATGTCGTGGCAGCACCGCCTCGCTCTTCTTCTATACGATCTAAGTAATATAGTTCAGTGGGGTAGCGTTGGTACATATTTGTATTCTGTCGCGATGTTCTGCTGTATGACTGTCACGTACGTTTATTTTCCTAGCATCTACCGTCGACTAAAACCTTGAATAGGAAATTGTAGTAGATGGAGTGAAGAGTTCCTTTCCCTCAAATATCAGAATCATCAACGATCCTGTGATCTTCCGACGCGGAGCATCGGGTAGAATGTAGACCCCGACGCGCCGCTGCCCTTGCCAAAATCAGTAAACTATTACTATATATTATTATATACAGGACGAATGACGATAGGGGTGGATTTTGAGGCAGATTTTTTTGAATTTTTTTGTCTTCCAAACCTCCTGATATATTTGAGAAGGAGGCCTTTGCCTAGCGGTGGGCACTGACAGGCTTTTACTTTTTATCCAAATAATCATTATAACCAGTATTACTAACTTAGGTTTTGTTCAAATTTAATAAGATTGCATTAAACCTGTATTACAATAAAGGCTTCGCACAAATAGAGGAGTTACCATAATCACCACAGCAGTGTCGGATTGGAGATCTTGCGATGTGTCTCTTAGAAAAAATTGTGACAAGTCTAATACTTATCAAATTTTTTCAGTCAGCAATTTTTTGGCGTCACTAATGACTATATGAAATATACACATAATGGTCTAATTTTTGCTACTCTTGCAGAAAATAATGAAATGATTGGTCTCAGAGGATCTCACTGCCGCTACATATAAAATCGCAACCCTCTCGTACCTTGAAAGTGAAGGAGACGTGGTCGAAGTAGGCGGTGAAGGAGAGCGGCGCGGGCGCAGCGGACGCGGGCGCGTCCTCGCTGCCGCCGCGCTCCCACGCGGGCAGCCACGACCACGCCCACTCGGACCAGCTCTCCGTGCGCGTGGAATCCAGCGAGCCCGACGACGAACCGACTGAACGTAACATGACTTAATACTCAATTAGACTTTGTACTTAATTCTGCATTGTATAAGGCAATATAATAATATTTAGATGATTCAAATTAAAAAATATATAAAAATTGTTCCTTTCATTGATTCCGTCATAATATAATATAAAGATTAAATCTAATTTGTTGAAAATAACAGTTGACAATTTCATCATTATTTTCACTAGCTACTTCTCTAATCCTTCTAGTTTATTTATAATAAATTAATTATTTACAATAATAAACATGATCATTTAAGGCGTTCAGCTTTTCTAAACTGTTTATGTATATACGAGGGAAGCGGCGAGATTTATTTTTCCAAAGAAATACAAGCTTTTAAGGACAATCACGTGACGCTAACAACGCGGCGGTTAGTGTGTAACAATGAACACTGAGGGTTGCCAGGACTCAGAGTAGCCAGCCGAGCTTCCGCGACCCACTTTTCGCCTTTAATAAATACAACGTGACGGGCGAGCCGCGTCGCAGGGATGATCCCAGAGTTTTTAAGTTATTCCCATAGTCATCAACGATATGTACGGGTAGAAGCGAGATGGCAATTGTTTGCGTCGCTACCACTCACATGCCTGATACAATATTAATGCAGTGCAATTACGAACGTGTGGTTCGCTCACCGGCAGGCGGCGGCGGTGCGGCGTAATGTTGCGGCGGTGCGGGGGGCGCGGGCGGGCGCTCGCGCACCAGCCGCAGCAGCAGCGCCAGCTGGTCGCCGCTCACCGCCCACGCCAGCCGCTCGCCTCGCAAGCGCACCGACACCCCGCGCGCTCGCCGCCGCGCCGCAGACACCAGCCGCGTCAGCACCCTGCGCACGTGCATTGGCTTGTTAACCGTGACTCCTAAAACACCGTTTCACGGTACACCACTAGAATCTTTAACGGCCTATTCCAATCCAATGTTGAACATAAGCATCTCCAAGACAGTTGTCAACCTGTGCGTCCTGTTGGTTAACAAACGAGGCTGTGGCGACGTATTGATATGATGGTGGAGAATCCAATGGAATTAGCCGAACCCAAATCCCACAGATCGATGACGGGAAGCAGTATCGCTGCATGTGATACTATTCATAAAACATGCTTATCATCTAGCGTACCGGGAGTAGAAACAGTGAACGTGTGACGTCACCGACAAACTTCAGTTTCAATTCAGTTGTCATTAAAGCTGGCTTGTTTTCAGAAGCGATTCACGCCAATCGCCTTATGGATTGCTTTTACACGTTTTTATTTTTATAAGCCGTTGACAATATTTCACTTACATTATTTATAGCTTTTATTGTAATCGCGCTAATAATTGCAACAAGCGTGGTGCGTGGATACGCAGTTTATCCAATTACCTGAAGTCGAGCTGACAGCGGTAGAGCAACGGCTCCTGGTAGAAGCGGATCTTGCCGTCGGCGTCGGCGCGGTCCAGGCACAGCGTGAGGTCGTCCAGCCGCACCAGCCGCCGCAGCGCCGGCTCGCCCGCCTCTATGTCTAAACAAGTCACACGCTGACTGTACACTAAACGCTTCACCTCAGACACATTACAGGATTGTAGCGACTTCTATGTCAATGCATAAGAAGCTCTTATAAGGAGTAAGAGATATGTACGTAGTAGAGCCAAGCGACGGCTTTTGCTACTGCTCGAATGGACCGGACCGGGTTGCTACCACGGCCTCTCAGAATACCGACGTGAAATAGACGCATCTTGTGTTTCTGCGTTTCGTTCGGTGTGTGAGGTAACCGCATGCCCTCTCCTCCTCCACATCTCCTAAATACCCTTAAAGGCCGGCTAAGCACCTGTAGCTCTTATGGTGTTGCAGATGTACGCGAGCGACGGTAATCACATACCATCAGGTGAACCGCTTACTCGTTTGCCGCCTTGCCCATAACATAAAAATTGAACCTCGAGATGGCTCTGTCCACAGTACGCCCTGCACATGAATCCAGCATCGCGCTTTGAAAGTTTTGACAGATGATAAGTACATAATCACAAGATTCAAGCAACACCCTTGCAGGGCAAGCTGTCCGCTTTTCAGTGACAAATAGGCGTTGGCACCTTTTCTCTCCCGAGAAAAAAATACCCGCCAAGAGACCTTGTTTCCGGATCACTACTTGCCAAACCTATTCACCTGCCTAAGTATGTTTAGAGCAAACCAAATACTTCAAAGAAACTCAATTACAACTTCTTCAGAGTCTGTAAAAGTCCACTACTAGATATAGGCATCTCCCATAGATGGCAGATATCGCCAAGCGTGGTGGCATACGGGTTGGCGATCGCATTAGACCCTGTTTCTCCCACCGTATCGTTAGTCAACTCTGATGACAGAAAAGCACCACGGCAAGAAAGGTAAATGATCTAACTCCAGGATATGATCGATCAAACACACACCAAACACACGGCACGGCCCGCAATTATATCTTTCATAATATTATAATCAATGGAGTCCCACCAGCGAAGGCTGGCTCCCAGTTGGGGCCGGCGCTGTCGACCGCAAGGTGCTTCACGTTCAGCGAGAGGACGATGTCGTCCTGCACGTACTTCACGATGAGGTGGTGGACGCGCAGTGCAATGTTGCTCACCACTCGCCGCACCAGTGCGCGCATGTAGCCAGGCGGCGCCTCCACCACTTGTGTCCTGCTACTATATGAACGAAACAATGTTTTACGAATGTTTGTTGTGTCTATCTGTGATTTTCAAACAATTGTCTTTTCCTAAGCTCTTATAATTATTTGCACGATATTTTAACAGGGAAATATTTAGGATTCCTGTGTGAAAATTGAAAAACATTTAAAGTTATCTCTTCTTTTTGAATTTCACGCGGACGGAGTCGTGCATTGAGTATAGCTAATTATTAATAAAATTCATACGTTTTAATGAAATGGTCATTAAAAATTACTTTGCATTGTGGCGATGATGAAATATTGCAATACAGCTCTCTCTTTCCTTTGCTTGTCTTCTCTCTCGGATGCCAAATACATTGTGCTTAAGATCTTTGTGTGTTGCGTGCTTTGTCATAACAGCGACGTCGACCTGATGACCAGCCACTTTGCTCTACACGATATTTGCAGAGCCAGTGCTTTAATTTAGTGATCACGTCTTGGTATCAAACGTTGGGAGAGTTCATATGTCCTCGAAATATTTTAATGTCATTTTTAGCTTACAACATTTTCCTTGACTGTAGAGCTTCCAGTAAATTAGACTATTTAGCACTGATCATTTCTATGAATGTTTAAAGCACCCGGCCTCTGAGCGATTACAATTAATTTCATTAACATAATTACCTTGGTGACTCTGGGGGAGGACTTTCATCAGGAGGTGGATGAAGACTCAGCACACATTCTGAAATAAGAATAAATAGAAAATTAGTTCAAAACATAAATTGCAACACATTAATTCAGGAAGAAATCTATAATAATTAATACAAGTGGACTCTGAGCCATTTTACATATTTTTTATTTACCTGGCAGCACAGTCAAATGACACTTCTGGAAATAAAAGCCGGCATGCCATGCAAGGAAAACACTGCTTGTACTCACCATGCTGGGTCGGATGGCTGCTCCCTATCTCTAGCCTGTGGTATTTGAGTTTGGTATCATTATCATTTCAGCCTATCACAAGTCCACTGCTGAACACAGGCCTCCCACAAAGATATATTTTGTAAAGTTTGGTATATTTTGATGGATTTACAGCCATCAGTAGAACACCTAAGCCTCGTTCATAACAGAGCGAACCTCATGCAACTAAGGTTGCCATTTGGAGAACATACATACATATATTCACTCCTTGATCCCTACAGGGTAGGCAGAGACAATTTCCTTCCACTTGCTACGGTCCTGACATACGTCGCTTGCTTTCGCTTCTTCCACTTTCATCAATCCTCGCATGCTTGTATATTTAGAGCACTCTTGACCTGGCCTTTTTCCAGAACGTCTCCGATTTGATCGTGAAATGTTCACCTAGGTCTTCTTCTCTTGACTCTACCATTTAGACTTTGGAGAACGAGTTACTATATTCCCCATGACAGTCTCAAAAAACAGACTTTTAATACTCTATTATACAAGTACATGTAATTAGAAAATATATAACATAGGCATGCATATAACTTTGATTGGAACAATTGGTATTGTCGAAACAAACTTCATTCGCTCCAATAATACATATTAAACTAGCTAGCTCTTTGCCCTTTCCAGTAGATGGCCCTCAGTACCACCAATCGGGTTCAGATTATGTTATTTTCGTTTTTGACAATACACTAACATATGTTGTATTAGCAATACAATTGTTTTGTTCCATAAATATAGAATTTTTCAATAACTATATTACAGCACTACCTATCAGATCCTAGCATATTACCTCAATCAGTCAAGTCCTACAGAAGTAAAAAAAAGTAAAACTGAAATAAAAGCTGAAAACAATATTAGTGGGAGTATTTTTTTTTACACTTACCTATAGTATCTATGGTAACCACAATGGGCTCCGACATAATTTTGGTCCATGGCACCTGAATAAGCAATTCATGAATGCGACCAGACACAAGTGTGAATGGAAGAGCGACTTCTTGCTGCAAGACGTCTGCCTTGAGGACTAAATTGTGGAGAGCTACCCCTCCTCCCCATAATGAAACCTAATAAACATTACACATTGTCACTTACTTTAAAAGAATAAACGAGAATTACATAATTACTTTAATATGAGAGTTATCAAGAAAAGAAAACAAAGGGCTGTTAATAAAAATAATAAACGTAAATAAAATAGGGGTCGACGAAAATGCTCCGGCATATTTAGCCTAAAAATTCTGATTTTTTAATGAACTTTCATGTGCCCAAAGTTTGTTTTTAATTAATTATGGTTCTGATTATTCAAATGAAAATGGAATCCATCTAAGATCACTTGCACGCCTGACTATCTGTCCTTTTGTCACCAACCATTTTCACAGAAAGTCACACCTGATAGGGATGGGGATTTGGCAAATATTAAATAGTATTTAATTATTATATTGTGTTATTAGAAAAGTATTTATATTATGACCATTTGTGGTATTATTCTAAACAATTTAAAATCATTATAAACACATCTTTTGTTATATTTTTAAATTTTTGAATAGCATCAAGAAGAAGTCCATTTATATTACATTGATTTCATGGATCATTCTCAAATGTTTTTTAAATAATTTCATATGTTGTAGACAAATAAACATATTTCATAAACATAGAGAGATGACAGTGATGACAGAGGTAATCAACCAAGTTGTTTAAATAAAGGTTTACAGGATTCAAGGACTTAAAATGGCAGTGTTCTTTTTTTATCAGTGCTTAATTAAATAATCAATTTATTAATTTGTCTTTCATTGATTGTATCGGCTTGGTCCACGACAATAACTGTGACCAAATTTGTGACATGTACTCGTCATATGTTAATGTTTTTTTTCCCAAACAGTAAAGAAATCCTTCTAGTGTCATAAGTCATTATATGACTTAATAAAATAATTTCATATGTTTTAAAGTTATCAGGGAATACATAAGTTATTAAGATAGCAACTTCTTACAACCAACATTGATATAAGGCAAATATAAAAACACTGTCTACATGCACAGTCAAATTTATGGTTTAATTATTGCTCAGTGCGGACACTAATTGTTACACAGACTAATATATGATATGGTTCTGAATTGGTTATGGAGCAGTGCCTTGATTTGTTTACTCTTATTATGTGTACACTTCATCATCATCATCATTTCAGCCTATCAGAAGTCCAGTGCTGAAGATAGGCCTCCCCCAAAGATTGCCACGAAGCTCGGTCCTGAGCCACCTGCATCCATCGACTTCCCGCAACACTGCGCAGGTCGTCACTCCATCTTGTGGGGGGTCGTCCTACACTGCGTTTGCCTGTACGTGGCTGCCACTCGAGAACCTTTTTTCCCCAGCGGTTGTCAGTTCTGCGAGCTATGTGGCCGGCCCATTGACACTTCAGGTTGCTGATCTTTACGGCTATGTCGGTTACCTTAGTTCTGCTGCGGATATCATCGTTGCAGACTTTATCACGCAGAGAAACACCGAGCATAGCCCTTTCCATAGCGCGCTGAGCAACTTTGAGCTTCCTCATACAGGCTGCAGTGAAGGACCAAGTCTCGGATCCATATGTCATCACTGGCGACACGCACTGGTTGTATACTTTCGTCTTGAGGCTTTGCAGTATACTCGACGAGAAGATATGACGTAGTTTCCCGAAGGCACACTTAAGTAAGTTAAGTATTAGAAAATCAGGGATGATTATTCCTTGAATGAAGTTTATATGAAAATTATAATGAATGATTTAGATCTTATACATTTCTAAAAATTCTATTTAACTATATTTTAATCATTCAATGGAAAATTGTTCAGTTTTTAGATTTTATAAAGAATGAAATGGAAGGGTCTTCAAAATCCTCAAATGTACATAATATATTATTACACACTTGTGCATCTGCTGGCTTGAAATCCTTAACATATTTGTCAACATAACTCAGAAGTATTGGAGTTACATATGACTCAATTTTAAACATTATGTAGGTTAGTTGCTTCTATGGAGAACACATCTGCATCACTGCTGGATAATTCAGCAATCTCAAATTCTGCAAACAAATAATATGGTGTAACTATTAAAGCATACAATAAATTTTAAATTATTAGGTAGATTACTACCAAAAAACACTAGCATATAAATATGAGCCCTTGCTTTATTAAAAGTGTTAACACTGTTATATTTACTGATAAACCGCCAGGTTACACAGGGTTTCAAGCAAATAATAATCATCAAAAGTTATAGATATATTGCATTACCGGTAGGTAAAAAAATCTATTCCTTTGAGATAAGAAGTAAATACTTAGTGATCGCCAAATTATAGGAAATGAACAAGAAGGAAGTTAGAAGTCATTGGTGCTTAGCGTAAAATCTCTGGTGTGAATTAAGTTCTAAGCTTAAATCGTCTTCTATTAGCACAAATGAAGTTCAAATTTATAGTTGTAAGTTATATCAAAAACAAAATAGGTAAAAGAAATGTATTGCGATAAACAAATTATAATTTTTAAAGACCAGTAATTGCATATTGCAAATTTTCTATTATAAACACGCAATAATTAATTACATCATTTTCACGATTATTTCGTTTTTGTTGATTTAGTATCCAACAACCTGATGTGAATTTCGTACACAAACACAAAAGTATGTAGCTGATGATAAACACCTCAGTGTCGGCGTGTCAAAGTCATGTTAACAAAGAGCACTGTAGATATATACACTGTACACAGTCACAGATTAATAAGGGATGAAGAGTGCAAATTGCTAGTACAGTACATACACCGCACCGGCACCGAGATTCAAACCCAGATCATTCAGGAACTATGAAATTAAAGCGGGTGCCCTCTCTAGCAGTACTGTCTATGCCCACGGCTACAAAATGTTAGGTAATCGAATCTAAGTCTATTTGGCAATTTATTGATGAAACACTCTAATAAATTAGAAAAAGAAAAAAGTAAACTATAACTCAAAATTTCACAAAAACTATTACATTTAAAGAGCGACCTCAAGGTCTAAGGTCTACATATTTGTATAATAAAAGGTGTAACAACACTTAATAAAAACGTGTGTGTGTACTTACGTACGCACGTAAGAAACGTTAAAATTTAGCATAACAAAACAAAAACTACTAAAAACTTTTTTTCCCTGTGCCAGTACTATAACATAATAAGTATAAATTATTACGTGTGTACTTAACACACAACTACTTAAGCACTATATCGGTGGATTCAATACATAAAGCAGTTTTTTTTTAATCTTATCTTAATTATGTTTATTAGGTCTATTCTTACATATAAATGTTGGTTGATCAATAAGTTATAGAAATCGGATACTTAACATTTATGCGTATATTATGTAGCATTTTATACATTAGCTCCGTAAATGGTATTCTTCGCTATTTTGCCTTACGCTTTAGTATGGAATTACAGCTAATTTTATTTTACTGTCAAGCCGAATTACTTATAACTAAAAAGTGAAAAATTATTCATATAAAAAAAATAAAAAAATGAACGAAATATATTAATATTATTGTGGTACAGCGTTGGGTGCTCTGTGCCATATCTTTCGTACCATTTTTGGACTAATCGTACCGATATTTTAGAGAACTGATTTATCAAACACCCTACGATTTTATTAGTTTTTTCACTTGTATGTTTGCTTGTTATTAATAAATATATTTAGAGATTATTTAGAAAAGTAATTAGTGGTTTCAATTAACTTTCCCTCATACTTCGATACGCAAGGAATCAAATGAAAATTCTTTATTATTAGATGTACGTAAGATAATTTCGTTTGTCAAATGTTAAATTTTATTATTTTTCAAAAAGACAACTTTTATTAGGAACTTACGTTTTGATTATCAATTAATACGTCATTTTAGTGAGATTTACTATGCCAATTGTATATACTATCAACCTGTTTATAACAATATCACAAATATTATCGTATACAATCGAAATGATTCAGAGAAACAATATCACTGAGTCGCAGCGACCACGATGAAACTCCAAGTAAAATATTTTCTAATATTCACATATAGTTGTATTAATTTCACGTAAATCAAAGCCTAACAGTAATATATAAGAGATTCAGATTCAATTGAAGTATTTCATTACGCCAAGTTCAAGTAATTTATCTCAAAACCTTAAAGGAAGTCATAATCTAATGTGGTTGAGGAACCGATTAGAATTCACTAAAACGGATTCTCTCTTTTCACTGGTGACACATGTAGACAATAGAATGAACACTTGAATTAAAACAACAGTAGTGCGATATAACAGGTATTCTCAATTTATGTCACCACCTATAAGGTGGGCATATGATTTACATAATAAATAATGTTCTATGCCAACTAAGATCTATAGCCTCTAAAGTTCTTTAATAATAATGTACTCTGTGCACACGCTTTTTATTCTGTGTTTCGTATTCAATTTTCTGTTTTCCGGTGATTGATCTTGGGTGTAATACTACTCTTTGGTTTTCCAAACTGTTCCGAACCGTCACTTGGTGTTTTTGGTAATCAAAAATATTATTGCTATAGTTATATGGGTTCTTTCTTATTCTATTTAAATTATTATCTGTGCTGTAAATGAGATATAGCCCCTGAACACGATAGGAGAGGTCGGTGGGTCAATAAAAATGTATTTGTAGATTTTAGGTGTTCGTCATGGTATTTGCTCTTTGCATAACGAAGTACTAAGCTATGGCTTTATTTATACGCATGTAAGTTGACTATTATTTTTGTTAGCGTCCGAGAGCTGTTTACGCTGGTATATAAAAGTGTTTGTAAATTTGCCATAACACTTGCGTGCTGTGCTGGTCGATAAATAAGGTTATATAACAGTTCTTTGTTAATTGTTACTAAGTTTATGAGTAATGTAAATAAAAAAATATGTTGTTTTTATTATATAAAAATTCACATAATTTCTAGTCTGTTTATTTTGGTTCACACATTATTTTCTCATCTCTGCCTGAAAATGACCAAGTGTTGTAGCTGTGTGTGTGTGTAAAATGTATAGCGCTTTTATATACCAAGTACGATTTTAATAATAACATAATATATATTTATTGTAAAGTTTTTTATATAATAAAGAAACAGGCATTTCTGAAAATTAACAAAGCATTTTGATAAACATGTTATGGTTATTTTTTTGTAGTGCAGATGTTAAATAAACTTTTTCTTAAATTAGTATTATTCTGCATGTAGGTAATTTTAATGTATATTTTATTTATCTTTGGCCAATGTTTTTTAAAAGTATTTTTACTCATTACCATATTCTGGTCTTCACAGTTTGTTAATTTTATTACATATTCAGTCACTTTTTTTCTTTGCAGGTCTCAAAACTGAACAACACAGAGCAAATTCCATGTCATCCAAAGAGATTGAACTTTAAAATAAGCGAACATTTCCTTCTTTCAAACTAGTCATGCATGGGCTGTTAAAAAGATAGTCTTAAAATTATTGTTAACATGTTTTTCTAATTCTATACATTTACAAAGATATGCTGAAATTGACTCACAGTTTTTACAGATGCTTGATGCCCGCATGTGAAAACATTAGTAATAATATAGTTCATGTCAAAAATTTCTCACACCTCAGTCATAGAATAAAGACATGCAGTCCAGTATTCAATCAGAGCTTATCACTCATCCCATTCATTCATACCAATCAACAGTGGAGGCTGCTAGCTAATATAAAGAAGAGGTTTCGTAATAAGAAGCCATATAGTAATTCAAATGCAGGGAAGACAGACAAGCAAATGAGTGAATCATTCCAGCCAACCTTGAATCATGTTAGTTACGGAGGGCAATTTGATGTGTAAGCACTATAGAGTTATATTGTAATTTTTTTTAAGCATTTCATTGTCACAATTTGTATTTTATGAATGAGGTCTTGAAGAGTCATCTTGGTATTTATGTTAATAAATTAGTATGCAAAATTATTATTTGTCTTAAAATTTTGATTTTTATGTTTTGTATATTTCCAAACTCATTTTCCTATTAGTGCACCAGAAGATGAAAGTGATTCTTGGATTCAGTTTGATGAATCAGGGTCTACTGCAGACAGTGCAAATTTATATAAGAAACATGAAGTGCCTCCAGATTTCAGGATATGGGAACCAGTGGGAAAAGGAAATGGCACATGTGATGGTATGCTGTTTTAAATTATAGATTGTATGATACAGATAGTGGGCTAGCCGACCCCCTTTTGTTTTTGCACAATATATTTCTTTCTTATTAGTGAACTAACTTTATATCAATGTTTATGTTAATGATAAGATAAAAATATATAGCTAAATCATATGGGGGAAGCCGCTGGCTCATGAAACACAGTTTTTACTAGTTTGTCACTTGTTTTATGTCCAATAAATTTATTATTATTATTATAATAAGTGTTTTTGGCACAGCATGATCATTCTCGACACCTACTTATCTTTTTGACACATTTTTGACTGTCCGACATGCATTTTAAAATGCTTGAATCTGATACTTTAGCCATTACAACAAGTTGTTGTTTCTTTTGTAATTAGACATCTTCCTATACTATTTTTAATTTATTTCTCTAGTATTTTCTGCAGTAGTTGCCTCGACAGCCCATCTTACCCAAGGATTTTCCTTAAGCCTCTGCCTTGTTTAAATATGTTGTCACTTTTATATCATGGTTTTCCCAGGGCCAAAGTCATTTTTTTTCTGGATGGTTTAAGGTGGTTGTCTCTACTGTACATTATCCATTTTTCAAAGTGTCTTCCCGTTTTCCTCATTTTATCAATGGATCACAATAAATAAAGATGCAAGTGTCTAGTGTGTTAAGTATCTTCCAAGTATTACTTGTTGGCTTTCTCGGAGAGACCTATATTTAGAAGTGGAGTAAAGTAGAGAAATGTTATATACTACATTATTCACAGATTTATGGAAATTTATTCAGATACTATTTTACTTGGTTAATTTATAAAATAAGTAAATTTGGGTAATTTAG
Source organism: Bhutanitis thaidina (assembly GCA_029286595.1). Taxonomy (NCBI): domain Eukaryota; kingdom Metazoa; phylum Arthropoda; class Insecta; order Lepidoptera; family Papilionidae; genus Bhutanitis; species Bhutanitis thaidina. The sequence continues at coordinate 525,859 of JAGSMS010000044.1, read as the reverse complement.
TCTGCTAACTATCACAAAGTTTTTGACAACCGATTGAGTGTCAAGAGCTCTACTAAGACTAATGATTCCTGCTTGCCCAGTGTGGTGAGTAAGGAGTAAGGAGCCTATTGGAGTGGCCTGTGGATTTAAATAGGCTACTGAAGAGGAAGAAGAGGATAAAATCAATCAGAAACTACAGCTTTATTTCTTTACCTCAAAATAATTGGTATTTAGTAAATCCAACCAATTACATACCATCAATATCTCATATATTGAGATATTATAAATATTTTTATGTATGGGGTGATCCTGGTAACCCATATACAGATTATAACAGTTTAGAAAGCGGCACTGTTCCAGATTCACAAATGGGCTATTTCCTATGAATTTCATAGTTGGCGAGCCGGCTGCTGGATATTATATCCTAGATGTAACAGGAGGATGCTCTTGATCACGTGGAACTGAAAAAAAATTGTATACTTGTTTATTTTTAGGAAGCACTTTTAGGTTTAAAATAGTATCATACAATGTCCTGGCACAGTATCTGTTAGAGTGCCACCCGTACCTCTATACACAATGCTCTCCACGGGATCTAAAGTGGAATGTTCGGGCGGCGAGGCTTTACGACGAGATCCTCAGCCTGGCACCTGATGTGAGTTGCTTTTAGACCGCTGACAGAAGGTTTTTGCAGGTTTTATTAAAATGTGTAAGCCATTTATTTAAATGTGTAAAATAAAAAAATATATTTCATGGGATATAAAGGGCACGAGGCAAGGTAGCTTACAAACGTGGTTCTGGTGTCCGGCTAATGGCTCAAATTAGAATTTACCGAAACCAAATCTCACATACTAATGCATGGGCAGCATTGATACTGCCCTCATCACCTTGTCTGCCCAACGTAGCGAGTATGGGCAAAGTCTCCAAGAAAGGTGGACCGGTTATCTGACGCTTTCTTGGAGTGACCTATATTCAGCAGTGGACTTAAAGAAGCCTTTCTTTTTATTGAATTGAAGCGACAAACACAGCCCACCTGATGCTAAGTGACTACTGCAGCAAACAACTTAACTTCGATTGAAGAAAATTACAGATGCGTTATCACCACTGAGAATTCATATGGAGTGTCTCATAGCATGCAATTATACAGACTCTCTATATCTTTCAAATAGGTACACAGCAGCGGTCGCTCTGGTGATTGGTGGCAGGAGTGGGTAAGCGGTACCTACCCAAAACACTCCTAGGCAGAGGAAGAGAGTAGTCCTTTGAGAAGAACTGTTCATTGGTTTACTTTGTGTAACACTTTGTAAACGAAATTAATAATTGTATAGAATGTGTGATTTTTATACCCTCTAAACATCTATCCCTAGATTTTGTTATTGAATATTTCACAAAAATTAATACGTTTTCAAGTCTGACACATCTGTATTCTTATTTGTGATTGAGAACGTGATAGGTAGTGTTTCGAAGCTTGCAACTAACACACGTCTCGATTTTGTAGATTTTCTGCCTTCAAGAAGTCCAAGCGTCCCACTTACAGAGTTTCTACTCGAAGTTTGAGCAGTACGGCTATTGCGGTGTGTTTAAGCAGAAAACTGGTCACAGGCAGGATGGCTGCGCGATCTACTTCAAACGCTCCATGTTCCACATGGAGGATCAAATAAGTGTAAGTATAGTGCCTTCTCATATTTTCTCTTGATTTTTTCTATGTGTGTGTTGCGATCTATGTTGAATAATACCGGCGTGAAGTAGAGGAGGCATCTTGTGCTTCTGCGTTTCGTTCCGTGAGTGAGGTAACCGGAGGCCCACACCCTTCCCTATCCCCTTCCTCTTCCCTCCCATCTCCCTAATATCCTTAAAGACCGGCAACGCACCTGCAGCATCTATGGTGTTGCAGATGTACGTGGGCGACGGTAATCACTTACCATCAGGTGAACCGCTTGCTCGTTTGCCGTCTTTTCCATAAAAAAACAGCTAACTAATTGCCATTGAAAAAAAAATTATAACAAAAGATATTATTTATTCAGAACACCTTCAACACTCATATTATTTGTTAAAAACAAAAAATGTATTACGTTGAGTTATTCATAAATAATACTCATTATAATTTCTGTTCTTTAGTAGCAAACAAAAATAATAATTTCCTGTATTCACAAGTGAACAAGATAAATGAATAATAAATAAATTTCAAATGTGAAGTTGAAATGAAGTTACTATCTCACGTACCTTATCGAGTTTAATTATTATTTTTATTGATTCCCACGTTTAGGGAATACCCGCGAGCACTACGCGACACTAAAGCACAGTACCCGTGGGGACTGGGGGATGAAATAGTAATAATAATTGAACACGATAAAGTATGTAAATAGTAGTTTCATTTCAAAATCAATCAAATATTGAGCTCTAGTAAAGTAGTAAAGTAGCAGCCTATAAGTGCCCACTGCTGGGCAAAGGCCTCCTCAAAGACGAGTATCAAAGAGGGCTCTAGTGCGGGTTGCCGGACTTCACTTATTTAAATATTATATAGAAATATTATATATTTTTTTAATATTTCTCAGACATGCAGGTTTCCTCACGATGTTTTCTTTCACCGCTGAGCACGTGGTAAATATATTGAGGAATAGGCTACTGTTAAATACATTTACGTTACATACATCAAACACCATTGTTGCTATATTTTTTTTCATATATATATTTCCTTATGTATTTATTAGTCATGGTAACACAGGAAGGTTGAGTGGGTAATAGGTGTCGCCATCGCTGAGACCACTGCGACCACGGGCTAATAGGAATATTAGCGTGACGTGTGTTTGCGCGAATCTAGATACTTTCTCCCTCTTCCTTCGCAGTATAAAGCGAGCAGCCTTTAAACACCGACTGCTGAGGAAAGGCCTCCTTCTCAAACATCCGCGAGGGTTTTGGAGCTGGGTAGGGTCCGCCACGCAGCTCCTGTGTGGGTTGGCGGATTTCACTTGCCCTTTAAATTTTTTATTATTTCTCAGACGTTTAAGTTTCCTCTCGATGCTTACAAACAACTTGACCAGTCGAGTGTTACTGATTAAGGAATTGTTCTCATGCACAATATATCACAGGGCCGAAGGTAATTATAAAACTGTATGCCTAAAGAGACTTGAAACAAACAGTCACAGCTCAGACGACCTTGACGCGAGGCGGTCAAAGCAGTTGAAGTAACACTTACTGTGGTATCTCCGGGGTCAGTGCGCACGATTTAATGTCATAGTACGCGAGTAACCTCGGTTCGAATCTAGTGAAATCGTTTACATAAATTGTTGGTGTTAAATTAATCATGTCCTTGGCGGTGAAGGACAAAGTGATGATTAAACCTTCATTTCTGAGAAATGATAAGAATAAAATGTCGCGAGGGTCATGTGAAATCCGAGCAGCGCGGTGGATTGACAAAAACCCTGATCTAAGGCTACTCTACGTTTTAGTTTTACTCAGAAATGTCGTCCGGCCAATGACAGGCACTGCGTCGTTTTACGTGTACTATCGCGAGTCATCAACTGCGATGGACTTACATGTTATAGTGCCGTATGTGTGCGCGCTAACACAGTGGCACCCGCCCGTCTTCACCTTCCCGGTCGAAGCAGGGGTCGGATGCGGTGTGTTGTGCACGGGATGCAACACAGCACAGCCATCAGATCGGCCTGAAGTAGAGGCATCCTGTGCTTCTGCGTTTCGTTAGGTGAGTGAGGTAACCGGAGGCCCACTTCCCCTTCCTATTCCCCTTCTCTTCCCTTCCATCTCCCGAATACCCTTCAAGACCGGCAACGCACCTGCAGCATCTATGGTGTTGCAGATGTATGTGGGCGACGGTAATCACTTACCATCCGGTGAACTGTTCGATCGTTTGCGGTGTTTTCCGTAAAAAAAAAAAACAATAATGTGTTTCGCAAAAATATCGAGTTCGGCTAGGAATTCGAATCTAGGTTCCAGTCTCAGGCTCAGCCGTCAGGTACGCTAACCACTAAGTAACGAATGATAGTCACTATTATACTCGGAGGTAGGGCTTCTTCTCTGTCTAGGAAGTCATCCGGGGGGTAGGTACCGGGCTCTCGGTCATTTCTGCCTCTAAACAGTGTAACAACTGTTTAAGAGTAGGTATATAGAGCCAGTATAATTATGGGGCTGTGAGGCTTTCCTCAGGGGTGACGACGCATCGTGACCTCCTATGTTTTAAGTTGTTCTCACGTGACCTCGTAGGCGAAGCCGTGCTCAGCCGCCAGAACGTTGTAAGAGCTTTATATTCGTGACAATTTCGCTTTCGTTTATTCTTTCCCACCTCTCCAGGCGAGTTACCTCTCATACAAAAATATATACACACACACACAGACACACACACACCGTATCGCGTTTCGCTCAAGCATATTGCGATATCGACGAAAGCCAACGCATATTGGTAACGCTGCGTCGGTCGAAAACAGGCGCGTAAATGTCGGTGCGAGTAAACATGGCCCCGAACTGATCGCTCTCGAGACGCTGATACCCGAATTGATAATGCTACTAAGTTGGGTGTGTCCCGGCTCGTTAGGTGCACAACCTGACGTCGGCGCTTCGTGTCACACTGATTGTTATAACATTAACGTTACGGTGAACGTGACAATGGTCCGCATTAATCGTGTCATGACGATAGAATTTTCTATTGTTTCATCGCGTCGACTACATCATAATATGTATTTTCATTTGCCACGACTGGGCTTGTGTGAGTCACGCCAAGTGATATGGGCTTTTTTTTTAGATAGATTTCGTCTAGGAATAGGATATTTTTTAATTTTTTTTTATATTCCGTTTGAGGGATTTTCTTTGGTGCTAATATTTTTCTGAGTAAATGGAGTAGTTTTGAGTGTATTCGGCTTCATAGCACAATGTTTTGTTTTTTTTTATCTGTTATCGTCTCACAAACTACGCATTTGTCCACACTTATCTATTGTCTTCCTGTTGCATACGTTTTGCGTGTTAATGTGTGTAATAGACAGCGAAAAAACAATAACACAATAATATTTGTTTATATCTCCACACAAAAATAAAACCATACATGATTATCTAATCTAATCTTATATCTGTTTAAGTCTGTATGTGCTTGTGTCTGTGATAGACTTAAGAAGCGTGTATCTATACAGATCGCCCGGTCCCCCACCCCGCGTGGAGAACAAGAGCAATTGTTGCGTCTGCAATATACCACGTGTATATTTAAATATACCTTTAATTTGTTGCATGTGGTGTTCTCGAAGGTTCTCCATTGTCAATTCGATCCTTGCGCCGAAATCCCTGATCTTTTGGCGCCTTTGTGCCGAACGTTCGACACGTGGCATTCATTTAATTTTTAAACCTGTACGTATCCAAAATTATATAATAGTACTAGCTGGCCCGACACGTTGTTCTTTCCTCACCGACAGGAGGCGCTATGCGGGAGCAATTTATTAATAACTCGACCAGCTATGGGCCAACGTCCCGACGTTACAAATATATAGTAGGAATATGACCTCGATCCGTCAAGACGTTCAACAGTTACACGCTTTTAATAGTTTCTCATATCCGATAAGGTGTGGAGGTCGGGTGGGATGCGGTAAAAACAATAGCTCGTTTATGTACATATATTGGCTACGGCTGATATTCGAACCCAGGATCCATTGCACAGCGGTCACGGTAACCGCTGCGTCACGCGGTCCGCTTTCGTTACACATATTTATTTCTATGATCATCCTATACATAAATAGATGATTAGGTTTATTTAAAAAAAAAACAATTGAAGATTCTTAAACATGTGCCTCAATCGTGTTTATGTGGCAGAGCTCATTTGGGACGACATGGCCGGTGATAAGCATCTCGCCGTCTTAGTCGATTAGTCAACGATTCGAATTGTATTTTTTTTTAATTTTTTTAATTTTGTTTTATTATTGAAAAAAAAACATGTACCTTGCGCTGTAGAAATTTCTCCTGTGTCGCGGTGGCAGTTTACATACATAAATTGCACACGGATAAACACCCAGATCCGGAAGTATTATTTGTGGTCTATAGAAATACTGGTCCCGTGCAGGAATCGAACCCGCGACCCACAGCGCCGCAGCTAAACGAGCAGCCACTACGCCACCGAGCCGTTTGAGATCCGTATATAAGTTACGAAAGCTGATGGGTACGAGGCACGGTGTCAGGATCGAACTCGTCTTAATAATCCGAGGACATGTGGAATCCGCCAGCCCGCGCTACCGGAGCAGCGTGGCGGACCGTTCCAACATTGAGTGGACGCCCTACCCCAGCGGTGAGATACAGACTGGCACTTTTTATGTGAAGCCGTGGGCTATTTGCAGGATGGTGATGGTATTTAAATGTGTATAAATTAAGATGAATTATTGAAGGTGAAATCTGTAAAGTGAAATAATTTATTGCTTCATATATAATAAGCTCTTTGTGATATTTCTTTGTTCACGTGCAAAGTATCTGTGTGCGCTGTGTGAGGAACGTTGCGCAATAGCGAATCATTTCATCTTTCATCTGATAACGACCACTTGTTTTGTTTGTGATGGCTCTGCGAACGGGATGCGGGGGGGACGATATTGACGCATTAAAAGCAAAACACCTGGCAAATGTTATTTTGATACATCGAAATATTTGTATGTATACATATAAATACATTGGTTCGCCTGTTATTGATTTTACCGTATGACTGGTTGTGTGGCAATATATTTTTTTTTTTTTTTGGAAAAAATAGGCTTGCATTTGACCTCAATCTTGCCCGATGGAAAGCGAAGATGAGGACTAGGATGGTACACGCTTGCCTAGATGTCTGTTCACTTTGGCCTTGAAGAGGTCCAGGTTATAGGTTTCCGGAAAAACTGACCTCGGCAGAGAGTTCCAATCCTTAGCCGTCCGCATAAAGAAAGAAGAGGCAAACCGCTTCGTTCGTAATGGAGGAATGTCTACAACATAAGGGTGGAACTGCTCGCCGCGTCTAGTCGTTCGGTGATGGAAAGGGGAAGGGGGTATTAGGTCATGCAATACCTCCGCACACTCTCCGAAATGAATCCGATAAAAAACCGAGAGGCAGGCCACTCGCCTACGGTGTTCGAGGCTTTGAAGTTTTGCCTCTACTAGTGAGTCACTGCCTATGAGCCTCTTCGCACGGCGATTGATTGATTGAATTCGCATTCCCGTGCCAATGACCCTGCCTGGCGTCTTATCCCGTCAGGGTTACATCGGATAAGGGAAGATTTAGATCGTAATTAAAACAATTACGTGGCGAAGTGCATCTTACATATTATATTGATCTTACCTTACTAAACCTGTAAATAGTCCACTGCAGCACAGGGCCTCGCCCAACAACCAGTCCACCCGATGGTAAGTGGCTTCTGCAGCTCATGGATATCTTCAAGGGTATCACGAACAACCTCACTCTCGAGTATTCTCTGATGGAATGCCTGCCAGTTCGTAATAATACTGGCCGGTCTACTACTTCCAAACCGGAACACAACAGTATTTGGACAGATGTTTGTAGGAAGAAATGGGTGCATTCCGGATGCTGCAGCTTCATTGGTCTGGTATCTTTCGAGACGATTATCCCGAGATCGGACGCTAGCTACTGCGATTTTCAATACTTTTCCCTTAGTCGCGTCTTATGACGCTTACGGGCGAAATGGATGTGACAGATTCTAACGCAGATACCGCATTTATCTATTTTAAAGTAAAACTAACCGTCGTAGTGGACTCTCAAGAGCAGAGTAGGGCCCTACACGCTGCTTCAGTGCGGGTTGGCGGTCTTCACATATGCTCGAAATATTTTTTTTTTAGTATCTATCACGTGGTAAATACAGCATTTAAAATTGCTATTAATAATTTTAGTGGTCCCGGCATCGGGGATCGAACCCTGGTCACTCGCGCTCTATGAAACTATAGCAAGCGCCCTGACCGCTAAGCTACCGCGGCTCTTTGTTTATTATTTATTACCACGGACATTGTCACACAATCACCATATTATTGTGATGATTTATGCAAATGTAAAGCCTAGCCTGTACGTGTACGTGTACGTGTACGTGTACTTCGAGTTTTCGCATGCTATATAAGTTTTTTTTTGTCTTTCTGTGTATATAAAAATTATATTAAATTATTATCAACACAGAATCTCATGTGTGGAGTATCAGTTGCGTGTCGCGAGGGCCTTGGGCCTGATTTCAACATAATTTCGATTGCAAGCGATATTACTATGTTTGAATTGCGTTATATGTGGCTGTTTGCGACGCTCTGTATTAGAATGTGATTTGGATATATCATAATGCAACGCGAATTGTGACGTGTACTATTTTCAGATGTGATGTGGCCAGCAAAAGCCGGTATATTTTCTCTTGAAAGGTTTGACCTCAGCACGCTTGGCGAGTGGGTCGCGGTGAGTCGCACCGTCTGTACCCACTCACTGGTGATGCAGCTCCCCGTAACTAGTCCGTGCCATACATATAGCAGGAACAGGTGTGCTCCACGTGCAGGCGTGGTTGGCATTTAGAGAAGGAGACCTGTAATTCTCTCTAGGTTGTGAAACCTTAGATAGTGCTTAGAGCAAGATTAAATAAGTTGACTGTATGTTCTCAAGGGTTAAGAGTATATGTAGTGTTCTATCGCGCGCGTGTTTTTGTCTCGTCCCCGTGATTGCAATGGCCGCCGCCCGCGGCTTCCCTCACCGCCTCTCATGACGTCACAGCCTCCGACCCACCCTCACGGAGAGTTTGTGTCGCTATTGACGCGCTTCACAGCCAGCGGCTCTATTGCCCAACTATGGGTGTAATAATAATAGAACACGATCGCTGTTATGATTACCACCACAGTCACGCGATAGGCGAATATCAGACGTCGCAGTCCCTTAGCATGGCTCCCTTCTGCCACATGCCTCGCGATGGGTTGACGCGTTCTATGAAAGCTCTGCCAACTAAGGCTCTAATCTGAAACCTTATGTTTGGCTAAGAGAAGGAATGTTGGTTTAATTACAATTACGTATCGCATTGAGCTGATAGCAGAGTGGTTAGATCTGTTTATGAATCGGGGAATCGTAGTTCGATCCCCGATTTGGTGGGCTGAACATTAAGACAGCATGTCATTGCTCCTAGATACAAAAGTGCTTTACACCCCCACCTCACTAGTGGGGGGTGTACGGTCGTGACAGCTTATAGTTTATATTACATTCGTATGAATGGGAAGCTGTGGCGTATCGCTGATATGCATGGAAGATATGAAGGTCGGTCGCGTGTGGATGCGCAGGTGGAGTTCTACCAGCCGGAGCTGCCGATGCTGAACCGCGACAACGTGGGCGTGGCGCTGCGGCTGGCGCCGCGCGGACCCGGCGCTCCGCTCGTCGTCGCCACCACACACCTCCTCTACAACCCCAAGCGAACCGACGTGCGCCTCGCCCAGATACAGCTCTTCCTCGCCGAGATCGACCGCTTCGCGTACTACCGCAATGGCAACCAGTGAGCTACAGCAGTGTTTCTACATCTCTGCTTATTACCTTTTTACCTTTCTCTATCAGCAAGATTGTGGCCACAACAGGACTCGCACCAAGAAAGCCCAAGGACGCCGGTGAATATTTCTCGAACGGTTTGCCCATACACACCATGCTGGACAGACGGTTAATTGGTATCGGCATATCCGGATGGGGAGATAGCCCCGTTTGTTGGCCAGCAGCTCAGAGTTGCACCTCGGAAAAAGATGACTTTCAAATGGTCCAGTGTTGATGAAAGGGGACGTTATGTATTTAACTGCAAGGGTCGCGGATAATGCCACAAGCAAATAACCCACCCCATGGTCAGATGCACGAGACCGCGAATGCGCTGAGCATGGCGTCGTATATAGACATAAATTTATAACCAGGTTTAATTTTGGTTTAACATAACTTTAACCTAACTCGGTAACTGAAATAACCTTCTAAAAATGGGTTAGGCCGGCTCGTTATCATCGGTCTCTCACACTACTAGGAGACACGGGTCCTGCTGATGGTGTGTGTAATAACACTGCATGATTTTATCGAGGAATGAATTCACACGGAATTCCTGTGAGTTTTGTGGCTTAGCGGATATGATATCTGTCTCCGTGCACTCTGGTAGTGGAGTAGCAAGCGATCCGCCTTCCCAGAGTGGTGAGTAAGCGCATGGGCAACCGTTCCATGAGTAACACGCCACTCTGTTTTTTTTTTGAGCTTTCATGGATAGTCTTAGGACTTAGGTCCAACTGTAGACTCATACGCGCTGATGTATTAGAAATAATGGTTCTTGAGAGGATTTGCAGTACAACTAAAGTAAAGTAGCAACCTGTAAGTACCCACGGCTGGTTTTTGAAGCCGGGACGGGCCCCGGCTTCAAAAACCAGCTGTTAAAAATAATATTTTATATTGTTTCTCAGCCGTGCAGGTTTCCTCGCGATGTTTTCCTTCACCGCTGAGCACGTGGTAAACACAGCACTTAAAATTGCTATTAAAAATTTTAGTGGTGCCGGCCACCGGGGCACCACTGGTCCCAGGTCACTCGCGCTCTATGGGCTGGGCTCCACTGGGCTTGGAGTGATCGCCACTGTTTGCAGATATTCGAATTTTAGACTCGACTTTCGACAGACATGAGTCGACCTGAAAATATTTCCGGCCACACCTCACCGCGCTAATGTTCAAATTGCCACCAACTTATATACCGACACACACTGCGATTGGTTTCAGATCCGGACACCTGCCTATAATCCTCACCGGGGACCTGAACTCGCCGCCCGACAGCGCCGTCATCGAGCTCCTGGACAGAGGCCATGTTAGGTGACTTCTGATCGAACACCTTTTTTTTTTGGGCGACTGTTTACTCTCTGTTATTCTCCACTGATTCCGTTTTATAAAATTAAATGAAAGAGTCGAGGTGACCCTGGAACCAGGGCGCTCGCTTACATTTCCACCGGCGCCACTTAATAACAGAAATCTTAAGTTTGGGGCAGCGCGGCGGACGCTTCCCGGCTCTCTGCAATGAGACGAGGCTTTTGCCCAGCATTGGGACATTTATAGGCTTTTACCTAAATAAATCGAACCACTAGAACGGATGGCGCTCAGTTCTAAGTATAGTTTTGAAGGAGTGATGTGACATTCATTTTTTTTTTATTATTTGGCCGGTTTTCATTATTTGTTGTAATTCTTTAGAGTTTGCAATATAATCACTTCAAGTTAGACGCCTGTATATATTACCGTTTTTACGTTAAAGCAAAACAAAAAAAAGACCTTGGAAACTCATTTCTTTTACTTAATCTCCTGGTTTGTATTATAATAAGTTACGTATACCATTATGGCACATAGTCTGTTATAATTTTAACAGGCCACTTCATCATCATCATTTCAGCCTATCACAAGTCCACTGCTGAACATAGGCCTCCCCCATAGATTGACACAAAGCTCGGTCCTGAGTCGTCATCCGTCGACTTCCCGCAACACCGCGCAGGTCGTCACTCAATATCGCGTGGGATCGTCCCACGCTGCGTCTGTCTGTACGTTGCTGCCACTCGAGAAATGTTCCTACAAGCTATGTGGTCGGCTAATTATTACCGTTCAAAGGATACATCCCCTTAAAGATAGGAGGAACGGCGTAGGTTCAGTAATATGACTCCGTATGGAACCCTATGGTCCGTGAGGTCTGTGGGAACCTGCAACCCCGTCTCAGCACACACGTGTCTTACTGCTGTAATGTTGTACTTTGGGAGATGTTAAAGGAAAACGTCTTCTTGCGTTTATTCCATGTTTAATAAACATCTTAATCCTAGTTTCTGGGTGGTCCGCCTTATTAGGGGGACATACGATATTACACCTATTAATTATGTTATATATTAAATGCTATGCTATACTATGCTATGCTATAATATATAAGTATACACACTTCAATGAGACAGATGACGGGATGGCCAACTAAAATATGGTCGACCCTAAAACTACACAAATTACGTACATTGAAGTGAAATAGTCGTGATTGAAATTGTAAATTAATTCCAAAAAGTATACATACGTAGTATCCGTGCACAATCGATCTGTGCGCATACATTATGCACGGACTCGGAAACGTCGGCGCGTGATGTAAATGCGACGTTCAATGTAATTCCATCGTTTCAGTGCGAGCTCGTTCCGAGACAACTCCGACTGGCGGCGGATCGGGGTGACTGACAACTGCCAGCACCTGTCCGTGTACCTGGACAGGCTGAGGGGGGCCGCCACCGACGTTAGTACCATAAAGGTATATACATACATACATACATATATATATATACATTTTACACGGTAGAGCTGCTCGAACGAGCCGTCTCGACCGGCGTAGTAACACGGTCTCGCAGAATACCGGGCTGAAGTAATAGTATTCTGTACTTCTGCGTTTCGCTTGGTGAGTGAGGTGACCCGGAAGCCCACTCCACCCACTCCACCCGCCCCAACTATCCTCATCCCCTCTCCCATCCCCCAAATTTCCAAGCTCGGCTAGTGGGCGACGGCAATCATTTCCCACCGACAGGTGAGCAGCTTGCTCGTTTAGTCCCAAGTACGAAATAATCCATATTCTTGGAAGAAACCTTATGAATATAGTATTGTAGGAGGTTGCAACGAGAACACCTTTTCTTCGTTAAAACTTCTTTTATGATTTTTTCTACACCTTTACATTTATCACCTCCTCATCGTCGTTCCTCCCTCACTAACGCCGCCCATAGAGAGTCCTCCCTCTCTAGAACGTAAGACAAAGATCACACTTCGTTCAGTAACTATATATCCTACAGTAATATAATTTGTAGACGCCTACAAAATGACTGATATTTAAGCACTAAGTAACTAACTAAATAAATTACAAAAAGCTAGAATATGTCATACCAGAGCTTCCGTCGCACGTACATTTATTTTTGTAGTGATCGCTTTGCCGTCCTTTAAGGACATTTGGGGAAGGAGAGGGAGGCGAGGTAGGGGAGGGGGGGGGGAGGAGGAGCCTCCGGTTACCTCATTTACCGAGCGAAACGCAGAAGCACAAGATACGCGTTAACAATATTATGTCGGATAGAGATAAACACATATTTTACTTATTTCTAATGTGCAATGCGACTTGTTTGTACAGTGTATGTATGTGTGGAACGTCAGTTACAGATCTACGTTGTTTATTATGTCTATGTAACGTAGAATAGTACGTCATTATTTTATAATGTAATCACAGATGTCGCTGTACCTATTTATAATGCAATGTATGAGTTCAACTAAGATTTTATGAATAAATGCCGATTCATTGCTACAGCGACCTGCTTTTATCCTCTTGCACGAGTTCGTTGTACAGGTTTGTACATGTCCTTATAATCCCCCCCCCCCCACCCCCCACCCCCCCTGCACACTATCGTTATATATCCCTTTTCTAACAGCCGTCGCGTATCTGGCGGGGTACCGCCATCCGTCACGCAATCAATTAGCTTTCTTCATCTAGGAGACAAACCCCAGACAGCTGACGTGTGAGATGCGGCACGTCGCTGTGCTGCAAGTTATCGGGCTTTGCCACGTGACGTGGTAAAGAATGAGCGAATGTTCAGCAGACGTGACCCCTTCAGCCTAAACGGCTTCTTACCCGTTCGGTGGTGTTTGTCTCCTGGTCATCACGATGAAGACAATCTCTCATTTAACCACGGCACTTGTGTAAACGGCTTGAGCCAATCAAATCAACTGTTGATCTGTTAAAGATGTAAATACGTTTAACGTGTTCACCTCATTTTCTGCCTTCAGGATCATATCCTGAGATACCCAGATCCATTCATTGTTGTCGGTGGTGGAATGATCTCGCCAGTATTCTGTCGCATCTCTGGTTTCGCTGTGACTCTTTAGTGCTTCGAAATAAATGTGTTTATTTATGTATCGCAATCGCACCCCGCGCGGATAACAAATGTAATATATATATAATTCTAATGTAACGCTGTTGCTCACCATGAGCTCCGGAACAATCCAACTGAGTATCACCTTTTTTTTTAATTAAATATGTGTTTTGCTGCCTTGCCTAAGATAGAATAGTTTTTATCAGGTATTTTTTTTATTAATTAATTACAAAGTCAACTATTTTTATATTCCATGCAATAAAGCCGCAGCAACGCGCGGCCGGGTCTGCTAGTATTTGTATATATTCACGCCTTGTTCCCAACGGGCTAACGAGAGACAATCTCCTTCCACTTGCTACGGTCCTGATATACGACTTTCGCTTTTTCCTTCATTTCATCAATCTTCGCATGCATGATCGTTGGTTTAGAGTACTCTTGACGTGGCCTTTTTCTAGAACGTCTCCGATTTGATCCTGAAATTTTCGCCTAGGCGCCTTCCTCTCCCGACTAACTTATATTATTCTGCTAGTATATATATATATATATTCAGGTCTTCACCACGAGTAACGAATAATAATCCATGGTTATATCAAAGCAGTGGCGTGACCTTCTGCTGCTCTAACAACTAAATGTGATGCCCTGTGTAGATCTACCACTCGGAGGCGTGCGGGGCGAGGGCGCCGCAGGAGGCGGAGGCCGGGCCGGACGGCAAGCACGCCGAGCTGTTCAACAGCAGCGAGCTGGGGCACACGCTCGGCTTGCTGTCGGTGTACGGGCAGCGCAAGCCCGACGGCAGCCGCGAGGCCACCACCTTCCAGGACTTGTGGCTCACGGTCGACTATATCTATTTCAGGTACTACTAGTACGTCACTTCCGAGCACACCTCGGGCAATATAATTTTTTTAATATATAGTCTCATGATTAAGTAGTGCAAGAAATCATTTAAGAGTCTAGTTCGTGATTACCTAATAGATCATTAAGAATATTCGGCTTATCTATTTTCGATTTTTATTATATATTTATTTATGTCTTTTTTATATATTTGTTTTGTTCACATATAGTTTTTTTTCTATTCTTTGTTTTATACTTGCCAACTACCTGTCACCATAACAAGGGTTGACTGGTAGAGAATGCCACTTGGCATTAAGTCCATTGTAACCTTAAGCTTAAGGCTAACAATAAAGAATAAATAAATAAAGTTAAAACTACCGTGCATAGGATGGCAGCTCTTGATGGCGCTTCCACGGTCAAGTATATGTCCAGCTGTGGGATTACCTAATTCCATAACCTTGCCTTAAAAGCCTGTTAATAAGTTCATTGCGATAGCGAGAAGCGGACATACATAGATATTGGACACCTCGCTCTCCACTTAATCTTGGTCTAGTATATCTCTGAATGGTTTTCGCGAAATGAGCTATGCCCACGTTAAAGCATGAGCAGAGCAATAATGAATACCGTAGAAATGCGCTCGTTGAGAACTGCGTTCGGCAAAATGACTAGAGTGAGAAGTGTTAAGAGAAAAGAGCGGTCCGCGAGAGCGTGCTGCGAGCCGGACTGAGAATGGAATGGCTCGGCGGTCTGGGCGCGTGCAGGCAGCGGGGGACGGTACGCACGTGGACGCCGCCGCGTGCGTACCGTGTACCGGCGGCCATTTTAATATAAAACCTAACCTACACACATCACCGTAGACGACCGCAAAAACATACACCGGTTTTTTTTTACAAGACGACCAGAAAGGAAAAAGAGAACATCGAACTATACGTGTTGGATTTTTTTTTTATGGGTGAGAAGTAGGCCAACGAGCAATCGGCTCGCCTGATGGTAAATGATAACCGTCGCCCGCTTGCAGCTGCAGGTATGTTGCCGGCCTCTAAGGATATCTGGGGGATAGGGAGGGGAAGAACAAGATGCCTCTATGCCTGGGTCGGCTCTACCACGTACAGAACATGCGGTAGTTGGCTCAAACATGCGAATTCGCGGGTTTCGCACCACGGTCTCACAAAGAGGTAAACTGCTGGCATGTGGCGTATCATGTTCAGCTATTGGCGATTGGCTATTGTGGGAGGACGATCTAATTTTAAATAACGCACTAGGGGAGTGATGGCGGGTGTTAAAAAAAAAAAGATTTGCTAAATCCATATTAAGTGTATAAAAATGATTTATCGTAAGACATGACAATGATACAGATAGATACTAATATATGAAGTATGTATACTTTCATATACCATATAGTGTCATAGTGTCAGTTTACAGTTGTGTGTAGGGTAATGAAAAAATGTCAATTTGCGGGCAAAGGAGAAATTATTTTGACCGGGAATCATGATACGAAATATGTTACCAAACCAATATAATAAAGAAATGTATATTAAGAAATTAGTTTTACGGGTAAAACTACAAAAAAAAATTCTACAATCTACATATGAGAAATGTAGAACAATCGAGTTAAAGTAGTCCTGGACGTAAACAAAAGAGAATGTTTATCGCGGACAATGTTATGTCGGGCGGTATAAGTTGCACCACACCAACAGGACGCACCGCGCCTTATTAGGAATAGCCAAGATGTTATCCGACTTCGATGATGTTATGCCCGCATAGTAATCAGGTTTCTTGCTACGAGCTTTTTTTTTATGAGATAGGCGGCAAACCTGCAACCGGTACACCTGACCTGAGTGGTCACCGCCGCCCACTTTCATCAGCATCACCAGAGTGGCTGCGGGTGCTTTGCCGGCCTTTAGGTCTATTTGGGAGATGCGAGGGAGGATGAGGAGGGGGAGCGAAAATCGAAACGCCAAAGCACAAGATGCCCCTACTTCCCCCTGGTATTCTGCGAGACCGTCGAGTACCACCGGTTTAGTCCTCCCGGTAGTACTCCACCCATGGACCCATGGCGGTCAGGGTGCTCATTTTAGTTTCATAGAGCACGAGTCACCTGGGTTCGATTCCCGGTGTCCGGCATCACTAAAATTGTTAATAGCAATTTTAAGTGCTGTATTCACCACGTGCTCGGCGGTGAAGGAAAACATCGCGAGGAAACCTGCTTGTCTGAGACTAAAAAAAATAATTCGAGGACATGTGAAGTCCGCAACACGCACCGGAGGAGCATGGTGGGCCCGGTTCCTAAACCCTCTCAGGTACTCGTATTTAAGAAGGAGGCCTTTGCCCAGCTGTCGGCACTTACAGGCTGCGACTTTACGATCTCGGTGCTTGAAAGTTCGTGCCCTCTGTCTCTTCACCTTGAATGGCTAACCACCTGTCGAGTTGTCCCAAATAAGCTCTGGTGAAAAGTGCATTATTTTGGAGTGTGATAGTATAACTGTGTGTAGTCGTGGAGGTTTGTATATGTTTTATACACGATTACATATATATGCAGGTATATTTACTATATCTGTCATATGGCCATCTAGTTGTAATTGTTCGATACGTGATATGTTATTCCATGATTACAGTCGTTGCAGCACGCTGAAGTTGTTGGAGCGACTCCGTCTGCCCACGGCAGAGGAGTGCGAGGCGCTGGGCCCCCTCCCCAACCACGTATACGCCTCCGACCACCTCGCCCTCGCCGCGCTCTTCGAGCTCAAGCCGCCCAGCTCCGGCTTATAGCACAGGGCAACGTTTCCGACCGCGCCGTCACCCGAGGTTCTCCGGAGAAAGAGGAAGAGATTTCAGGGTCATACGTCTGCGAGACGATAAAAAATGGATAAGAGGCAAACGGCACGATTGCCCGTGTGTTTGTTGTGAGTTGAAATTCTGCATACAGACGTGTCGGAATGGACACGCCCGTTCAATGCCTCTCTTCGTATTGGACATTCGCGTAAGTAAAACGTATTCATTTGAACCTTGCGGGTACATGCAGTAGCGAAGATGGTGATTTATGTTTCTACACAATGTACAGACATTACGTAATGGTAATATTTCCTACAGATAAGATATATATATATATTCTTGAGATATTTACAGATATTTTTATCACGCGTTTATGTGTGCTCAATTGAATCAATTTCTGGTACAGATTTCTAAGTTTTTCACACTTCTAATGGAGAAGAAACATTGGGTATAAAATGTGTTAAATCTAATTTCTTGATTATCACGACTTCTACTAGATTCTTTAAACAGCGAACTAAGGTCACTGGAGGGCGCGATTTGCTATTATCTGTGTGCCTGTGGAGGCGCTTCTCACGTGTAACCCGGTAATAAGGAATATTAAAAATATGAAAATGTTCAAAAAAAAAACAACAACAAATCTATACATGACGGCGTGAAGTGAACCGTCTGCCCGGAGATTTGTATAAAAAATTAATGTAACAGTTGCCTGAACTGGAAATTATTTAATATTACCAATCTATTTTTATATAATCGTTATAAATAGGTGATAGTGATGTGTATCGAGTAATCTTTATAATTGTATATTAACGATTTTTAAAGACACGCTTCTTCACCACTGTGTTCGTATACAACCGTTGATCATATGAAATAGGACGTAAAGGGTTATCGCACTGAACGGAGCTACAGACCGTTGCCGCTCTTGTACATTCATGTTTCACAACTGTCAAACGAGGTATTGTTATCTCTGTCTATTTCTCGGAGCCTCTGTACGTTTGTAAGTTTGGCAACGCAGCACCGTGTGCGATTCGTGTCAGTGTGTGACCGGCTGGTCGATAACAGAAGTCTCCATTGGTCTGGCTAGAAATAACCGGCATTGTCATTTCATACGTAAATCTAAAGATTAAAACAAGTAATTTATATCGTTACATATTAAAAGATTAAAAATGTTATCAGTGTATTATGTTGTATTTATGTTTTAAATTCATATTAATCACGCATATGAAGCTCTCACTCCGACGTGTGTAATAATTAGTACTTGGGTTATTGGGTTTGTAATTGTGGAAATAAGAAGCGTTATTTATAATGGTATTTTTCGTAATGTAAAAATTTGAACTTTCATATCAACTATACAGCCAATGTTAGTGTCTTTTAGTACGTACCTAATATTCAATTGCTTAACGCTGCAATTGTGTGAAATGACATAAATATATAATTTCGTTGGCATAATTAAGCGGTGGAACATTTTAAATTTTGACAGAAACGACATGCTATCTGTAGAGCTATTTTCTATTAATTCTCTGTCAGTTTTTATTTTTTTGTTAATAACATTTAATAAAGAAAATTTAAATTTCGAATGTTGAGTGGTTAACTTATTCCGTCTTCCAATCTGTCGATACCAACAATAATCCTCTATTTATTTTTATTGTTAGGAAGTCTCCGGCTCAGCTGCCAGTTTGCAAGGAATACGCTCTGTTATTTTTTTCACTTGGCACTTGCCAGTTGTCATTGGACAACAAGCCACTTGTGTTTACCACACACACACACACACACACACACACACACACAGTTGTTCTAATCTCTGCTGTGCGTCCGACAACTGAAGCCTGTCCTCAGATACAGTACAGTTCAAGCGTTACATCGGATACGGTAATGTGTAAACATTGTGAGTACCTTCGTTGCCTATGCTATGCTTCTGCTGTCAAGGTGACGGGAGCCCCCCCCCCTTCCCCCTCCCGCCCGTCCTCTTTCCTATAAACAAAAACAATATGTAACATTATTATAACGCAACGCCTATGCTGTCGACCAGTGCCGATGATACGGGGAAGTCACCGCCGTGATCGAAGTCAGCCGGAACGAGGAGGACGAGGTAAGTAGTGCCTCTAAAGGGCAGAAATAATTTATAGGAGTGATCTGGAGGCATCTGGATTCCATGTGCTATTGGGGAAACTGTCAACGAATACAAAGCCCGACTGTTTGCCTTTTACCATTCGGTAATCACTGCCGGTTTTTTTACCCGCAAGGTGTTTTTTGATCACAGATACATGGCGGAACGTCGCTTGGTCATCATGATGAAGTCTTTCCCATTTTTGTGAAATCCTTCGGACTCGATCAGGACTAATTATTGTCGGACCGCTTTTAGAAAGAAGTCGTACATCCTACCCACTTGGAGGCGAACGTGGGACCTAGTTGGCCAGCTTTTCACCGCATATTCTCGTGCCTAGTATAACAAAGTCTCCCTTTAACAATCTCAAGGTTGTTGGTGGCGATATATTTGTATGACTTTCAGCGAATACCGTTTGGCTATTTTGAGTACAAGGTACGCGAACCTACTCGACACACTCCTGATCTTGCTCACGTCGTTTATGAGTTTGTGTATGAGACTTGTGGACGATAAAGCCTCATTGTGATGGATGGTCGCGCTCACGGTGGTCTAAGAAGTTATGGAGTTCGCCTATTGGCTTCGGACTTGAGACAACCCTATAGTACTATGAACTCAGGAGTGTTGTTACATTATATAATGTAACTGGTTCACCTCTTCTTCCAGCTCTAGGATCTTCACGTGGATCCCTCAGCGTGCGCGCGTTGTACGTGACGTCTACGACACGCTTACAGACAATTTTCAACATATACACACACTCACACATACACTCGCACATAGACGAATATTGTCACACACGTACACTCTCATAATACACACATGTGCACTCCTACATACATATGAACACTTACACACGTACATGCACTTACGCTCTCAGACTATACGTACATTGGCTGAGGCTATGAAAAGAGCGAGATGTCCTATCGCAGTATACTTTAAAGATGTCAACAATGTACGACTATTCGTTTTAAACCTAAATATTTTTTTTTAAATTTTTGTCTGGTTAGGTTAGATTGGCAGAAAGATCTCAGTCCGAGTTTGTTCGAGTCTCCTGTCCCGCCGTTACCATGGCTTTCACCGAAGCCAGAATTACTGAGTTAGAATCAAATCCGAGCTTGCCGAACTCCTAAAGACCAGTGATGGGGCATCACCAGCGCGCGGCTGCCGGCGCTGAGCTCACCAAACCGATCGCCCATCGTGGTGAGTATATGGGCAAGCCTTTCTAGAAACGCCTGCCGACTATCCAGGGGCTTTCCCGGAGCGGTCCATGTTCAACAGTGTACCTGAATTGGCCGATTAAGAAGAGTCACTAGTACGTTCAGTAGCCGTGGTAGGTTAGTGCTCTTGAGTTCGATACCTGGTGGCCGACTCCACTAAAATTGATAATGGCGATTTTAAGTGCTGTATTTGCCAAGTGCGACGGCGGTGAAGGAAAACATCGTGAGGAAACCTGCTTGTCTGAGAAGAAAAAAATATTTCGAGGATATGTGAAGTCCGCCAACACGCACCGGAGGAGCGTGGCGGAACCTTCCCGGCTACAAAACCCGCTCAGGTACTCTTATTTGAGAAGGAGGCCTTTGTCCAGCAGTGGGCACTTACAGGCTGCTACTAGTACTTCTCTGCCCGTTTCCCTTCTTAACATTTTCGCTTTTCGTAACGCTTAAATTTCTCAAATAGTCTGAACATCCGCCGCGCGAGACACGGCGGATGTGCACGCGGTGGGAGGTTCAGATGCAGTTCAGAAAAGCAATGCTTTGTGTCTTTGCCCAAATATTGACTTCGGCTGGAATCAGCACAGGGCGAACACAGTGTGCACGATTCAGCAACATAGTTAGGACATTATGGTAACTAAACTAATTATGCGCCAGTGAAAACCTCTGCCACAATAAACTAGACCAGGCATCGGCAACCTTTTCAGTCGCAGTAATTTTTTTTGCCAACAATAAATAGCACTTGCATAAATAACTAACTGCGTATGGACCTAAAGAGCCCCAGCTTCACATCCAAAGAGCGCATCACACTTGGCTCTCGAGCCGCAGGTTGCCGTCCTGCATCCATCAGAGAAGTCATTTTAGATTTCTGAGTTTCAGTTAAAGATAAATAAATTGTGTTGATTCTGTTCTTGAAATTAATTTGTTACATATTCAATTACAATATTTAAAAGTGGTGTGACGTGTAACTATGTATAAAATATATTTACTTTTGTTATTTTGGTTAATTTATAATAGGGTTTGTGTAAGGAACAAATAAAAAGCACAATTTAACATCAATGTTACTTTATTGAATAATTTATACAATATGAAGGGGAGACGAAATTATACTTAAAGGACAGCTCTGCGGGAACACAAGTGTAAAATTGATAAAAAGCTTTCGTTACATGGTGGAAACATGACATCTGGCTTCGTCAAACACACCCGTTGTAATCAAATATATAGTTTGGACTTTCGACGTACACTTTGATATAGTGACGAATAGTTTCGATGTTGTCGACAAGCAAGTACAGGAAATATTATTGTTATCTCACCAAAGTTTATTTTGAAGTAATGTTAGTAAAAATTAATTCAACGCTTCG
Source organism: Bhutanitis thaidina (assembly GCA_029286595.1). NCBI lineage: Eukaryota > Metazoa > Arthropoda > Insecta > Lepidoptera > Papilionidae > Bhutanitis > Bhutanitis thaidina. Next base: position 503,774 of record JAGSMS010000044.1, on the reverse strand, counting down.
ACAATTAAATTATTTCTGTAAATAACTCATCAATAACTTAAAACTTAAAAAAAGATCTCCAACAAATCGCACATATCTCTTATGTACTTAAAAATAAACTTAATTATTATTTTATTTTTAAGTACATAAGAGATATAGGTTAGGTTATCTTGCGCTATGGAACTCCTTGCATACAAAATGTTAATCTGATGTTCAACATCCACACTATATAATCGATTCTAAGATATTTTTAACGAAACCAACGGCAGGTACTTGGATATGTAAAGTTAGTGTAGTTTTACAATAACAACAAAATCACAAAACTACACAAAATATATCCAGATAATGTTTATTAATATCAAAACAATATGTTATGAGGAACAAATACCGAATAAGGACTCATTTTTAATAAGAAACTGACATACTAATAAATCGATATTTAACGCTCCACTTTGAAGTTGCTGCAATAAACGAACCGACTAGTCAAAGTTTAGACATATAGTGCTATAGTGGTAACTCTCGTACACCAATACTGGTCAGGTTCACTTTGGTCACGTCAGCTGTTCAGACAATTGACTCTTATTCAGTCTCCACTTAAGATAGTAAACGAAAGTAATTTCATTGCCGGCCCATTGTCTATATCAGCTCACTTCAAAGTGTAGCAACTAAGTTTACACAATCCAAGTGAACGTCCATTGTATTTTTTCCACGGAGAAGCATAACTGAAACTAGAGCCTTCATCGTAGCCGACATGTTACATTTAATCGTTCCAAATAATAATATAAATGTCTCCCCGGCCGCAGTTGTTGCTCGCTTATTTAAACAACGCGGCGTGTGTGTGCTCATGTACCAGTACAATGTGCGCTACTGCAGGCCGGTTCGACACGTTTATAGCACCGCTACAACGACACGGCGCAATACATCACGAACCCACGCTTCGTGCGACTCGGTAACGAAACGATAACGAAACGATAACTTCACAATACGAACCGAATCATTTGTGCACTTTAGTCTTATATACATTATAGAATGTGTGCACGCCTTTCTTTAGCATATGCGACATCCATGATTGCGGTATGCGTTTTGTATTAGTTGAATTATACATATAACACGGATGTTTAGTGTCTAGATGTCGCTTTAATGTTAACGTTATTCTTCAATCAGTATAAATACAGGCTGGCGAGGTATCGCGCCGCGGTAAGATGCCGGTAGCCCACCAATATGTGCTCAAATTAACTAAATCATCGACTTGCAAGGACTTACAGAATGGGGGGGTTGAACGTCAACCGTGTTCACAACGAACATGCCTCGTAGGAGCGCGCGATTAGATGAATTCCGAAAGATTTACAAAGCAACAATTGCTCGATTGGCGATGTGTTGAACGGTGCAATTGAGCAACGGCAAATGTTTTTCGCAAATATGGGACCCGATATGTTATTGTGATAAATTCAATATAATTCGTACTTCAATTGAATGTGTAGTAAGTAACGTTTGCGATGAAACCTATATAATATTAATATTCTATGGGAGCTACAAAACGTCTTCGACCAATACACCTATTTATCTAATAATACTGGATGGAGATATAATATAATTTAATAAATTATTCTGAAAAATTCAGTTTAGCTCATAAGATCTCATAATTTTGTAAGTATACTAGTCGAAAAGCTCTTAATATTATAAAACCTTATTTAAATGTTATCTGTAAGAGGATAAGCATTCATCAGCCGCGCTGCGCCGACCTACCGTGCCGCTAGATCGAAATTATTGTTAAGCACGTATTAGCAATATTTAGCGTTATAATAAAATTCGGTCAATTCAACAACTGATATATAACTGATGCTAACGCGCTTCACGTTACGTTATATATAAGCGAGATACTATCTTTATTTTTTATTAAATAACCATAGAAAATATAATTTTAATGTTACTGAATATAGTCACAAGTTATTTATATATATATTTTTTATCATAAATTAATAATAAACACTATATCCATGCTTAATAGAATTCCGAGTACATTCATTTTGATCACATTCGAATATAACATGAACACGCTTTTACCTGGACGGAGAGGGGTAAAGTGAGAAATGGTAAAATTATAAGTACGAGGACAATCCGTTACAGTTTGAACTTGAACTTGTCAGCATTGAACATTTGTAAATTACGTATCTCAATGATTCTCGAATAAATTATCAATTGATATAAAATTTTATGTAAAATTTTCACAGACAATGCAATAGAGCGTAAAATTATAAAATGCATTTTACGTTGCTTGCGTTGTATGTGTGTGTCGTGTGGTGTCGTGTGCGTTTGGTACGAAAACATAAAGTGTAGGTCCCATTAGAATTTCGAAATTCATACAATCGCGTCACGTCCTGCCGTCCTTGAGCCGAAGCGCAATAAATAAATGTAAACCTTAAACAAACGTACATAATGTTAAATGGTTTGCAGGTATCGATCTACTAAATCTAATCTTAGAACAAATTAAATTTACAGATAAAATTAATGATTACAGCTGTTTCTTAAGGACCATATTACATACAGTCGGTTACTTACGGACATCATCAGACTTTTTAATAAATTTAAAAATTTTGCCAAATCCGTCCTAACTAGAAGATTGATATTATCGGAATAGAAAAACTTTACCGTCAGCGAAATCTATGTGGGTTAATGAACTACAAGTGATAAGTTACATTAAATTAAATATGCGAACGAAACCAGACAGTTAACAGTAGCTTAGTGGAGACACAGAAAAAAGGTTTAGTGACTCACTAATTCCCACGATTTAACAGCTACACTGAGATGATATGCAAGGCAGCATCGAGAATTGCAGACGAGCTGTGTGTTTGAAAAACGACGACAGTAGACGGAGAAGCACCTGCTGAGCTGTACGCCGCGGCACTAAACCAGTCGCCCGTTTCTTGGATAGCACCTTGGTAACTGTGGCTGTCATGAAACTAAATTGAGATCGAAGCGGGAATTAGAGAACGTTAAATTCTATTGTGGGGTCCTTGATGACTTATCTTATTTACTGACATATTTCATGTTATACCAACTAATAATACTGTGCGAAAATCATAATACGCCTCATACATGAATACGGCGTACCTACAATTTTGGCCAACATGAGTAATTCACGAGTAATTCTAACCATCTCATGTGTGTACATTCATCGACGAAGCATTGCCATTCCCATTCCCTCGCTGAGGATCTAATCTTAACCGTAGCACTTTATAAAGTTCCTTCGAAATACAATCCCACTTGAGAACCATTCGGTACATTGACTTTAAGTATACAGTGCAACAAATCAGGTGCTGTATATATTTTATCGGTGGTATGTCGGATAAGCGCAATTGTGCCGCCGTAGACGATTGTCAATGCTTTGAACCGACACGTCGTCTGTTGCACTGCGCCCGTAACCTTCCCAACAGACAGACCAGTCATCTGGACCCGTATGCTACTTGAAAAAACAACATCCACGACATGAATTAACTACGATTTAAACTGTAACATCGACACACCTAACGGTCATTTGCAACAGCCTCGGATACCTATCTCTAAATATACCGTCTACTGTAACTATTGTTGATACAAATTAAGCAATTTCGGTTCACGTGAAAACCGTGTCGCTCTTCCGATGCTCCTACAAGAGTTATACAAAAGTCTATCCGAGATACTTATATAGATTGCAGACACGGAGCGCGTCCGTTGCGCGGGCGGACAGACCGATGTTTGTGAGATGACTTTTAACCAATTATCAATGGAGTTTATGGGTGTCGTTGCATCACGTAATTTGCATCACAAAGTCAACGTCAACGTTGCTCGCGCCACACGGTTCGGTGCGGTGCGGTGCGGTGCGGTGCGGTGCGGTGCGGTGCGGTGCGTGCGAGGGTGGTCGGGAAACGAATCACCGATTAACTTGGAGTCAACGTCTACCTGCGCACCGTCCGCGTGTGGAACGGGCAACGTTTCGTACTAAACTGATTAAATACGCCTAACATATATAACTACGTGATAAAAACACACACTTATATGAACATCAACACTAAGTAATCTTGAAGGAATGTTTTTGAGCAATGTTAAATAGATGAAACTTCTTATAACGGCTTATCTTGCTCTGCAAAACTTTCAGTTTTTCTTTACCAAAACATCTTTACGAAAGTATTGGAGCAATAACCTCTGTAGATAATCTTAATAGAATATTTTGAAAGAGAGATCAAACAGTTGGGCGCGATCCGTGGCGCTCGTTCGAAAAAAAAAATATCAATTGTCTTAAGAGCAGTGTATGTTTGTATGTTAAATATGTGCTCAAAGTAAACGTTGCACGATTTGTGGAATTTCAAAAACCATAAATAACAAACAGAATCTGTTTATTCTTGAAATACGAACGGAGTATTTAAATTTATTAAAAGTTACATCTATTTAAATTGATACAGATGTTAGTTTGATTATAGGTAGCCAGTTTTATAAAGTAACACATGCTCAAAAGGAGAATCTATTCTAAGTATTTAACCCTACTTTCCTACTCTAATTTAAATATTATGGATAAATATTATGTCTTTTATCTAAATGTTTAAACGCTATGAGATGTGTAGTAATGATATGATGACGATTATTTCAAATCTAGAACTAACACTGAACGGTTACATTGAAATAAATCTACGTTTCAATCATCCCGAGATGTCCGGGTGGCGAGGTGGACTTGGGCCGATGGCATTGTTGGCTGGGGTGCGATGGGTGGTCTGTTAGCGCCACTTTACAGCCTTGCGCTTCCAAATTGTTTGCTTTTGCACCTTTGGACGGATCTAATGAATTAATGTTTACGAGCTAAGTATATCATATCGACTGTTATGTCGATGAATAAAATTATTAGAAAATAAAAACCAAAATCGAAAGACAAACGTATTGAATGTAATCATTTCCATAGATCCTAAACGATATAATTATAGATAATTTGTTTGCGCGCCTAAATTTATGGTCCAGTTTAACTGTGATGTCAGTTTAACGAAGGTACGGTGAACAATGAACAAATGTAGGAGGATCCGCGTCGAGTATTGATACGCGTTTAGTCGTCGCCCTTCGTAGTCACCCGGCAAGGTACACACCGTCACAATACTGTTATTCCACCGATTCAATTCTTTAACTTCAGACGAATAAATGGAATGGACCATCCAAACACGTCGCGCGTCACGATTCCAACCGCTTCAGCTAAAGTTAAAAAATCGAACAACGATCATGAAAATTCTAATCTAACACCATCGAACATTTAATAACATATAATATTAAAATCACATCTTAATGGATATGTCTCTAAGATAATATTAAACATTAATGATAACATATAGCTGTAGTGTATTCCCAGCGACAGCTCAACGTCGTACATTACATGGTAGCGGGCACTGTATTGTTTCACGTGGCGTGAAATGTTGTCATTGACCACGATCGGCACATCCCCGATGAAGAGTTACCAAAATGTTTAACGAGGGTGATCGAGTACGACGTAGTGTATTCGAGTTTGAAACTTTCGACGATTTACTTCCACTACGCGCACTCGTACCCTCGATTGCTTGAATACGCCGTTGGATCTTGTATTCACAATTATCGGCATTCTTTCACTTAACGTGTAACGTACAAATAACGATTGGCGGATGGTCGCCATGCATGATTGTAGACCAGGCAACAGTACGTCACAACGGTACCGGAGCTGGCGCTGGATCCGAGGCTGTTACATAAAACACGTGGAATGAAGGGCAAGGGACAGATACCAAATACGACATACAACATAAATAACTTATTACTATGAACCCGTTCCTCGTGGTTGATGATATTAGCTGTGTCACAATCGCGTAACGAAATGCACTGTCTCGCTGGAGGTTCTCGATGAAGAACTGAAAGTCCACAGTCAAGTCGTAACATAACATTCCGAGCAAATAAGTAGCTATGCATGAAATAGAATGCGATTCGTAGTGCCTGCCAGTTAGGCACCGAGCGGCCGCGAAGCTCATGCCGACCAGATTTCACATTGGCCGTAGGCGACGCTGTGTGCTACATCGATAGCTGTCTCGTGGCTCGGGAATGTGGTGTGCATTCGTCTGGCGCGGCGTTTCAGCGCTTACGTAAAGCGTTAAAATTACATCAACATCTTTGGACGAGGCAGGTTCTGCGCGCCTCTCGCGAGGCGTTTCAGCTTGACCTACAAAGGACTCTCGGGTACCTTCGATTGTATCAGGTCAATCACGATGGGCCGCCATGGCCGCAGATCGACTTGTGGGTGTCATTTCAGGGAAGTATAGTCTTGGACTATGGTGGATTGAGGCGTGGAGGCGGGTCGTGCCGTCCGTACCCACAATCTCACATGCTCGGGATATGATTCCCGAATTACTATTTACAATATATAACTAAGTGATAAGAGAAACGTCCGGAGTTTTTTTTTCCCGAACGCACATATATTCTAGGCCTATTTCGGCAACTTATTATTTGCCACGAAAAACCAATACACTAATAATAAATATGTGAAGAAATGCAGAGAGTGTTTGAAGCTATAGGTAAGCAAGCTGTTTGGTTATATATATACAGTAGACAATGCCAGCGGAGGTTCGCGTCTGGAACAAGCTTAGTTCAAAAGATTTTTATAGTAGTTGAAAACACTTGGATTCTAATACGATTATTTGTTCTAACTAGAGTGGCAATTGAAGGACTGAAGCACATATATTTAGGTTCACAAATGCACTGGTGGTCGGTGCGGTACGGCGACGAGCGACGAGCGGCGGGCGGCGGGCGGCGGGCGGCGGGCCCCTGCAGCGGAGCGTTCAGACGCGGCACGCGGGCGGCGAGTGCGGCGAGCGCGCCGGCAGCCGCCCGCGCCAAACGCTCTGCCCCGCCCGTTGCGGCTGCGCGAGCTCTTGCGCGCCGTCGCGCCGGCTCGCCTTGTCTGCAACGCCACAACGCACACCAACTTACTACCTCAGCAGCCAACACGTCGCCAATGCCCATTGACATGTCATGACTTGGTTCAACATAACTGTTATCATTTACCTACGTTTGACAACGGCATATAAGTGCGACATTACAACGCGTGATGTGCCTTGAAGCTGGACGTCACACGCATGATCACTTGTCATTTACATAAGAATGGATAAAGGACGGTTCGGTTCTTGGGAAATATTATTATACTGACTGTATCCTGTACTGCACTGTAAGCTTATATTAAAATGTTGCAAAGGATTTTGATCTAAACATTTAGGACAGCAATACAATTTTTACGTATTCGGCGTTTTTACCATGTCAACAACAACCACAACATTACTCTAACGGGCGGGGATGTCACACGGGGCGGGGATGCAAGCCATGCTCGGATGTCACGGATACCACGGATACCGTCACCACCGCCCGATGCTATGCGATGCGATGCTATGCGATGCGATGCGATGGATGGATAGCAGGAAGAACGTTTTAGTCATCACGCCTCCAATTACTTATCAATACTGCATCGAATCCGACAGAACTGTACAAATGATGAAATAATAATGCGACGTACTAAATGCAAATTAAATAGAAAAAAATAGATCTTTTTTTGTTTTAAAAAGGTGGTAACGATTAAAAACTGCTTTCTGCGCAGAAATTCTGTCGGACTCGAGCGATGCGCAATCGAAAACGTACCCGTAAGAGCTTGTGATCCTCTACCATAGTACGCAGAACGTTGAACCATGCGAGATTCCCGGGGCATGCGTTTACAGCGAGAGAGTCGGACAAAGTTCCCGAAGTGCATGTTTAGTTTTAAAGTCACGTCCGAGGACTAAACAGAGGGTTGAATCGATAACAGGACAGACACGGCGACTTCGCGGCTAAAACGGCTTCCGGAACTTCGGGAAGAAAAGGATACGAAGGAAAAGAAATTCAGAACAAATATTTGACAATTCAGATATGCGAAACAGTTAACAGGTAGTGAAGCAATTTCTGGGTGCAAAATAACACCATTGGTTATAGATAACCGACCAATGGCTGTAGGCGCAACGACCGCAGACAACATTAGGAGGACGTAACAAACAAAAAAAAACGTTCATTAAACAACATATCATATATAACCCCCGACGACGGGATTATGTTCCTTTATTTCGCGATCCCGGTTGAGTGTGCCGGTGACTTTACTAATAAATTCTTGCTAACTCTGGACACATTTCGTCGGGGGTTCGTGGCGCTATCTGACGCGATGACAACGTCTATTAATCATTTATTTGCGGAATATATGTAGTTATAGGACCGATGTGAATTATACATTGCTTCGCTATATCGACTCTATTCGATGGAGCGTGCAAATATTTAAATGTTCGCGTTTATGATCAATCCTCCGCACGTATTGTTAGCTTGTTCCGAAAAAAGATCCGAATAGACGTTCTCACGGCGTCAGCGCCATTGTTACAAAGACGATACCATACAATACACACTAATTCATTACACATTTGGGATAACAACGACGAGGAGCGCGGGAGACGCCGCGTGCCTCTCCATGTTTCATATGCCAATCGGATTCGTTACAAACTCTGTTATGTATGCAACAGTCGTCGTTAAAAATTTTGAGGGTTGGGCGGGCGGATCTCTCGCGGCTAACATTTCACATAAATCTCTTTACCCGCGTAATAGATTTCTGCGAGACAGTAGCGAGAGGGGGACATGCGATAAAGGATACTTTTGATTTACACTTACTCATCTACTGTCCTGAGTAATGATGAACTTGGACAGAGACTGAAGAAACGAAAACATGTATTAATATTGAGGCAAAAAATAACAAATATATATATGTATATGATTAAGTTTTTCGCAATATAAAGGTGCTACAAGACAGCCGGGGTCACATGGGGACTGTGGCGTCGGACGGCCCGGTGTCAGTAGTTAACTGCTGCTCGTCGGTTCGTGCTACAGTACTGTGAAGCACACGGAATGACGGGAATATAAAAGTTTCATTACGAAGACCATCCAGTGGCTAGTGTAATGTTAATTGGTTTTCCTACGTATGTAGTGACTAGATATTTTTAAAGCATTCGCTCCAGTTAACACAAAAGATAAAAAATGACCGGGAGTGTATTTATAAAATTTTCAATTAATCGTTGATGTGTTCTACCTAATTAAATAATCTACATATATACAGATGACAGTCGGTCTGTAAGAGGCTCCGTTTACACTCTATTACATTAATCTATCTTCACATCACGCTTGCAGCTGGCGGCGGCGGCGGCGGCGGCGGCGGCGGCGGCGGCGGCGGCGGCGGCGGCGGCGGCGGCGGCGGCGGCGGCGGCGGCGGCGGCGGCGGCGGCGGCGGCGGCGGCGGCGGCGGCGGCGGCGGCGGCGGCGGCGGCGGCGGCGGCGGCGGCGGCGGCGGCGGCGGCGGCGGCGGCGGCGGCGGCGGCGGCGGCGGCGGCGGCGGCGGCGGCGGCGGCGGCGGCGGCGGCGGCGGCGGCGGCGGCGGCGGGGGCGGGGGCGGGCCCGTGACGTCACGGGAGGGGCGGCCGGGCTCTGCCGCAGCGGCTATCGATCCCGGCTCGCCGGTCCCGCATTCATTCAAGCCTCCGATCGAAGCCCGCGCCGGTGCCGATCCATGGCACTTCGTGTCCATCGCATGATAACAGGCACAGTTCTGCGACGCCTTGCACGCCGCGGCCGCTTCAACCCTTACCGCATCCACCCATTCACGCCTAGCTAATAGGTAGGCTCGTTCGTTACACCACGGCGGGCTTACAGAGTCGCTGTTACTAAGATTGTACGGTCACAATTCTTGTTGAACTCTGTATGTCGCGTTATGATGAATAAATGATGATGAATTTCTGAAATGTTTCGTATATGTAAATTGAATAATATTAAAATGAACACATGACGCACGCTTCCCACGTTATTGCGTTTTGTTGGGCTCATAGTATACAGTGACATAGTTACGATTGAACGATGCTGGAATAAAACGAAGACATGAAATAGTGTAGGCAGTAATATAAGTTAAATAACGTAAAAAAATTAAGATTGGCTTCATCATGTGTTTAAAAGAAAAACGTTACACGAAATACTGTCGTTGTGGTAATGATTAATCATACTCCATGTGTACTCGTGAAAGCCTTGGTTTCGAAACATCTCTCGATCCGATCTCATCAGATTGTCGCTGAATGGAAGGGTTGAGGCGCGTGGAGTAGTTAAGTTTAAGGGTTCATTAGCCCACAGGAGTTTGATAATTGAAGACTATGTAGATTGTTATTTCGAATTTGCATCTATGAATGAGATTTGTAATTCAATATTGCAATAGAATCTCGGATAAATTATTATATATTAATTAAATAAAACCCAGACCACTCTAACTATTTCAGGTGGGCGTGCGTTATGCAGATGTTCTTCATCCACAGGTTACAATTGGTCGACGTTACATCAGGTATTTACCACAAAGTTACTCTTGCAAGATTTATAAATAAATACTTCATCAAAATGAGTACTAAAATTCATATCAAATTGGGATAGACAAGTAGTGGTGGTGAGTGATCCACTAAAACCGTAACGGAAACCAATTTAAGTCAGCCGTGGGAACTGCTCTTTTAAATAGTTTACAGATTCGCAAAGTGCGGGGAGCAGAATAAGCAAGTGTTCACACACCCGATGGTCAGACGTCAGTCTCGATGGCGTCGGCGGCTGTGGCGGCGTGCAGGTTGTTCACGCGCACGGTGCAGGCGGCGCGCCGGCGAGGACCCTCGCGGGGTTCGAAGCCATCGCGGATCTCATGGAGCTCGCGGAGCTCGTGGTGTTCGCGGAGCTCGCGTAGCTCGCGGAGCTCGCGGGCGCGGGCTGACGAGGCGTTCTCCTGCACCTGCGCCTGCGCCTGTTTACGGGCGAGCCGCTGCTGCTGCTTCTGCAGCTCCTGCTGCTGCAGCTGTACAAAACAATAAGCGGTTCGTTGTTGTGGGAATCTAAATTCCCGCGCATTATGTAGACGCTGGTTCAACGAATGTGCAATTCATATCCTGCCAATGCATCAGCTTCTATATAAACTACGGTTATTTATTTTGTGTTCACCGTTATACTGCTATCATAAAAATATATTTGTCAGTATGAGATAAAAACTGTGCGTTTTCTATAATAATACGTGATGCAAAAAGGGAGTCTCAATTTAAATTAACCCAAAACAGTCATCACAAAAGTTATACCTGATTGAGGCGAAGGGCGTCCTGATGTTCGAGCGCCCCGATGTCGTCCGTGCCGCTGGCCTCGATGACGGCCTGCTGCTCCAGTAGCAGACGCTCCTCCTCGCGCAGACGTAGCAGATTTTGATCCAGCTGCGGTTCTGCCACCACCAGGGCACCGTCGTCCAACTCCATCATGTCCGACGACGAGTCGTCACTCACCGAGGACTTCTTCTGTATGGGACCTGAAACTGCACCCGCTCGTCATGTGCAGGGCTCGAGGTACCGGAGACAACGACAGGCGAATTGAAAGCGAATGACGCCGGCTTTATACAACTCGAAGGATAGTAATCTGTGCCATCGGTTCTAATTAAGTATTTACTGAATATTCTTTGTAATAGCAATCGTATCATTATATCATTCGATAGTAAATAAACAATTTGTGATAGACAGACATTTCGATGACCACGAAAACAGCCAACGAATGCAGTCGAAACTAGTTCGCGTCGCGTGGCATTCGCTTTCGCTTGAGAGTCTACAATTGCTACAAATGTGAGGAGACATCGATTTCCAAAAGCATAGACAATATAGAAATAAAAAGATTAACTACAAGAATAAAAAAAAGACATTGTAACTTACTTCCATATCCGGGTGCAAAGAAGGCGTACAATTGCTAAAAGAAATAATAAAAAAAAAAATAGAAAAAACAAAGTAAAAGACAATTAATATCGCGCTGGAGGAATAGATTGGCAAGTGGAGATGTTCATTAACAGCCAGAATGTAATGCGACGGCATCGGGCGGCTCGGAACGAAGCAAAGCCGTAAATCAAACGGCATTAGAGTTATTACAATAAAACTTGAAGGGCGCGCTGGAGCCTCGGTACGTCTCGATTTGTCCGTACATTCGCGACATGCGGCGACGACCCCGCGCAAACGGAGTTGTCCGTCCGTGTTGCGTAACACTGCGGAGGGTCGTAGATTTAAATAAACCCTTTAGGACGGTTCAAAGGCTTCACTTTGCAATGGCGACCGTGTCGCAAGGTGTTAAATATTATTTATCGGGTTTCTTCTTATAAGATTTCATTCGAATTATTGTGTTTAGGTATGGCTGAGTGAACTTTTATGCGATTCAGATGGCTTGCTTTCTGTTAAAATTCAATGAAATTAACCTCTCTTCAGATAAGTGAGCATAAAAAACGTCTGCAATTCTTAATGTACGTTTGGTTTCATCGATTACATTATAAGAATACAAAATATTTCCTCTCTCATTCGACCATGTGTTTCGAATTATTTACATTTATACTTTTTTCAAGTTAATGTCGTGATCCAAATGCAACTCCGATATCTTTCAATATTTCCAATGCATGTTTTAAAGTAAGAATTTCGATGATAATGCTGCAAAAGTTAAAAAAAATAATATAAAATATTATTCAGTCTTTCAGAAGATTTAATGTACAATACTTTCTGTACTCAGTATATTACATAGTTTTGTACTGCATTCTACTGAACAAATGATCAATTTATTGTTATTTTTAAATCAACAAGTTATTAAAAAAAAAAATCACCGTCTCTACCTTCTGGCTAGAAGTCACATTTTAGCCAGATGAGATTGTTATAAATTAAAAATATGAATATCAAGATTTGAGGAATGCTGCTTTACGTTGTATCTTTTATTTTAACAAAGAAAATAAAAGTCAAACCGGAAGCAAATAGTGACGATGTTCGAGTAAACAGATATTTACAAAGTAAAAATAAAACGACTAGAACACATTTGGAAATTGTGAGGTGAAGCGACACTCGGACTTAAGACCACTAAGTACCCTACACTAGGCGAGTAAACGTTCCGCCAGTCGCGTGGTCGCCGATCTAGAAACGCTACCCAGCGATGCATACGTATTTACACTGCGTACGTTGAAACGTAGCTGGTTAAAAAAAAAAAAACAATTTTAACGCATTTTTACATCACTCGAAACTACTATATACAGAAACACTGCACTATTACGCTTCTTAAACTATAATATCACAATGATCGTCACTGTCGACTAGCTTTAGTGAGTAACAGAACGACGCTGTTATATAGTCAATGATTTCAGCATACTTCGTCCTTGTCATCGTCCCTCCCACCTGCAATTACCGAAAATTAACATAAAAGAAACAAATAAAAAAGCGCACCATGCAAACTCATACTTTTGAAGCTTGTGTCATGCCGATAGTTCCTCAACAAAATTATAGAGAATTCAAATTTCAATACAAAATCATTGGAATCACGTGTAAACTAATAATAATAAAGCTACAGTAATATAACATTGAACGAGTCAAAATAATCATGAAAATTAGGTAAAAAGTGTAGAGACTAAGATACAAGCACGTTTATTTTAAATTAAAGTTTCGGATACATCTCTAACGAGGCTTTGTTCGGATATAGATTATTAAATGTCGAATTGTGCAATTTATGTCGACCAACGATATAATACGTACTCAAGTAGGGCTCTCCCATTGTACCAGGCAGATATGGGCAACTGGTGACGTGGTTGAAGTTCTGCGACTGCATTTCTTCTTGATCGGTCTCCCGGTGATAGAAGTAGTTGAAGTTGGACACGATGACAGGCACCGGCAGTGCAATGGTGAGCACGCCAGCAATCGCGCAGAGCGATCCCACAATCTTGCCCCACACTCCGACAGGCCTGATGCGGAAAACGATGTTACATCTCTGACTACACTGTTTAGTTTTCAATTACTACCGCACAAATTTGATGTAATATGAAAGCTATACTTGAATCATTCAAAGATGATCCTAACAATGATCAAACATGCATAGTTTTTGATACGTACCATTTCTACTATTCATTGCTTCAAAGCAAGTAATGTCGGTAACACCTAATATAAGATTAATAGAATAGTTATACTAAGTTCATTTGAGATTGAATATCGAGATCATTCGCTGTGCAAATCGTTAGATCGGCAGCAATACAATGTCATACGTCGTCTCTCACACTCGCCAGCCCGTTGCAGGCGTAAGCACTGCAACTTTATAATTATCGCAACGCAATCAGATCTATCGCCAGCAAACATATCCACAGTACTGAAGTTACACAGAGCCCGTTGGAATGGAATGCACTCTGTTGTTATTCCCAACGGACAAATTCGACACAATGAATATTACGGAATAATTTTTAAAGTAAATAACATTTATAACGAATTCAGGTGAGATCATTCATAAATATGAGGTGAATCCTTATGAGTACACTAAATAATGACTTTAATCATGCATCAACTTTACGACTAACATTTAAAATTGCAAGAGATATAATTCCTCTATCGAAAATGGTGCAAAAGCTTGTGATCAATATGCGGCGACAATAAGAGCAGTGAAAAAAGAATCTGAATATCAATTTTACATAGTAGCACGATTGTGTAAAATTTACCATAATATATATATATATATTTATCACCTGTAACATGATGTAGACGGAAGAGCATACAGGGTATTCCGAACCATACAGAAAGATGGTATAATATTCAGAGTACATAATAAATAAGTGGTATGCAAGCGACTAAAAAAAGAAAAAAAAACTAAGACTAGGAATAAATACTTTTAATGATACCAGGAGCACATAGACGTGATGATCACCATTTTCGACAATCTACCATTTAAACATACACAACAGCTACAACATAGGTAAGAAACATTTATATTTTAGCGGAAGCGGAACAGAGGGACTAGACACATAGGAGGAGTGATCCGGAAGTACATCCAGAAGACCACTTCAACTCGATTATCAGAGTCAGAGTTCTATTTCGTTACATCCAATCCGAGTTGAAGTGAATCGTAACATGTAAAGCTATTCAGTTTTGATGCGAATACGCTTTGGAATAGGCGATTGTAACACCGACGACTGCTCTATGATAGACTATCATTCATGATAATCTAATAAAGTGTTTCCAGTTGTTGCCGAATAAAAAATGGTAAAATTTTACAACACTGCACACATGTAAAATTGAAAGTGTTTCTGTTCACAGATGATGTATAAAGATTACGAGTTTTGAAACGAAACAAAAAAAAAAATTAAAAAAATTAAAAAACAATAACACGACATAAAGGTACGTCTGTAAACGTGCAATAATAATTTGGTATAACATTGTAAATATAATATATACGGTTAAGTTCCAAGCGAACCATCGGTAAAAGTAAACTGAAGCAAATGTAGTTAAATGAAGTTGGCTAAATTAAATAAAGACCGTGTTAAAATGCCAATGTAAGGTTGTTGAACAAAATGAGATGACGATAAGGCACAGATGAGATTTAAGGGTGTAGTCGGTGAGTCATACGTCATGTCTCCGTATCCTACGGTCGTCATTGTCACGACCGCCCACCAAAACGCATCAGGTATGGATTTGAAGAAGCTGTTCTCGCTTCCGGCTTCAGCGAAGTACACCGCGGAGGAAAACAGCACCACACCTTTAAGAACAAGCACACCAACGGAGAATACAGTGGGACATACGGTGATAGGGGGTGCGGTTGCGAAAGGGCGCGGGGCCGGACGCGCGCGGGTTACCTCGAGTCTCCATAGCCGACGGTGGTTATCGTTATTAATGCCCACCAAAAGGCGTCGGGGATTGAGGTAAAATTGCTATCGGGGTTATCTTTATCAGCAAAGTATACCGCGCTCGCAAACACGATCACCTCTGCGAACACAAAACATGTTGTGCACGCGTGGGGAACGCCGGCCCGCGTCGCCCCGCGCGCACGCGCACTGCCGCGTAGCTCCGAGGCGGCCGCAGCCACTTCTTGCCCGCGCTCATGGGTTATAATCACTTCATCGGTTTCGACAATTAATTGCCTTACAAATAAATGTTAATCGTTCTAAACATTGGTATGGATAAATTCACAAATTGTTATTAAGCTAACAGTCGTTATGTATATTGTCATAAATTATTATTTAGTTGTTACACCGCGTTGAGTACTCATGTAATATTAAGAGGGGGCAAGTAATAATTAATTCATAGTTAAATGCTTCAGTATTATTGGAGTGGAGATAAGAGAATCTGGCAACTTACCGATAAATAAGAAGAATATAAGAAGTCCGAGCTCGCGCATAGAAGCCTTGAGTGTACGTCCAAGGATCTGAAGACCCTTGGAGTGGCGAGATAACTTGAAGATCCTGAAGACTCGCACCAGGCGAATCACACGGAGTATAGCGAGACTCATTGCTTGATTGGTGGACTTGTCTTGCGGAGAAACAGGCGCTCGGGGTAAGTTCAAAGTGTCTTCTTCTTCAGCGACCACGGTAGCCAGAGTGATGAAATAGGGAATAATAGCGATTATATCTATTATGTTCATGACGTCTCTGAAGAAATTAAACTTGTTCGGACAAGCCAAAAACCGCACTATCAACTCGAATGTAAACCAGATTATGCACAACGTCTCTATGAGGAAGAACGGGTCAGTGATGTCGGGTACTTCGTCTTCCTCGATCTTGGTGCCGTTGGTGGTGGTGTTGAACACTTTGTAGTGTTTGAACTCTGGGAGAGTTTCGAGGCAGAAGATGACGATGGAAAGGAGTATCACGAATACGGAGATGATTGCAACAACACGGGCCGCCTGAGAGCTCTCGGGATATTCGAAGAGCAGCCAGATTTTGCGCTGGCGTTCGTTGGCGGGCAGGGGTTTCTCCTCCTCCTTTATGAAGCCCTCGTCCTCACTGAAACAAATGATCTACGTCAGTCCTTCATGGATGAATAAAACGATTTTTTGATGAACTTTTAAAATCTTAAAAAAATGTTAAAAATTTTACTTAATATCAAAACTGCGGTGCCGCCATCGGTGCAATTTATATTCCTCTCGCTAATTCTCTACCGGGGGGTGGCAAGAAACCCCTTTCTTTCCATGGGTGACGTAAGCCGCGACTGAGGGAAAAGCCTTGAAAATCGCAACGGCTTGCACGAATATCACGAAAAATACCAGACCCAAATTAAGCAGACCTGATGCCGATCCCCTAACCTCTTGCCGTGCGTGGCGATTAAGGTGGATAATTTACAGGCTGGTAAGGTGAGGTAATTTATAATGAAATTTTAAAAGGACCTGGACATTTTATTCGTGATTTATAAGTGAAGCCCGCTTATCCTTCCTCACTGGAGAATTAGGCGAACCCAAACCTTACTCACAAATAAATAGTAGACACCATACATGAACACGCCTTCTAACCCCCGGTATAAAAGCTCGTTTGCCCAAATAATGTAGGCAGATTTTTAGTTTGGCACTTTCTAGAAGAGATTCATATCGCGGCCACGTCTACTGTCCGAGCGAGACATAGTAGCGGACGTGGGTCATTTGTAGTGTGTAATTGAAAGAAAAAAAAAAAAAAAAAAAACAATCACTCACTAAGTTAAAAGCAAAGATGTCGTATTAGTAATACGTACCGGAATTTGTTAATGGCCTGTTCGCCGAGTTCGTAGAATTTGATTTCTTCAGAGAAGACGTCCAGTGGTACATTCACTGGACGCCGGAGCCGCCCCCCGCTTTGGTAGTAATACAGGATGGCGTCAAACGATGGCCGATTACGGTCGAAAAAGTATTCGTTCCTGAAATCAATCTTATCGTCACACATTCAATCCAACAGATGCGGCCGTGTCGTTGTAGCTCAAGACAATGGTCATGTCGTACGCGGAACGTGGTCGCTAAAGCCATTAAATACTCACCGTATGGGATCGAAGTATCGTATCCTTCGAGTGGGATCTCCCAGCAGTGTCTCCGGGAACTGATTGAGTGTCCGAAGCTGTGTTTCGAACCTCAACCCGCTCACCTGGAGGCAAAACGGCCCACGATCAATACTACCATAGTAACTCAAAAAGTTATCACAGGGATAATTTATCAATTTCCTTTTTGAAACGTTACCCCGCTATGGAATTCTTTCCTTCCCGCCTCGTCGGTTTGAAGGGCATACATTGCACATGGACATGAAAAACATTTTCGAGCACCAAAGAAAAGGCTTAGTGATCCCGAAAAAGTTCGTCTCATCAAAAACGCTAGAGCTGTTTCCAAGAAAGAGTGACATAGACAAAAAATTTAAAAAACGGTCTTTGAGTAATTTCACAATTACTCATGTACGATCCCAGAGCAAGAGTCGAACAAAAGCAAAAGATGAAACAGAGAACGCAATCACGTGGTGACCATTTAGTTTATTTACAAAAAACCAAATCATCAGCTGTGAAATAGAATTATATTTAAAGTTCTTTTTATCATCATCATCATCATCATCATTTCAGCCTATCAGAAGTCCACTGCTGAACATAGGCCTCCCCCAAAGATTGCCACGAAGCTCGGTCCTGAGCCACCTGCATCCATCCACTTCCCGCAACACTGCGCAGGTCGTCATTCCATCTTGTGGGGGGACGTCCTACACTGCGTTCGCCTGTACGTGGCTGCCACTCGAGAACCTTTTTTCCACAGCGGTTGTCAGTTCTGCGAGCTATGTGGCCGACCCTTTGCCACTTCAGCTTGCTGATCTTTACTTGATACTTTACTTTTTATTTATCTTTGATCTTTAGTTCTTTTTATAGAGATTAGAAATTTTCAAGTGTATATATGTTGGTACTTGCGTCTCATCATGCATCCTAATTATCTTGACCACGTTCTTATCTCGAAATAGCGTTTTAGTAACCTTCGGTAGGTTCCTCGTGCGAGGAATAACTCAGAATCTGCAAACGTTTCAATAACACTTCATTTCTTGCTCCTTTAAAAGAACGTAATCTTGCAAAGGATGTTTCATCTGTACCCATGGAGGCGTTAGGCACATATCAAATGGACACGAACTAAAAGATCCGCGGCGCCTTATGTCATACGCTTTGCCGCGCCTGTATATTATACATTATACAGTTACACATGGGAACTCTAAAGTAAAAACGTTTAAACTCTGTAGCCACGACCATGATGGACGCCAGGACGTAGTCCGGGACTCGCGGAAGTTTTAACATGCTGTGAGAGATACGTCTGTATTGCGTACCGCGCGGACTTCAACGTGTCACGACGTGTCAGTCGGCGCTGATGAACAGTATGGCCGTGGCTTTATTGTTTCGTGTAACGTGGCAACAGTGTCGTGTCTTATGAATACAAACATCGGGGTACATCGCCTATATAACGTTTCGAAACGCTACAAATCATACAAATTGATGTTTATGTGATTAGAATGACTCGTACGAATAGCTTTTACGAATTAGATAAATGACCTATGCGGGTTATGTCTGGCTCCATGGTTAAAAATTAGTTAAACATTATTCAGACGTTAACGTAAGACTTTGATATTTACACAGCGAGGCTGTTTGCTTTGCTTGTTTGCGCATTTGCAATAAAAACGTAAAGTTCACTTCTAAATGACGTTGTTCAACGATAGCGACGTAATTTCGAAACGGACAAATTAAAATAAGAAGCGTAGAGATATAATAAAGATTATAATAGTATTATAAACTGGACATAAACACACATCATCCAGTAACAAGGTAGGATTTACTGAACCTTGGGCGTTAAACGATGATATAATAAATAACAGATGAATAAATCAAACATCTATATCATCATCATCATTGCAGTCCATCACAAGTCCACTGCTGAACATAGGCCTCCCCTATCTGACTTCCCGCAACACTGCGCAGGTCGTCACTCCATTTTGTAGGGGGCCGTCCTACACTGCGTTTGCCTGTACGTGGCTCCCACTCAAGAACCCCTTTTTCCCCAACGGTTGTCAGTTCTGTGAGCTATGAGGCCGGCAATATAATATTTGGATTCAATGTCTCGTGCACGGCTAAAGAGGTCTCGAGGCCTCGAGCTGTCCAATAGCTTGTTGACTTCGCGGTATGCGACTTCGTAGGGCGGTGTATGAGGTAGGGGAATCAAAGCGAGCCGGTGATAACTGCAGAAAACTCATAAGGATACGAAGAGGAATTTTCCAGGGCGAATATTTGAGCTCGATGTCGATTGTAAAGGTAGACCCAATAGGCGGGTTTAGCTGCTGTTCGAATCATCAATCAAACAAAAAAACTATCAAGCGGTTGTTGGGCTCGCGCTAAGTGTCCCGAGTTGAACGAAAGAAAAGACAATGTTTTATGTTGTACGGAACCCATGTTGAGCGAGTGCGTTTCGCACTTGACTGTTTTTGTGCCTGATCATAAGGAGGGTATCCTTTAAATCATTATTTGCTTATTTACTAGAGCGCATGCCCTATTGTTATTTCGCAAGCGGACGCCCAGGATACTGACCTGGGCTAGTGTGAGAATCGTGATGCTATCCGATCCTTCCTCCGATCTTATCGCTGATACTTTACATTGCACTTGGATACAGGAAGGTTTTTTTTACGTTTCTACGTATTGGAGTACCTGCGCGTGCGCGTGCATTCACGACACTAGAACACCTCATAGACAACTGCCGATAGAAACTGTTCCGAAGTTGTAGCCGTGGTTAAAACCGGCCAGGAGGACGGCAACACCGTGATGATCGTCGGGTAAAGCGTTTCGATTAAAAACATGTCCCTGTCTGTCTGTGGTGAATACCACATTAAACATTTGTTAAATCATGATCAGAGCAGAGAATAAAACACAAACATGCAGAACCACGTGGCGAAGTTGGTAAACAAAGCTGTCTGCGATGGGAGCACACGCAATTTATTTATATTTTAATGGTAATAGTATTTTAGTACGCGCAGCGCGAGCCGTTTATCGGCGCATTGAGGCTTTCAGAAGGCCAAGGCCGGCCCGGGGGCCCCGTCTGCTAACGAGCTGCGGAAGTCCAGGGCCATTCATGTTAAGCGACCGTAAAGTAAACTTTAAGCGGCCGCTTGAACGTAAGTGGTGCACTCCTCTCAAGCCCCTTAAAAAAGCCTTAACGTGTTTTGAGAGGGAAATTTATATAATTAACTCTCGGTGCCTTTGAAGTTCAACTTTACATCACATGACATTAATTAAAAACGACGAATGAAATATTTTTTCATGAACGATATTATGTTGAAGTGCGATAATCGTTCCATCTTTTTCCATGACAAGGAAACTGAACATTTATGGAAAGAATAATTTCTTCTTTGACGTAAGAAAGATATGTTCGTTAGACGAATGTCAATTCTTGTCATTTTTTTCATTGCGTTCTACCACCGTTCCGTAATGAGGTTCCTCTGATGGAGAGGAAACAGGTACATCATCCTACTTTAGGATTTTTTTTTATATTCCCCATGCATACAATGACTTAGTATAAAAGGTACGGTCCTATAGACAAATGAAAGCACGCTACAAGGATATAGTGATTCGCACAACTGAAGCACGAGTGCGCTGCAAAGAAACAAACTGACCAGCTTTCATAAGCAGCACCTGTTCACAAGTATGACACGTGTGGTAAGTGATAAAGACCTTAGATTTATACGTTGAGTCGATCAGGTTTAAATAGGTAGACATTAAAGCCGTGGTCAGGGCGATTAGTGTAGTTTCACAGAGCGCAGGTGACCAGGGTTCGATCAATTTTAAGTGCTGTATATTAACACGTGCTCGGCGGTGAAGGAAAACATCGCGAAGAAACCTCTATGTCTGAGAAACAATAAAAATGTTATTTCAAGAATATGTGAAGCCCGCAAACACGCACTGGAGCAGCGTGGTGGGCACTTTCCGGCTCCAAAACCCTGACAGACATTTGATAAGGAGGCCTTTGCCCAGCTGTGGGCACTTACAGGCTGCTACTTTAGATAGACTAAAGATCGGCGTTAACGCCTCACGGCTTTTCATACAAACATTGGAGCCCAAATTGTTAAGATGGTATAATGATAAAATGGAGCGATTTTAAGTTTTCAATGACAACAGATAATTACAATCCTTCGTAATTAGACATTTGTTCTTCACTAAATTTTTAGACCATTTTGTGCTTGAAAGTTTCTAAGAAGTATTTAAGAGAAACACGTTGCTTTTGAGTATACATTAAATATATTGAAAGAGCTTTCGAATCGTGTTCGAGAAGGAAGACGGATGGAAGCGTCTGTGAACATAAACGTTTCAAGACTCTCGGCCGTCGTATACACGTACTTAACACGTAAAGCGATACGGACAGACGGCTGATTATGAATATATGCACGGCGATGTCTGGCTAACACAGCATAGGTTGTAACTGATCATTGATATCGGCATTCAACTAAACCGAATTAACAATAATAATTAACACCGAAATAAGAAGACAAAATATCTAGACCTGGCTCACGAGGTAACCGATATTGTGGGGTTGTATGCCGACCGAAATTATTCCGATCGTCGTCTCTGCGAATGGGTTAATTCCAGTCAGCCTCTCGGAAAATCTGGGACTCCGTGATGGACCGCTCCGTGCTCAAATGCAGAAGGCGGTAGTATTCGATACAGCTCGCATTGTCCGCCGATTTCTTTCCCTTTCTCCCTAACCCTCGGCCGTCTGGTCTCCCCTGCCGGGGGCTTCCATCTGGTTGGGTTTTTAATTATCTATTTAATTTTATTATATACAGAATTTATTATATGGTATTATTTGTATCTATACGTATTTACATATACAACCCAACCGGATGAGAATATATAGAAATACCCCAGAAAAAATGAACACTGAACAGTTTTAGAAATTAAAAGAAACCGAACGTGTTTTGCTACTTGCGCTCCGAAAGGTTGGCAAAAGTTCAACCGCGACAACCGCGACGATCGGAGCAACGGGCCAGCGGCGCTAGGAGTTACACGAGACTAGCTCTCCCGCGGAATAGGACGAGGAAAAAAGAAAAGGCAAAGGTAATGGACTTAAAGAACGCGAACGACCCCTGGCGAACGGCGGCGATGAAAGCTCTCCGAGTGATACGACGATGTGTTGCGAAGTATTGGTGTTTTCTGATTTATGACGGGCGGGCGGGGGAGGGGAGAGGAGGGGGGTGGTGGCGAGGAGAAATACGTAAATCACCGTTCTGCGATAAATTTCTCGGTAGTTAGAGTGCCGGGGCCGGACAGGCAACAGGTGGTTTCGAGGGCGGGTGGCGCAAGCTCATTCAATATCGACGTATACGTCAAAAAGAATTGCGCGAAAGAAATCGCTGTAAAGCTCACTTTAACATACTAATGTGCACGGTCTAGCGCCTCCTCGCCTCGTGAAGTTTGTTCGTGACAATTGTCCGCTGTTATGAACACAATAGAGATAGATAGATACTAAATAGAGTACTTTTTATTTAAAAAAAAAAAAATTAAAGATGTCCACTCCTTTATGTGTGGGAAATTGCAGCCGAGTCGAGTCACCGCTCATCATGTCTGTGAAATATTTTCATTTTCAGTTCACTGTCCACTCTGCTGTTTATAATCACTTATTTATTCTTATAATGATTTCTTGTATTTACGCGAACACTACTGAGTTATATTCTAAATAAAAGTATTATTTAGCGTTTAATTTTGTAAAAACTATATAAAAATATTTCCGACGTTTCTATTGCTTTACAGCAGTGGTCACGGACGACCTTTAGCTTTTGTTTAATAATTTTTGGTCCGATCTACGCAGAATGTGCTCACGGTATGTTGAGGTCGTGCAGAGTGGTATGCTTGGTTTTAGATTTAATTTTGCTCATTACTGGATCCCCAGCCGGTGGTAGCACCCAGCCATCTTCTCTATTGAAATTAGGATGTTTTTTGATATCAATACCCTATAGCGAATCATACTTGGCAGGGATCGGTGTCCTTTTGCGAGGATTTATGGTCTATCAAATCTGATGTAATGGATGGGGCGATCGAGGATATGATCTCAGACTGCAGACTTCCTAGAGCGGTGTGTTTTTTATTCATTCTTGAGACGCCGGATGCCATTCAGAGGTGACGGGCAGATTTGACGACCCCATCGGTATTTATCAGAGAATCCTCCTGCCCGATACACACAACTTCCGAACACTGCCGGTGGCTGTCGACACGCGCAGGAGATTATTATAGTGCCGTAATAAAAAATATGGGCTAATGCAGGAAGATGTTTTTGCCCATCTAATAAAAAAAATTCTCTCTGTCGACTTTTACGTCACCCACAGGACGAGACGGGATGGCAGATTCTCCAATACCGCCACCGCACGGTAGTATCGTACATATGTTAGACTTTTTGACCATTATTCGCCTTTTACGACTCCCATGGTCAGACCGGGTTGGCGCTATTCTTTACTTCCGACTGCCACACGGAAAGAGAGGGGGAGGATTATGTTCGGCAGTGGACTTGAGATAGGCGGAAATGATGATGATGATGATGAAATATAACTTTTTTTAAACGGTTCGAGTTGACAAGTCAACTGCGGCTACGGAATCCCATGGGCGCTGGCAAACATCATAAATCTGACGAGGTTACAGATGCGTACAATGCCTTTCGAACCGGCACTCGTCAGTGGTTGCATGGCTGTTAAGCAGCGGAAAAGGGTGAGGGAGTAGTGGCCGCCCGGAGAACACTCCCATGCGGAGAAAGAGCCTACCACACGGTCATAGGACCAATGGATGAACGTTGAACGTTTCTATAACCATTCGAAATGTGTGAAGAACTTTGTCATGCAGTGAGGTCTGATAAAGCTTCGTATTTTTCATTATTTCTCACACATGCAGGTTTCCTCACGATGTTTTCACGAAACATGTTCCTCGCGAAATTAAATTGGCATTTACAGTTTTAGCGGCGCCGTCACCGGGAATCGACACCCTCTCCTCATCCTCCCTACCATCTCCCAAATACCCTTAAAGGCCGGCAACACACCTGCAGCAACTCTGGTGTTGCAGGTGTACATGGGCGACGGTAATCCCTTACCATCAGGTAAACCGCTTTGCTCGTTTGCCGCCTTTCCCGTAAAAAAAAATATCTCTCAATCTGAGCTCCCATGACACCAGACACTCACCGTGAGCATACACAGGTGTCGACACTTTAGCCACAACTAGAATTACACTTTTCTAAGACAGGCTTTCCAAGTTCCAATTGTACGATGTAATTATCAATGACAGATAATTGGAACCTGCGACACCGTGCTCTGTCCATTATTTCCTAACTCTGTGTGTCACTATTGACACCGTAATATGTCTTTAAACTTTTCACCAAACGAGATTACTAACTATTAGCTGGTGCCACCTGCTCGACGCTGAAGGAAAACTAGGTCGCGGGGAAACCTGCATGTCTGTGAAATAATAAGAAATAATATTTCGAGGATATGTGTAGTCGCACTGATGCGGCGTGGCGGGCCTTTCGCGGGTCTAAAACCTTTTCAGTTATTTGAGAAGGACCCTTTCCCCAGGAGTGGGCACTTATGCCTGAAATGGTCCGGCTGCTTTAAAAAAAAAACTAGGTTGAAGGTTATGGAAAATCATCTCATTGGAAGAGATCTAAATCCAGCGGCGGGCAGCTAAAGGGTTGGTGAAGAAGATGAAGAAAGAAGCGACAAGAAGAAGAATCACGGATAGCAACACCATCGTAGTTTAAGTAAGGTGGTGGGCTGCGATTGTTGTCTATTTAGTTAATTATATTAACTTCCGACTAACAGACGTGTTTGCTATGGGAATAGTTGCTGCTTAATATTTAATATTTTCAATAATAGTGATCTCTGTTGTTGAGTAGTAATTTTCGACGAGCAAGAGGCTCACCTGATGGTAAGCATCACGGTAGCTGCAGGTGCGTTGCCGGCCTTTAAATATAATTGGGAGATGGGAGGGAATGAGCCTCCGGTTAACTCACCGAACGAAATGCAGATGAACAAGATGTCTTTACTTCACGCCGGTATTCTGCGAGGTCGTGTTACGGCACATTCAAGAAGCAGCATCTACCGCGTTGATAAATAGTCGTAGCCAGATAAACTTGGAAAGTAAAACATCATCTAAATACGAAATTTCATCAATATCGTTAGTCGTTTCAACAAGAATTACGCTTTGAAACAAAAGAGTGTTGTGTTCATTGCCATAGGTTAAAATATCAGCAACTACATCGACATGAGCGCCAAAAAAAAAAAGATAATTTTTTTGACGACATGATTCTTTATTTTTAACAGACCGCTAAGTTCACTGCCAAGAATGTAAAGGTTTCCGTTGCATTGGAGATCAAAATTACAATCACTAACTTTCAAAATCCTATGTAATCGTTAATCCATTAGTTGAGAAAAATCATTGAAATTTCTACATAACATATGCAATGCAGAATAAGTTACGTAAGCTGAAACGTACACCGTGTCAAGTTAAGAAGCAGAAGTTCAAGGAGTTATTAATAACCTTCATATGTGTACATCCGATTAGGTGAAGCGTTGCTCTTACATCACAGACGGCATTGACGTCTATTCCAAAGATTATGTCGAAATAAATGCGCTATTTCGTCTTCAGACGTTACATATTAGTTCACGTCATAATTCCACTTTCCCAAAGTGAAGTTAAATCTATTCAATTTAAACTATCACACACATGCCGCGCTGTAACATATATACTGTTCACTTTGATCGGCAAGAGTAAAGTAAAGTAAGTGTCCACTGCTGGGCAAAGACCTCCTTCTCAAATATATGAGAGGGTTTAACCAGCAGGAGCCAATAAATATTTCACGGAAGGCACTTTCGCATTAGGAGCATGACTTATTCCTCATTTCAATATTCTGTATAATTCGTGATTTTCGAATTCAGTTTTATTACCCGCTACATACAGGTACCATTACATATGCTTGGTCAAAGCAAAGGTATAACCAGTTTATTTAATTTAGGTTAATTTAAAGTTAAATTTACAATGGTTTGATAAAGAAAATCTTTGAGAAGAACCGGTAATGTTACAATGTCTTTCAGCCCCGTATAACATAACCATATTTGCGTGATCGTATGTTATCCGCAGCAGAACTAAGGTAACCGACATAGCCGTAAAGATCAGCAAGCTGAAGTGGCAATCTTTGGGGGAGGCCTATGTTCAGCAGTGGACTTCTGATAGGCTGAAATGATGATGATGATGATGTTAATAATGTAAAAGATTCAATCAAACTAATATATATAATCATATAACAATGTCATTTGTCTAAGTGTCAATCATGTAGGATCACAGATATGTGATTAAGCGATACGGGCCGCGTAACAAATGAAATTGTCATTGTATTAACAATTCTAAACTGACAGTTAAATCACAGATGAATAATGTATGGACACGGGCAAGGTAAATGGAAAGGTTCTCGCGTGCAAGTAATGAGTCAGTCCGTCATTGCACCATGGAATCAGATGAATAAAGCATGCGCTAATGTAAGCTAAACGGAAAAGTTCTTCGCGTGCATGTAATAAATTGGTCTGTTATTGCAGCAAAGAAACGTTTGAATATTAGATAATGCGGCGACCGTGAAACAGTGTCCACTTACAGTTTCAGTTCAAGGATTTCATAAACACAGCCTTTAAATGCCACATATCCGATTAGTTGACACAAATAGTGTCGCATGGCAATAGTTGCGGTGCCAACAGCATTACCAGCAAGATTATGAACTATGAAGGTTTTCTCGAAGGATGCGTCGCATTCCCCGAGTGGCTCTGTTCAAGGTGTTACGGGGCCAATGTGAGGACAATGTTTACACGGGTGCCCCGTGTACGCGGCCGACGAATAAATAAAATTTACGAGACGCGAGCCCAGCGGGGCGCTTCGCGCGGTATTTCTATAGCCGCGGATGTTGCTCTGCGGTTGGCAATGGAACGGTCCAGAAATACATTTTATTGTGCGTTCACCAAGGGCGGCCGCGGTGCGCAGTGCAGCCGGGGCAACGGTTTTATGAAGAGATTTTATAATTAATATAGCAACGCCATGACGCTGTAAATCTAACCGCAAATGGTTTCCCGGCTTTAAAGTTTTATTGCGCTCGGACGCTGTTCGCAAGGCGCGCGCCACCGCCGCCGTCGGCACCGTCCGAAACATCCTGAGCGCGAATGTGTTCGATACGTATTCACCATCCGTGCAACAGATCGAATCAAATGTTTAATTTGAACTTTAATAGAACCATATAAATGCTTTGAACATTGAATTAAACCTATGTTTACACTCGTTAAATTGACGATGTTTTCGACTCTTAAAATGAAAAAAAAAAAAACACCAAGGAGATGTTTACGAATATTTCCTATTTCATATTACATGCATAAATGAATTTATTCATTTAAGAAACGAAGAAAAGTTTAAGAGAGATATTACGTTTTAATTATAGCACATTTATTTTTATACATACCGACGTGGTGACAACTAAAGGTGGGTACGTTGCTGCGCTTTCGAACATCTAACCCAATCGAATACTCAAGACTATATTTTGTTTTATAGCAACACCCGCCGTGCGTTCCGCTTCATAAAAATGGCCGAACCTCGTGTTGTGTGGACGAGGACGAGGACATGATGATTATTATGACGGCACAACATCTGTTATGTTATTTAACATGCTTATAATTAGCGCACATTTGTCATCATTTAATAACAACGTACTTTATATGGTTCATATGAGGAATATTTCATGAAGCGTAACGTAAATATGTTAGTAGTGGAAGATGAATAAGATAATTGACATTTTTTTTAATAATTTTTGTAAAATATAGTTTGGTGACATTAAAATCATTGATTTTCCAGGTTACGGTAAATTATAACATCGCGCACTGGCTGCCTGGTAAAAACAATATAGAGTTTATGTTTTAGAGTAATATCTAAAATGTAAATCACCATCGTTACAGCCTGGCACCACAACCTTCCTCCTCCGAAGATTCTTACGAAACCCGGTCTCGAGTTCTCCAGCGGTCCAGCCACACAGCGTTTGTCGCTCGCGAACCTTACTCTTCACTTTGGTATTCAGTTCTGCACGTTCTGTGGGCTCGGCCCATAGTCTCACTCATATGTATGATTTCATATTATTTAAAACGTGTATTATGATTTTAAATCGATTTCATCAACAAATTAATAAAGCTGTGAATAAAATAGCAAACAAACCGATATTTAATCAACTGTTAAACCATACATAAAATGGTGTACAACTGCTGTTTTCATATTAAACGTCTGTTTATTCGCTAATGTAGCTCGAAACTAATAATTAAATCAGATGTATAATCTATCATCACCCGGTGACGTTACCAAGGAATGTTTGCAAGTATCAAGTATAATTTTTTTTAAATTTTAACGATTTCATTGACTTCACTACATCATAAATCAAATCTAATTATTTATAAGCGAACGTCATCAAGAAGTCCCAAGTCCCAGTTAATGTTGGCACTGCTGTTTATACGAGTATAGGCAATATTAAATACGTAAAAAGCAAGCTTTATTATATTTTAAATGAAAAAGATAACAATTTCTGAAGCAGTGTCTGAGATTGAAATCATATCTAATTTGTTATATTAAGTTATATTCACATGATTTTTAAATTTTTATATGGCCTTAATTATTTAATTTATCTCGTACGCCAATTAAAAACTATTTTTTTTTGGTCCTTATCTATACTTTTTTAAATTCCAGTACGGTATAGGCGATTTATTCTTATGTTTAGTTTAAAAACACCAGTGCAATGGTCTTTTGTTTCTGAAAATAAACTAGCTTATTTTTCTTGACGAATTTACAAATAAAAAAAAACATTACATTTAAGTGAAATAACGACTTTGATTTATACTCTTTGAATACTTATTTTATTCTAAACTTGTAAAGAAAACTAGTGAAATATTGGAGTAAGTAGTGAAGATAAAATTAAGTGGCTTAGCAAAAACCCAAAGTGCCAGCCAGTGGCACATAGCTGGGCAAAGCCCTGCTGTCAAACAACAAGAGAGATGGGAGCCGGGAAGGGTCCGGTGCGTGATTGGAGAATAAAAAACCCTTTTTTTGCTTCTTAGATTTCACAGCTGAGCACGTGGAAAATTAAGTACCTAAAATTGCTATTACCAATTTCACCGGAAATCGAATCCAAGTCATTCGTGTACTGTGATATTAAAGCGAACGTTTTAACCACGGCTCCCATGACGAAACTTATATAACTTTATTAATAATGTGAGATAGAGGAAATTCCGGTTATGTATAAACGTCAAAGCTCATTAATTGAAATAATAAAGAGATTAATGTTGTCTTACGAAACGTCCAATAATATCGGACATACCGAGACGTGACAACACATTTTGTGTCACAGATAACACAAATAAAACTATACCAGCTACAGAAACAGAATGTTCGCTCAACACTTGTTTTGCGTTTATCGTTCAGTTTTCCAATAGCCACAGGGTAGGGCATAGTAAAAGCCAACGTTCGGTCGCTCGGCAGAGGCAGCGTGCCGGCGTACGGCCGCGCTACGCTCGCTGCAATTTGCGACGGGCGTGAAATGAATACGCCACGGCTTTACGGTTATAGCTTTACAACGATCTTGTAAACCCGTGGACACGGTACGCGAGTTAAACCGCTAATAAAAATGCTATTTTATTCGATAGTTTAAAGCGTTAAAGGGTGAAAAGATCTAACACTATGTATGTTTTGCTTCGTTTGAAATATTGGGCGTTAAAGTGTGAAATTGCCGTTTTCATATTGTTTTAAATTCATACCACATTTTATTCTAACTATAGTCTATTTATTTGACCGAAGTGTTTATACCCTCATTAACTACACATCTATGCCTTAGCGATAGAACTGTGCAAAATCTATGAAGGCATTTTGTATCGCTTCTTGAGAACAAACAGAGAATTGTCTGAATTGCGGACTTAACGGTCACCGGTCCAGTACCAGAAATTATAGAGGATGACGTATTGTTTCTGACTGCAGGTCTTCGTGATGTTAAAACGGTTCGCAGAGCAGCGTGAGGTCTTGCGTTATCATGGAGCCATAATGGCGGAGGTCGATTAACGGCCCGTCCCGTTGATATCTTGAGAGTCTAGGCCGTCATTGTTCTACGTTCCTTACAATAGACATTAGCTATATTGTTTTTATTAATACACCGGATCTCAAAGATCTATAGTGAATTACAACGTGAATTGACAGTTACTTTTCTACGGGCATATTTCACTTTAGGGTATCGTTCGGGTATTCGACCTGGGTTCAGATCTAGCGATTACCGATTAGAATATACTTTTCATAACACGTCCCAATTTCGTCCAAAATCCAAGCAAGCTTCAACGCGTGCTCCTCTATGCACCAATTTGGTGCAAATGAGGCTGTTTCCTTGGTTAATAAGGATTCCGTTAATACTTCGTCATTTACCTTAGTGTCTAGTCTTTCACGTGGCTCGTTCCTCAAATCAAAAGTTTCACTAAGAAAGCAATCAAACCAAAAATGCACAGTGCATTCGTTAGTCGTTCCCTCTTCAAACGCACTATTATGATAGATATTACGAGCTGCCTGCCGCATTAGAACCTTATTAGCATGTAAAAACAATTGAAAATGAAACAGTGAACGGTTGAATTTGGAATGTAAAAGAACCGTGAACCATGCACGTTTCATTTCAATTCGAAGTAGTCGCACCATTGTAACGATATTATAACGAGGCGGAGGAAGTCGAAAGCGTTTCGCAGCTTTTTAGAAGCATAACCGAACCGATTTACTATAATTTCCGGTGTTAAGAAGTGGCGAGTTTGAAGATTGTGAGCATGATAATTTGGAGAAGCTCTGATAGGGTAAATTGAAAGAGACGCTGTACGGACCGCTCGACATAGTTTCAAAATACTGGCACAATGGCGAATATGTTGTAGAACGAATAAACGCATGCACGGTCACGTTATTGTATATTTTGTGGTGCAGTTTGAAAAGATCGCTCAAAATAAAAGGTGACTACGGTCTCTGGGAACAACATATTTGAATTAATACTATTTATTATCACATATAATAAATATATCTGTCGTATTAAAATTAACTTTCGTTTGTTGAACGTAACGGAAAATATTAAATCTGTTTTAAAGATCTATAGTGAATTACAACGTGAATTGACAGTTACTTTTCTACGGGCATATTTCACTTTAGGTATCGTTCGGGTATTCGACCTGGGTTCAGATCTAGCGATTACCGATTAGAATATACTTTCATAACACGTCCCAATTTCGTCCAAAATCCAAGCAAGCTTCAACGCGTGCTCCTCTATGCACCAATTTGGTGCAAATGAGGCTGTTTCCTTGGTTAATAAGGATTCCGTTAATACTTCGTCATTTACCTTAGTGTCTAGTCTTTCACGTGGCTCGTTCCTCAAATCAAAAGTTTCACTAAGAAAGCAATCAAACCAAAAATGCACAGTGCATTCGTTAGTCGTTCCCTCTTCAAACGCACTATTATGATAGATATTACGAGCTGCCTGCCGCATTAGAACCTTATTAGCATGTAAAAACAATTGAAAATGAAACAGTGAACGGTTGAATTTGGAATGTAAAAGAACCGTGAACCATGCACGTTTCATTTCAATTCGAAGTAGTCGCACCATTGTAACGATATTATAACGAGGCGGAGGAAGTCGAAAGCGTTTCGCAGCTTTTTAGAAGCATAACCGAACCGATTTACTATAATTTCCGGTGTTAAGAAGTGGCGAGTTTGAAGATTGTGAGCATGATAATTTGGAGAAGCTCTGATAGGGTAAATTGAAAGAGACGCTGTACGGACCGCTCGACATAGTTTCAAAATACTGGCACAATGGCGAATATGTTGTAGAACGAATAAACGCATGCACGGTCACGTTATTGTATATTTTGTGGTGCAGTTTGAAAAGATCGCTCAAAATAAAAGGTGACTACGGTCTCTGGGAACAACATATTTGAATTAATACTATTTATTATCACATATAATAAATATATCTGTCGTATTAAAATTAACTTTCGTTTGTTGAACGTAACGGAAAATATTAAATCTGTTTTAAAGATCTATAGTCTCATGCATAATAAGTTACAGATCCTTTGTTAACGCTTTGCAGGGCGCATGATTAAAGATGTATTCATGAACGTCTTATAAGCCTCCAGTAGATCCAAATATATCGAGCTCTCATATACCGTTTTATAGGTTTACCTCTAGTAAGTCAAAATGTTATTCCTAAACGCCCTGTGAAGGTCTGATGAGACTAAAATGTCACGTAACAGTGTAGTAGTTTTACTGCAGGTTATGTGCATCTTTAAACTTATTGTAAAATAAAGAAAATATATATTCTCCACAATTGAAGGTAATACATTTAATCCTACTGATATTATAAATGTGTAAGTATGTATGTCTAGGAATTTGTAGCTCAAACATGTCTAAAGGAATAAATGAGAGAAAGTATGTCATAGAATATTCTATTTTATTTTTGTAACAATATTTAAGATCTAGTGGGAAAAGGCGTGGGCACTAGCTTGTGATTTTATTTATATATACCATATACATATAATTTAACTAACAGCATAGGTGAGGTCGATAAAATTCTATACATCAGAGCTTCTATATGGACAAAACAATCAACTTTCCGTTAACTCCGACATTTTTATAGTTGTCATGGAAACACAAATACTTTCTGCGTCAGAAATTCCAAGTTTCCGAAGTTACAAAACAAAACCATTTGATAAAGCTACTGTGGTAACAAATGGTTAACATAATGTTTACGAATAACCCATTTTTACAACACGTATTAGCTTAGTGAACGTTTTAACAACTGGGCTCTTACAAGGGGTTTGCAGTGATTTTTATGAATACGACCGATATAAGGGACACAATGAAAAGGGACCTTAACTGTGTTGTGACCTGTTAGTACTAAGTATATAAAAAAAGGAATACATAAATAACTTATTACCCTACACTGAAAGCATCACGACCGGAATATGAGTTCCGAGTGCAATATAACTTAGTAACTTTGGAGTTTTCTCGACTTTATTTCTTTTAAAGACTTCAAATTAGCATTTCTTGAAACTAAGTTTACTGCCGTTCGAGCTAATTATTATGCAGCTTAAGCTATTGTTAGATGTCTTGAGAAAACTCAAGTTGGCTAACTTGTTTATAATAGTCATCATTTTCAACTTTTATTTACATTCGCATAATCGTCAATAACAAACTTTTATTCCCCTTCATAATTAATTACTGAAAAATCGAATTATGCCCCCATATGACTTAACGCCAATCAACTTCTGACGTGGAGCCAAGCAGCGACTTTAGCTGCTGCTCGAATGGACAAGCTCGACCGGGCTAGAACCACGACCTCGCAAAACACCGGTGTGATGTAGAGGAATCTTGTGCTTCTGCATTTCGTTCGGTGTGTGAGGTAGCCGGAGGCCGATTCTCTCTCCTCGTCTTCTCTCTTATTTCCCAAATATCCCAAAAGGTCTGCGACGCACCTGCAGCTCCCCCGGTGTTTCAGATGTCCGTGGGCGACGGTAATCACTTATCACCAGGTGAACCGTTGGCTTGTTCGTCTCCTGCTGCTGACCAACGTAGTCCTGGCAAATCCGTACCGCTTTCGGAATTAAATAATGGAATGGAAAAATGCTCTAAAAATTATAGCAGTATTCGCAGAAAGTGAAAATTATCATTATATCTGTCTACCCCGCGAAGGCGTGAATTATTTAGTTACAGTTATCACGTGAAGTATCAGGTTATGTGCATCTTTAAACTTATTGTAAAATAAAGAAAATATATATTCTCCACAATTGAAGGTAATACATTTAATCCTACTGATATTATAAATGTGTAAGTATGTATGTCTAGGAATTTGTAGCTCAAACATGTCTAAAGGAATAAATGAGAGAAAGTATGTCATAGAATATTCTATTTTATTTTTGTAACAATATTTAAGATCTAGTGGGAAAAAGGCGTGGGCACTAGCTTGTGATTTTATTTATATATACCATATACATATAATTTAACTAACAGCATAGGTGAGGTCGATAAAATTCTATACATCAGAGCTTCTATATGGACAAAACAATCAACTTTCCGTTAACTCCGACATTTTTATAGTTGTCATGGAAACACAAATACTTTCTGCGTCAGAAATTCCAAGTTTCCGAAGTTACAAAACAAAACCATTTGATAAAGCTACTGTGGTAACAAATGGTTAACATAATGTTTACGAATAACCCATTTTTTACAACACGTATTAGCTTAGTGAACGTTTTAACAACTGGGCTCTTACAAGGGGTTTGCAGTGATTTTTATGAATACGACCGATATAAGGGACACAATGAAAAGGGACCTTAACTGTGTTGTGACCTGTTAGTACTAAGTATATAAAAAAAAAGGAATACATAAATAACTTATTACCCTACACTGAAAGCATCACGACCGGAATATGAGTTCCGAGTGCAATATAACTTAGTAACTTTGGAGTTTTCTCGACTTTATTTCTTTTAAAGACTTCAAATTAGCATTTCTTGAAACTAAGTTTACTGCCGTTCGAGCTAATTATTATGCAGCTTAAGCTATTGTTAGATGTCTTGAGAAAACTCAAGTTGGCTAACTTGTTTATAATAGTCATCATTTTCAACTTTTATTTACATTCGCATAATCGTCAATAACAAACTTTTATTCCCCTTCATAATTAATTACTGAAAAATCGAATTATGCCCCCATATGACTTAACGCCAATCAACTTCTGACGTGGAGCCAAGCAGCGACTTTAGCTGCTGCTCGAATGGACAAGCTCGACCGGGCTAGAACCACGACCTCGCAAAACACCGGTGTGATGTAGAGGAATCTTGTGCTTCTGCATTTCGTTCGGTGTGTGAGGTAGCCGGAGGCCGATTCTCTCTCCTCGTCTTCTCTCTTATTTCCCAAATATCCCAAAAGGTCTGCGACGCACCTGCAGCTCCCCCGGTGTTTCAGATGTCCGTGGGCGACGGTAATCACTTATCACCAGGTGAACCGTTGGCTTGTTCGTCTCCTGCTGCTGACCAACGTAGTCCTGGCAAATCCGTACCGCTTTCGGAATTAAATAATGGAATGGAAAAATGCTCTAAAAATTATAGCAGTATTCGCAGAAAGTGAAAATTATCATTATATCTGTCTACCCCGCGAAGGCGTGAATTATTTAGTTACAGTTATCACGTGAAGTATCAAGTTGCGTGATTTTCGTGAAAGCTTGCAAATAATCTTGATTCCTCCAATCGCCTTTCACGACTTTGATCGATCGGTCCACGGATACCCGTTGTTTAATGGTCAACTTGATACTGCTGTGACAAAGGAGAATATAGTTTCTTAGTTCAATCAAGAGATTTTCTTGTTTAAACCTTTAATTAAAAGCTTCAGTTAATTCGGTGTAGGATTTAGACAGTGGTAGAGTGAAAAAAGGCAAGTTCGAGAGCACTCGAAACCAACGAGCATGCATGCGAAGATTGATGAAAGTGGAAGAAGCGAAAGACGTATGACAGGACCGTTGCAAGTGGATGAAGATTGTCTCTGACTTTTTCCCAACGGGGTAGCCGTTGGGAAAAAGGCGTGAATATATATATGAGGATGTGTGATAGTGTCAAGTAGTAACGTTGAATGAGAAAAGGTTCATAACTACAGACCATGCCGGCAATTTGACACTGGCAACATTCATAGTTTGCACGCAGTGGTAAATATTACATTGCTATTGAGGATCGATTCTCGATTCTCGGCATGCCTCGTCTAAACTTGGAACGGCTGTTCTTGGGAGCGTTAAATGGTTGTTAGCGGAGGCAGGCAGTAAACAACTCCGCCTCGAGTGCTTCAAATACTTCGCGCGCCAACTGCGAAACTTAATTGACGCTGTTTACGAGCCGAACGACGCGCGCTCCGGCCGATATATTCCTCGTGTCGCACAATACTACCATCACGTGAATCGCTTGCTTGTTCGCCGCTCGGCATAACCGTAAAAAAAAAATCGTACATTCCTTTATCTTCATCGGCGTGTACAAGTTCGGTGTGGCCACAGGCTGGACAAGGTATGGCCACACTCACCAAGCTGGGGAAGCGGATTCGTAAGCGCAGTGCTGGAATCCCTGCTCTCTGCTCTCAGCCATCCATTCGGTGACAAAAGCCTGGCCGCCGACGTACACCCGCAACACTAGAGGAGCTGCGCGTGCGTTGCTTGCCTTGGAGGGTATTTGGGAGATGGGATGGAGGATGAGGAGGGGGATAGGGAGGGGTAGTGGGCCTCCGGTTACCTCACTCACCGAACGAAACGCAGAAGCACAGAATGCCTCTACTTCGCGCCGGTATTCCATACCATGTCCGAGAGGCAGCAGAAGCCACTGCTTGGCTCTACCACGATTCATATTCTCCGTAAATTGCTTGTAAAGTTGGGCAAAGATTTTCTAACAACATTTAAAAGAGTTTTGGACTCGGAAACAGCCCGCCACGCTGCGCCAGTGCGGGTTGGCTGACTTCATTTTCTCTAAATAATATTTTGTACTATTGTACACTATACTGTATTCAGGTTTCCACACAATGTTTTTCTTCTCCACCGTAGCCGATAGCCCTAGTCATTAGGCGGCCATATTCGTATACCAAATCCAAAAAACTACTTGGGGGTGGTAATTGACTTAATGGGAAAATGCCAGAAAACTCCCATGCGAGACAAGCAGTGTCCGTTCCTAAGCATGACGCATGCGTCACCAATTACCATTAACTCATTGAGTGCCAGCTAGCGTGCCAAGCGCGGCATTTACGGAAAAAATAAAAACAATATGAACTAATACAAATAACAATAATGATACGAATACGGTTGTTCACTTAAACATGCAACATACCACAGTTTACGATCGGATCGAATAGTAGCGCTAACAAGTTGGATTTTGATTAGATGCTGGGTTCGATTATCAGTTTATCGGGGGAAAATACAAATGAAATCGTTTCGATGTTCGGAACCCTGAGAGTTAATTAAAAGTTTTGTAAACAAAACTATCACCAAGGCAAACGCTAGTAATTCTATAAAGCCGTCTTATAATTTTTTTTAAAGTTAAATAGATATAATAATAATTAATAAATATAAAAGAAAATAATGTCAGTTTG
The DNA here is from genome assembly GCA_029286595.1 of Bhutanitis thaidina. Lineage (NCBI taxonomy): Eukaryota > Metazoa > Arthropoda > Insecta > Lepidoptera > Papilionidae > Bhutanitis > Bhutanitis thaidina. The sequence continues at coordinate 465,765 of JAGSMS010000044.1, read as the reverse complement.
ACCGAATCTTCTGACTTCCCTTTGTGATAGTCTCGATTTTTTTTCTTAAAACTTTACCAAGACTTTCGAATCGTGAGCTACGGTTTAGAGTTGATACAAAAATCCAAAAAAAAAAAATAAGTTACAGTTTTTCCCGAATATGCCTATTTAAGACAAATTGGAAAGGATGCCCCCTTTCCAATTTGTCTTTCCATACAAATCTAATTCAAACTATTAATATAAATATTAAAAAAAAAAAAATCCTAAGCGATCCAGCCGTTCTAAATTTGCCGTTCCAGTGTTGCGCTCAATAAAAAACAGCATTTAATTTGGATTTATATAGAAGCAAGTAACAGACCACATTCCAAAAAAGTCCCATATCAAAGTAGTGATCTGCATGGCTGCCATTTCAGCACCTCCTTTATTTTTATTGATGTACATGTGACCGGCTATAATCAGGGGTGATAAAGGGCACAACTAGATATATAGTGTTAAAAATTTTAAATTTTCCCTTTACTTAAACCATATATTTTGGAGATAAGATAGTATATGCCGACTAAGTAATAATAAGAAATCATGTAAACTATCAAAATTCTTACCTTAAGAAATATTTAAGTTTAATTTGTGCAATGCCAAGTTAGTCGCTTAATTTATGGGTATTTTTTTTAAAAGCCCACCTTAAGACGAACCAGAGGTAGCAGCGTGAGAAAAACCGGGTGAACTCGTTCATCGATAAATCTATGCTGGCGTACTTGCTCGAACATGTGGTTTAATTAACTAAGTAATAATGTATATACAGCTGGTTTCCTATATAAATAAATAAGTTAACTTGGCGTGGCGCACTGCCCTACGCTTTGAATTAACTTGTAATAATTTAGTCTGTAATAAAAGTTGTATTTAGCGATCTGTAAATATCCACTGATAAATTCTTTGAAGGGGGAGAGAGTGTGAGACAGAGAGAGAGAGAGAGGGGGAGGGAGAGATTGACACTGTATTCTGTGCCCGGACACAATTGTATGAAACTTTTTTCCAGTAAAATGAACTTTAAAGCTTAGAGTACTATTCTAAAACGGATTACTAAGCGTTTTAAGATTTCAGAGCGATTTGTGCCAATGCATCCACGACGGGGTAACGTGTTCTTTTTTTCAAAAGGTTTAAAGGAGCCAGGTTTAAAGTTCTTCTATAATTATGACATTGACCATAGCATTTGTGAACTACTTACGTTGATCACCACTCTTTCGCACAAGTCGTGATCGTGCTGGATTGGTTCGAAGGTTACCACCCCACCCTGGGGGGGTCGTACTTGATCCTCCTCCGGATTGAAATTTTTCGGCAGTGACCTAAAACAAAGAAACACATAATTATATATTTGGGCATAAAAAGTTTAAGAAAAAGTTATATATGCGTAAGTAAGCACATAGCTCGCAGAACTGACAACCGCTGGGGAAAAAAGGTTCTCGAGTGGCAGCCGCTTACAGGCAAACGCAGTGTAGGACGACCCCCCCACAAGATGGAGTGACGACCTGCGCAGTGTTGCGGGAAGTCGATGGATGCAGGTGGCTCAGGACCGAGCTTCATGGCAATCTTTGGGGGAGGCCTATGTTCAGCAGTGGACTTGTGATAGGCTGAAATGATGATGATGATGATGAAGCACTTGAGGCTTTGCAATGGCAGTAAACTTTATTCTACACGTATTATAATCTTAGGAACATAGTTAAATGTAATTACATTGCTGATGTGCCCGGAGACAGATATTTAAAAGGACAAGAAAAAAAAAAGAAGCAAATGTCCTTCGCAAAATTATAAGACACCTATCTAAAAAAAATCGTACAAAATCTATCCACAAGATTGGAAGATTACCAGCAGCGTGGAAAAGTAAAACCTGTATTCTCCAGGTCCCAGGCTACCTTTTCGTCAGGTCAAGTGGTATAGTCGGGATGAGGTAACAAACAGGCAGACAGAGTTACTTACGCTTTTAAATTTAGTTAGTGCGGCTGGTTGAAGTGTCAATTTATACTTATATTTTATGTGAACGTATTAATTCAAGTAACTGTTACGGGGCTTCTGTAAGCGGTAGAGCCAAGCGGCGGCTTCAGCTGCTACTCGGATGGGCCGGCTCGACCGGGTTGCTACCACGGCCTCGCAGAATACCGGCGTGAAAAAGAGGCTTTTTGTGCTTCTGAGTTTCGTTTGGTGAATATGGTAACAGGAGGCCCACTCTCCTCTTCATCGTACGCGTACCCACTTCTCCCCACTCGAAATCGTCTGGTGGAACGGCAACGCACATGCAGCTCCTCTGGTGATGCCGTTGTCCGTGTGCGTCGGTAATCACTTGTTCGTTTGTCCTCTTTTAAAAAAAAAACAACTTCCCTTCCAAAAGCTCAGTGGCAGGTGGAAGCTCTCGCTGTGATTTGGAGAGTTGCTTAACGTGCACAAAGCTTCCGTCTTTGGTGCTCTCCAAAATGTTCCACCGTCATATATTTTAACAGACACCAGGATTACTAGAAGCCTTTTCGTAGCGCTGATTATTTAATAATTGATGTTAAGTGTTTTGACGTGTTGTCGCATCTAGATTTTTTTATTTAGGAAAAGGGCGTCGAACGGTTAATAACTCATGAATGCTTTTAGAAAAATATTAAATAACTTAGCACGTTTATACAATGTTATTTCGATGAAAACAGACTTTAAATTCTTACTAACGTATCGGCCTGTCTTCACCCACTTTTTATTGAGATGGGAGTGATGAAAGAACCTTTTAAATATATGAGTTTCATATTTTATAACACATATATAGCGTGGTATGTATAGGACCGTTGTAGTACTGTGGTAAGGGTGCTCGCTTTCATTTTATAATATGCGGATATAACATTTTTCGCATACTAGAATAACATAAAACGATCAATAAGAAAAAAAAATTGAATAAATTTTTTTACATCACGTTTTAATTATTTATTATTATTAGTCAACCAGTTTGAAGCTATGATTAAAGTTATTCTCTCCACGTCGGCTCTAGCTCATCGGAAAGATAATTTAAAATCAGTTGCAAAATTTTAAATGGCCGAAAAGTTACCGGAAATTGATATAAGCCATCCATTTCAGAAATTAATAAACGATTGTAACCGACATTGAATATGTTGAATAGAGAAAATGTTGAATAGAGAACATATAATTAGAATATGTAGCAGAGGACGATATAAAACAGGCGGGAGATAAAGATAACTAATTTAAAAAATGGTAAAATAGTTATCGTAAACTGTCGTTTAATAAAGTCGGAGAGAATTTCTTTTATAAGAATCTGTGTGGAAGAGAACCGCGTGATGCTCACTAAATTGCCTCACTTGCGATGCTTTTGTATCCTAAAGCAAAAAAGGAAGCCTTTTGCAAGATGGCGGCGATAGCGCCGACTGAACCATAAAGGAAATTTGCAGATGAAAAGATCTTTCATGTTTTAAACTTTTTTAAAGTTAGTATACTACTTCAGCGGCCAGATATCTTCGCTGATTGTGAACCAATTTTGATGGTTCTTTTTTTATTGAATAGGGTATAGCTGCAGGGTTTTCCCATTCAATCTGTCTGAGGTAAAATAAGGGTTGAAGTCGGATGCTCCTGTATCACCTGTAAAACGTACATTTACTTATTCTTTAATGAAATATATAATTGTGAAACATAATTATTACATTTTACTATTAGATATTTCAGTGATACACTAGGTAAGTGTTTGGAAATGAATCCCTTAAACACACGGCTCAGCTTTAGTGGTAAGCGTCAGCAGCAATCGACATTTATTTTGACTAGAATTAATTGTAAGATTCCTTTGAAGGAGTCGCCCTGTCACCAGTAAATTCGAAACAACACTCGTTTATTCTAGACATTGCTAAGCGATCTGTCAAAACGTCATAATTGAACCGTTCACCATTACCACTGTCATCAGAGCGTGACCATAGATAACACGAGTGCCACCATAGTACCAGCTATTATACTGCCAAGTAACATTATATACATTAGTCAACTTTTAGCGAAAGAAACTACGCATGCGAGTGGAAATTAAAGTTTAGTTTCATGGAGCTCGATTGATCTGGGTTATATTCCACAACTGAGATTGTTAATAGCAATTTGAAGTGCTGATTTTACCACGTGCTCGGCGGTGAAGAAGAACATCGCGAGGAGACCTGCATCATCATCATCATCATCATTTCAGCCTATCAGAAGTCCACTGCTGAACATAGGCCTCCCCCAAAGATTGCCACGAAGCTCGGTCCTGAGCCACCTGCATCTATCGACTTCCCGCAACACTGCGCAGGTCGTCACTCCATCTTGTGGGGGGTCGTCCTACACTGCGTTTGCCTGTACGTGGCTGCCACTCGAGAACCTTTTTTCCCCCAGCGGTTGTCACTTCTGCGAGCTATGTGGCCGGCCTATTTCCACTTCAGCTTGCTGATCTTTACGGCTATGTCATAGCGCGCTGAGCAACTTTGAGCTTCCTCATACGGGCTGCAGTGAAGGACCAAGTCTCGGATCCGTATGTCATCACTGGCAACACGCACTGGTTGTATACTTTCGTCTTGAGGCTTTGCGGTATACTCGACGAGAAGATATAACGTAGTTTCCCGAACGCAGCCCCGCCGAGTTGGATTCGTCGATAGAGACTTGTTGGAGACCTGCATGTCTGAGTAATATTATTTCGAGGACTTGTGTAGACCGCCTACCTGTAATGGAGCAGCGTTCCCGGCTCCAAAACCCCCTTAGATATTTGAGAGGCTGACTTAACTTTACTTTCGCTTTAAGTAATAGCTTTAAAGGTATTAAAACTTACATCATAGCTATTATATGTACTATTATAAGTTCTTAACGGTACTTAAAACTTAGACAAAGTAACAATTTTAAGTGCTGTATTTGCCACATGCTCGGCGGTGAAGAAGAACATCGCGAGGAGACCTGCATCATCATCATCATCATCATCATCATCATCATCATTTCAGCCTATCAGAAGTCCACTGCTGAACATAGGCCTCCCCAAAGATTGCCACGAAGCTCGGTCCTGAGCCACCTGCATCTATCGACTTCCCGCAACACTGCGCAGGTCGTCACTCCATCTTGTGGGGTCGTCCCACACTGCGTTTGCCTGTACGTGGCTGCCACTGAGAACCTTTTTCCCCAGCGGTTGTCACTTCTGCGAGCTATGTGGCTGGCCCATTTCCACTTCAGCTTGCTGATCTTTGCAACTATGTCATAGCGCGCTGAGCAACTTTGAGCTTCCTCATACGGGCTGCAGTGAAGGACCAAGTCTCGGATCCGTATGTCATCACTGGCAACACGCACTGGTTGTATACTTTCGTCTTGAGGCTTTGCGGTATACTCGACGAGAAGATATAACGTAGTTTCCCGAACGCAGCCCAGCCGAGTTGGATTCGTCGATAGAGACTTGTTGGAGACCTGCATGTCTGAGTAATATTATTTCGAGGACTTGTGTAGACCACCTACCTGTAATGGAGCAGCGTGGCGGGCCATTGCCGGCTCCTACACCCTCTCAGATATTTGAGAAGGAGGCCTTTGCCCAGCAGTGGCCACTTACAGGCTGCTACTTTACTTTTTACATTTATAGTTTAAAGTAATTATAGATCGGAAAAGAAGGTATACTATGGTATTTTGCTTAATGTCGTGGTTTTTTTTATCGATGAGCATCTTTCAGTTGTCTGTAGTGTTGTATTCACCACATGCTCGGCGGTGAAGGAAAAGAAGTTACAGGCTACTTGACTTTACTTTAATTAGCAAACCACGCGTCGTAAGCGACCGGCCCTTAATTTTTTTTTTATAGAAATAGGCTTACGTTTGACCTCAATCTTGCTCGATGGAAGACGAAAATGAGGCCTAGGATGGTACACGTTTGCCTAGAAGGTGTCTGTTCACTTTGGCCTTGAAGATCACTAGATTATAGAGTTCCGGAAAAATTTACCTCGGCAGAGAGTTCCACTCCTCAGCCGTCCGCATAAAGAAAGAAGAGGCAAACCGCTTCGTGCGTAATGGAGGAATGTCTGCAGTATAAGGGTGGAACTGCTCGCCGCGTCTTGTCGTTCGGAGATGGAAAGGAGAAAGGGGTATCAGGTTGTGCAAAATCTTCGCACACTCTCCGAAATGTATCCGATAAAAAACCGAGAGGCAGGCCACTCGTCTACGATTTGCCTCCACGAGCGAGCCTATGATCTTTTTCGCTCGGCGCTCCAACGAGTCCAAATCATCAAGCTGATATTTAGCATAATCATCCCAGAGATGGGAACAGTATTCCATGCAACAGCGGACTTGAGCTTTGTATAGATTTGCTATGGTAAAAAACACGATGAGATTTTAACATGTAATTTTTGTGTAATATTTTGGTGCGATAGCGGATAAGGGTGCCGAAAACCATATGGAAATAGAGGCGATTACGACAGATACTGAATTTTAAGAGCGATTTAATTATTTGAGCTGGGTTAAGAAGATATATATATATAATATTAGCTTCCGTCCGTGACTTCGCTTGCGTGACTTTCCCGGGACAAAAAGTCACCTACGCCCTTCCCCAGGGCTTAAGGTATCTCTTACCTTAAAATTACGTAAATTCAACAAAATCGATTTCGTTTAATTTTTTCTTTATCATTTTAAAATCGGGTTATCTTTATAAAAGAAGCAGCCTGTAAGTACCCACAGCTGGGCACAGGCCACCTTCTCAAATACGAGTATCAGAGAGGGTTTCGGAGCCGGGAAAGACCCGCTACTTCAGCGGGCTTCACATATCTTCGAAATTATATTTTTTTATTATTTCGCAGACATGCATGTTTCGTCGCGATGTTTTCCTTCACCGCTGAGCACGTGGTAAAAACTTGTTATTAACAATTTTAGTGGGTCCGGCACCGGGGATCGAACCCAGGTCACTGACACTCCACATCATTTATTGTGTTGTGTAGATGTAAATGATCTTGTCTCATTGTTTGTTCAAATTGTTATTTACTTAATCCATCATCAGCATTTGATGCAATAATAGTTTACACGCAGTTTCGCTGTAGATACGTGAAATGTTACGCTCCGTTTGCTAAAGACGATCTCGTTCAGCCTCTAAAATAAGGTTGCTCTAATAATAACCGAGTGCGCTGAACGTAATTCGGATTTGGAGAATCACAATTAACACGCGCGCGGGCGCCGTGCGTGGGAACGCACCGAACGGGCCTCGTGATATGAGTGACATGCGAGGACTTGGCCTGCTAATGGTGCGGCCAGCGACGGCCAACCGTCTGGGCGTTAAGAAAAGCGTAATGGTCGCTGCAGGTGCTAATAACATTCCAGAACATGATACTGAATACTATAAATCTTATTTCACTGTTCAAGCTACACTCCTCTGGAACGTCCTGCCCGGTAAGATCAAAGCAGCTCCTAATAGGAATTCATTTAAGAGACAATTTCGTAAATAACTAATGGATCATTGACTTTTATAATATTAATCTTTTTTTTTTTATGGAAAAGACGGCAAACGAGCAAGCGGTTCACCTGATGGTCTGATGGATGGCTTACCGTCGCCCACATACATATGCAACACCATAGATGCTGCAGGTGCTTTGCCGGTCTTTAAGGATATTTGGGAGATGGGAGGGAAGAGGAGAGGAATAGGGAGGGGGTGTGGGCCTCCGGTTACCTCACTCACCGAACGGAACCCAGAAGCACAAGATGCATCTACTTCGCGGTGGTATTCTGCGAGGCCGTGGTAACAATCCCGTCGAGCCGGCCCTTTCGAGCAGCAGCTAAAGCCGCCGTTTGGCTCTACCACGATTAAAATCACTCAATCTATTAGTCAGTCAAAATCCAAAATTATCCAAGTATGTACTGAATATCCCCTGGTTATGGTAATTCGAAAAGACAGTACGCCTGATACAGAATAAGAATATTGAAAAAGTAATAGTTATCTATATAAATACAAATTTTTATATTAACTGTAGTTAATAAAAAATATTCGGTATCATAAAAACACGAAGCAAAATTCTACAGAGGCATACGTTTTTTATGAAGAGATCGTAAATGGAAGAGATTCGAAACAAATCTGTTTTGAAAGCATATTCACGTTTAATCTGCCTGAATCGTGTGAATTGTGAATGGAGCGAATGAATGAATGTGTTTGAATTCAGTTAACTAACTCCGAGGAACGTTAAGTCAGCGGCGCGGCATTTTGTCGGCCAAAGATTATTATCTTTACGATCTATCACAATGTACCGTGTTAATGTGTCGACAGATGTGTCAGATATAGACGGCAAAACGACGCGACTCTAACCTGAAGCCTCAACCGCTAGCCTATAAAATAATTTCACATCAATTCCCCGTGAAGTTATTCCACTATAAAATGATATCGAATTGTCTTTCACATCCAAGCTATGGTTTCGTTTATTGGCAATCATGTCAGGAAAAACGAAGCCATGTTAGAACATAACGAGGTATGATTTCATTGAGGATTAACACATACCGGTTTACCGCCGAGCTGGAGGTAAATTCGGTACTCAAAATCGCCTAGCTCGGCGATCTCAGTACCAGACAACTCGCACCTAAGACACTATTGCCCATCATCTGTCTGCTTAATTTTGTTCTGGTATTTTACGAGATGGTTATCCCGCCATCTGTCGGTAGCCAATGGTATTTTCAAAGCATTAACTCATAATATTAATTAGTCGGAAGCCGCCTAAGCTTTGCTCTCCTCTTGTCTATTGATTGGTCAGATTAAATCAAGATTCTTGATTCAAGAGGTACACTCTTCTAGAAGTGCCAGTGGCGAAAAGAGGTTAATTAAAAAAAAATATTAAAACGGCGCCGTCTATCGCTCTCGGGCAACTGTAAACGAATGTTCGTTTGATAATTTCGCAATGTCAGAAGGAAACTGGATAAATCAAATCACGAATCCGCAAAATAATGCTTTACCCTTTTATAGATGGAAAAATACAGACATTACAGGAAACGTAGGAAGCTCTGTAAGAGTGCTTTCAAGTTTCGCTTCGATGGATGAAAGTTTAAATGAAAGTTTGCTCTTGTTAAATGAACGAACTGTAGATTGTACGGATTTCATTAATCAGGATTTACTTCTTAGTTTAACCCTTGTATCTTACTGAAGAATATTCTTCTTCAACCATTTGTAAGCTGTGGACCTCCACTGCTGCACATGTGAAGTTGGCCAACCCGCTTTATAGCAGCCTGGCGGACCCTTACCGGCTCCAAAACCCTCTCAGATAATTGAGATGGAGGCCTTTGCCCAGCATTGTGTATTTTCAGGCTAGTACATTACTTTACTTTGAAATGTATTTGGATATGTGTCCATACATACAGGTTGTATCTTTTAATTAAACTTTGCCTCACGTCCAGACTTACAAATGTTTTGGAACTTTACATACTTATTAAAAACCGATGACATTGCAATAATATGGCCTCATCGAGCTGTTCTGGTAAAGGAGCTGGAATGTGGATAACGGAATCCTTGAATGGCTACCAGTAAACATATCGAGTTTGGATTCATTGGATATGCCTTAACGAGTCCTGCCACCGTGATTACCATGACCCGATGAAAGGGAGAAGAGAAATTTGGTGTATATGTTAAACAAAATATTTATTAAGATGGCTAGTTCATCATAATTCGCATGCTATTGAGATTTTCAAGGCGTTTACGTTACGAGAGAAAAAGTGTTGGGTCTTATACCGTGGTGCGGTCTGCTTAACTTCAAAGAAGTCGATCATCTCCTATCATCTCCTGTGCTTTCTGTATCCTATAATCAATTCAACGCCCGCTTGCCCCCATTTTGGCGGTCCCCGTGACAAAATTACGGTGGGTCTTAATGTTTCATTTTTTATTTTAATTAGTATTATTATTCAATTGACATTGACATATAAGAGATTTCTACAATACACGGAGGATCTCGTCGATGGGGTCCTCCTTGAAGTCCAGTCCTGCTTGAAAAAGGCCGTCTCTTTCGGGAGGGACGACGATCTGATTGTAGAGTTAATGTATATATCCCTTCTTCGCGGACTTCGCCTAGCTCTATAATGTGACATCATTCAAACTCCAGCTCGTGTCCTTTCAAGAGTCGTGACGCACAAAGTAAGGGTCAGGTATTTTGCGGTAACCGGCCTTCTCCGGCGTGTCAGATGCCTAAAAGTTTGTCACTAATGTAATAGTCTAATATTTTCCGATCTTATAATTTCAGGATGATTATTCTTCATCCATCGGTTGCCACCTTTCTTTGTTGAGAAGAAGAAGAACTAAAAGAACTAATCACGCACAGTACGCGTCTCATACGTCATCGTATTTTCCATCGTCATTTAAATGATTTCATTTATAAATTAATAATAAAATGCAGATATAATGATAATATTCTAAATATATTAATTAAGCTATTAATATTTAATCAATGCATAATTAGAATAAAAATTTACGTGAATTAAGTACTAATAATGTCTAGGTAATATTATATAGAAATATTAAGGATTTATATAGAATAGTGTACGATATTGTTTATTCCAGAGCTTAGAGTTAGAATTTTCTGGAAAATCAAAACTTTATGTCGGTGTACGTGTAGGTAACAAATGGGATACATTAAGGGGTTCATCTGAGGGCTGTCCTGTGAGTTATAGAGGTCGACGATCAACCGGCTCAAAGCCGGAAGAAGAATCAGACATTTGTACGTTTGATGGGACGTTATATGAATAATATTGTTAGATAAAGTAATGTAGCAGCCTTTGAGTGTGCCCACTGCTGGGCCTCCTTCTCAAATATTTGTGAGATTTTTGGCCGCTACGCTGCCAGTCTCGTGCGGGACTTCACATGCCCTCAAAATAATATTTTTATTATTTCACAGACATGCAGGTTTCCTCACGATGTTTTCCGTTCACCGTCGATCACGTGGTATTTTCGGTACTTAAAATTGCTATTAACAATTTCAGTGGTGCGGAACTGGGGATCAAACGCAGGACACTCGCGCTCTATGAAACTAAAGCGAGCGCCCTTACCACTAGGGTACCACGGCTCTATAATATACATTTTTATAAATAAAAAAGGAATCCCTATTCAAATTTAGATACGTTCATAGTGCATAGTTGCAATATGAAAGAGAATATTTAATCAGTGCGTTCAGCCAGTGATGACTTACATAACGGTCTTTCCCATTTGTGGAAGCTCAAAGTCGAAAGCTTAAGTGAGATTGCGCTATGGAAAGTGTAATCCTTAATGTTTCACGAAGATAGAGATAGAATATGTAATGCGAATCTACCGTAGGAGATGTAGGGTAGTTGATATATCTAATATAATTGGCGATTTGCCACTTTGCTCGTGGCACTGACTACTATTAGGGGAAGGAAGGTTGTCAAAAGCCAAAAGTACAGATAAACACAGGCCTCACCAAACATACAGACATTTTTGGATGGAGTTTTAAACGTGGTAGAGCCAAGCGGCGGCTTTGGCTGCTGCTCGTATAGGGGGTTGGTACCACGGCCTCGTATAATATCAGATTGAAGCAGAGGCCTATTATGCTTCTGCATTTCGTTCGGTGAGGGAGATATCCGGAGGCTCACTCCCCCTCCCCATCCTCCTTCTCATTCTCTCTCCCATCTCCCAAATACCCTTAAAGGTCTCTGTTTTAGCAGATGAACGTGGACGACGGTAATCACTTACCATCAGGTGAACCGCTTACTCCCATAAAAAAAAATACGAAAAATATGACTTATATTGTAAACGAATTTCTCAAGGATGAGAGACCGTTCTAGATCGACTTGGAATATAAAACATTACTTAAACACAAAACTTCATCCAAATCGATGAAGTTGTTTCCGACATAGCAATTACATCCACAGACTTGCTGTAGAAAGTATAGTATTACGTCCCGCATTCAAATTTACTCGAGAAAATATTTATTAACCTATTTCCGTAGGTGCCGCATTGAACTTTTGATTGTTCAAAGTTCAGCTTAAAGGAAATGTTACATTGTGGCCTTTCCTAGCTTTGATCTTAAAACTCAATTTGTTTCCCGCTCGGGTGACATAAAGCCTCTCTCAGCTTATCTCCCGCGCGCACACTCACACAGGCTAAATGCAAAGCGACAGTATTCCGTTTAATCAAAGACTCACTAAACTAACGCAAAAGGTTTGCGTGCGCTTTAAAGACTTACTTATTTTTATCGGTAACTTCCTTTACCAAGATTTTATAAACTTTAAATGTATGTTATATACAATTGACACCCGATCATCGGTCTACAGAAAGATCAGAGTTTATTATTGCTAGTAAACTAAAGATGATTTAAAATATTTGCACACTCTGTTGAATAGAGTCGAATATAGCGAAGCAATGTATAATTCACATCGGGCACATACTTATATTCCGCAAATAAATGATTATGTTTATTATGATGCTCTGGTGACCGAGTGATGGTTGAACATTCATCCGAATATGCCGATCCCGAATACCTCACTCTAGTGGTGGTGATCAATCAATAGCGCCAGGGTACCGGCGTGGCATTTAACGACGAGCTTGCCCAGCATCGTGAGTAAAGGCAAAGATCCTTTGTGAGAAGCAGTGGATTAAAATTGGCTGTTGTAGTTATACGGATCTTAATAATAAGTTACGTAATCGAAGTATTATTTAATAGCGAGACACTTATTTGGAAATAATGAAATTAGAATAGGATTCAGGGACCTTATAGGGATATCCCGTGATAAAGTAATATATGATCTTATAAAAGCGACATCGTGTAGAGCGTATCTGAGAAAAATATTCTGCGCTCCGGCGCTGTATCCGCACTGCAGATGATGTGATTTGACTGCGGAAGGTATCTGGATTGTTGCTAGCGGGCGATATTTTTAGAATGCAAAAAGTATCATAATATTGTATTTTATGAAACTAGATTTATATAAAGATAATAGTAACAGCGTATCACAAGACCAATGCTGAACATAAGTTTCCCCTATTGTTAGTCGAAAAGGTCCAAGGTCCTGCACCGTCTGAACATACCCATTTGTCACAAAATCGTGTAGACTGTCCCTCCACCCGGCAGGGCGACTCGAGAAGATTTCGTTAATTATTCTACTTTGTCTATGCCATGCCTATTGCCACTCTATGTTACTATAGGCTACAGCGGTTTCTTTAAAGTTTCCACTGTCGGTAAATATATTTGTATTAAAACTCAAACCATATCATATAATATCTGTATAACAGTTCGCAGAACTGATAACCTTCGAGGAAGAACAGTTCCCAACTGACAGCATCGAAGCGGTAAGATTGACTTAACAAAATTGAGCGTCACTCGATCAGAACGGGTACGTACCAGTTACCGGAATTAAAGAGTCAAGTGGTTGTAATGACCGAAGAAAAACTTGAACAAATTGTAAATGTAAACTTCCTGAAAATGTCACGCGATGATTACCTTTAAATTTACGATTTCTTCAAAATCACATTACATCCAATGACGTACGTTATACTGCCGGAGGGTATCTCGTAAACATTTTAGTGGAACGTACGTTGAGTTATTTTTTCACGCTTTACATGTCAAAATATTGTCGGCTATTACAAACGGTTCAGCGCAGCCATGTTGTTTGCGCGAGCTGAATTCATACATCAACTCAAATACGATAATGTGCGAATACCACAGAAACATGTTAAATAATAATTTTATAAAACGATATTGTGCATACATGATTAGAGAGATATACAAAGAAACAGTTGTAATTGACGAAATAACATTACTGAATTCCACAGGGACGTCCTTTCGATCCCAACTTATTACAAACATGTGGGTTTTAAGTTTGCCATTTGACATTGCGGATACTTGAAGTTTCGAATCGATTATATTACGTAAAGCTATTATAAAAGCGAACGGTTTCAGTTCATCGTAGAGAATAGAGCGTTCAACGATAAGTGGATGAGTGCCTATCGCAGCACCGCCTCTCTCGGGATAACACAAAGGATCAAAGGGAAACGCTGCGTCCCGTCGGACGACGAGGCATCGGGCCCGCGTTGCACTCAACGTTATGCATCTGGGGCGGGCGTTTGCGTAACCCGACATTGTAATTGCGCAGTCGGTGCTACGAACTGCGTATAGCTTCACGTCGAAGGGTCTCTCCCTTCCGCTGTATCTCCCGATACTCGGATTGTGAACCGTCATTTTGCAATATTTCAGTTCATACCCGCTCTGTTCTATTTACGTTTGGTTGGGGAGTTCTTCTCGTGAATCTCAATCTGTTAATACTTAATCCGTTACTTATGCGGTGAAGCGAAGGTAAAAAGCTTCGAGTAATGTTTTATTGTATATTATGCTTTCTATACATTATTTTTACCACAGAGAATATTTATATATTTAAATGTTTGTTATCAATTTTAATGGTGATTAAACAAATAAAATTGGTACATTTCAATATTACTTGTAATATTTAGTTGGAAATATTAGTAGTTAGTTATTTGAAAGCTTTGATAAATTTCATGTTCAAATTACATTTCATGATCTAAGTGGCTTCATTTAATGCAAACTTTTAGTGATTTATTTGAGAAGCTCTGATTGATTATCTGTGCATTTGTATTATCTGTGAACAGGTTTAGTTGCGCCTATTTAAATGAATTTGCAATAAATCCCCACACCTCACAGAGTAAGCAACGGTGAATGATTACAGAGATACATTCACCGCTACTGCTACATATAATATCACGCGTATAACGGCTCCAGTGAGCGTACTCGCGAAACTATTTCCGATCAGTTATTTATTAAAATGATTAAATCACGGGCGTGTTGTGAGTCATCCGGGTCGTTATAATATTTTTATTAGTCCAGATTGAGAGCTATATTCTGTACGTAATCACCTCGAAGTGCGGCCGGCACGCAGCTTCCAGCGCGTAACATATGCGACGTTAACCATCGATATTTTTACAGCACCGACAAATATATCGTAATGCGCGACGAGGTGTCTGTTTGTTAATGCAAATGATATAATTTCGATATGTACGATACGCGACCGCCTGGGCGGAATCTTTACGTAATGCGTGCGGGACGCGAGCGGTTGCGCCTCACCGGGAGCCGCGAGTCATGTTCTCGACGAGAGCCGCGTACCGGTCGCGATGCCCAAATAGAAGCGTGCTTCGCTGTGGCGCGACGGCAGCGAACTGGCTCCGGCGTCCGCCCGCCCCGCCGCCCTCGCCGCGCCGACGTTTATGTCCGCGCGCTATTTAATCCTCACCGGTCCCGATTGCGAAATGATTAGGAACTAGTATCTGTTTGTTAATGCAAATGATATAATTTCGATATGTACGATACGCGACCGCCTGGGCGGAATCTTTACGTAATGCGTGCGGGACGCGAGCGGTTGCGCCTCACCGGGAGCCGCGAGTCATGTTCTCGACGAGAGCCGCGTACCGGTCGCGATGCCCAAATAGAAGCGTGCTTCGCTGTGGCGCGACGGCAGCGAACTGGCTCCGGCGTCCGCCCGCCCCGCCGCCCTCGCCGCGCCGACGTTTATGTCCGCGCGCTATTTAATCCTCACCGGTCCCGATTGCGAAATGATTAGGAACTAGTATCTGTTTGTTAATGCAAATGATATAATTTCGATATGTACGATACGCGACCGCCTGGGCGGAATCTTTACGTAATGCGTGCGGGACGCGAGCGGTTGCGCCTCACCGGGAGCCGCGAGTCATGTTCTCGACGAGAGCCGCGTACCGGTCGCGATGCCCAAATAGAAGCGTGCTTCGCTGTGGCGCGACGGCAGCGAACTGGCTCCGGCGTCCGCCCGCCCCGCCGCCCTCGCCGCGCCGACGTTTATGTCCGCGCGCTATTTAATCCTCACCGGTCCCGATTGCGAAATGATTAGGAACTAGTATCTGTTTGTTAATGCAAATGATATAATTTCGATATGTACGATACGCGACCGCCTGGGCGGAATCTTTACGTAATGCGTGCGGGACGCGAGCGGTTGCGCCTCACCGGGAGCCGCGAGTCATGTTCTCGACGAGAGCCGCGTACCGGTCGCGATGCCCAAATAGAAGCGTGCTTCGCTGTGGCGCGACGGCAGCGAACTG
This sequence comes from Bhutanitis thaidina, assembly GCA_029286595.1. Lineage (NCBI taxonomy): Eukaryota > Metazoa > Arthropoda > Insecta > Lepidoptera > Papilionidae > Bhutanitis > Bhutanitis thaidina. The sequence goes on along the minus strand of JAGSMS010000044.1, from coordinate 449,735 downwards.
GCTCCGGCGTCCGCCCGCCCCGCCGCCCTCGCCGCGCCGACGTTTATGTCCGCGCGCTATTTAATCCTCACCGGTCCCGATTGCGAAATGATTAGGAACTAGTATCTGTTTGTTAATGCAAATGATATAATTTCGATATGTACGATACGCGACCGCCTGGGCGGAATCTTTACGTAATGCGTGCGGGACGCGAGCGGTTGCGCCTCACCGGGAGCCGCGAGTCATGTTCTCGACGAGAGCCGCGTACCGGTCGCGATGCCCAAATAGAAGCGTGCTTCGCTGTGGCGCGACGGCAGCGAACTGGCTCCGGCGTCCGCCCGCCCCGCCGCCCTCGCCGCGCCGACGTTTATGTCCGCGCGCTATTTAATCCTCACCGGTCCCGATTGCGAAATGATTAGGAACTAGTATCTGTTTGTTAATGCAAATGATATAATTTCGATATGTACGATACGCGACCGCCTGGGCGGAATCTTTACGTAATGCGTGCGGGACGCGAGCGGTTGCGCCTCACCGGGAGCCGCGAGTCATGTTCTCGACGAGAGCCGCGTACCGGTCGCGATGCCCAAATAGAAGCGTGCTTCGCTGTGGCGCGACGGCAGCGAACTGGCTCCGGCGTCCGCCCGCCCCGCCGCCCTCGCCGCGCCCCACCCCCACCGCGTCCCCCGTCGCCGCCGTACACGTATTGACACCACGCGCCAACCACTGCACCGGCCCAGCCCGCCCGCGCCGCCGCCACGCAACGCGCCCGCCCCGCGTCCGCCCCGCGAGCGGCACGCGCGCGTCACGCCGCTGCACGCCGCCCGGACGCGAACCCTGGGAGTCGGCGTGAGTCCCCGGAAAAACATTCGCTTTTCAAGTCCCTACTGTACTTCAAAGAATAAATTTCCTTTCCCAAGTTAGTTTCACGGCACCAATTCTATTACTATACAACGATGTGAATAACGTTAGCCTTATGGTTAATGATAACACGCATGATGAATTGGTGACTTACATTTTTTATCTGTATATTGATGACAGCGATGTATCAAAAAAAAAAAAATTGAACCAATACTTTACATGATGCTTCCAACGGCGATGCCTCGCCTCGGCAACACAATCGTTAGATCACGTGTTCACATCCCGGGAAGTGAGCGTTTGTCAGTACGGTGGGAGGTCGGCAACTGCAACGTAGTTCCGGTCTGATGCACCGCACAGGCCGCAGCGTGAGCCAAATACGGTATGATCCCACGTAAAGGAGAAAACTGCTCGTAAATTCAACGCGCGAGCTCAACCGTGCCAACTGATAAAATGCTAACAACCTTTATCTAGTTCGGACCTTCGTTGAGTTTATATTGAAACACGTATGTGTTTCATCACATATGTGATGCAATAGGTCCTTAAGATCACCCGGGCCGGCGTGCACTGCAGATCCTTTTTCTACGCTATTAGCGAAAAGCTTCGATGCAGACGAAATTTAAATAGTGATACGAATATCAAAGCTAAATAATAGGCGGAATTATTATAGCGACATAAATTCCAATGACGTGAAAATAACAAATCGTAATAATAATTTACATAAAAGAAGACGAAATAGAAGATTAATTACAGATATTGGAATCAAGTCAACCAACAGACGACGTATGGCGCAACGTTAACTTACATTAAATGGCCCAGAAGCTCTGCAGTTTATTTGGCAGGTTAGATAACTTGATGCCCTTCTGCGGCTTTAACTAATGTGCCAGTATCAAGGTAACACGATGGAAAATGGCGCATTCATGTTTTTTTTTGCAGTAAGAATACGAAATTCACAGTCTGTGCGAATAAAATATGTCAGATAATATGTTGCTTAAATTCATGGTATTATATCTAGTAGGGCAATAAAATTTGTTACACATTATAATTCGTATAGTTTTAAAAGTAACTGTGTAATAATAATAAAACTTATTTATCGAATTCTAATCGATTAATTATAAAGTAGACGGGTTTGGAATTGATAAAGGCCTTTAATCTCTCTGACCTATGGATCTATGGTTTTAAGACCGTGTCAACGACGGAGTAACCTGCAGCATTGAACACAGTTAGTAGTCCAACCCGTCCAGAACTGGACTGCAAGTGGCCGAGTCTTCAGCTCTTACGAAGTTGTTTTTTTTTGGTCAAGTTTGAGTTTTTCCTGCCTTGCGACCTACCGCGCTTCTTTAGACCTGTAAGCGTACACTTTGACATTTTGCTAGTTGTAGAAGAGTAGAATTTTGTGTCTTCCGTCAGCATGTCCGGACACACGTCTGCTGCAAACATCAGGGGGATAGCCCCGTTCTTTTATGAAATTTCTTAAAGACATTGTTAGTATACCTATCCATAGTGCGATGCAAGAGCATACGGCTCATGACTTGTTTTTGGAGCGTCTTAAAAATGGCCGCGCACTCACTTTTCACAGAGCAATCACTGCCATTTGGTTTTTATTAACGCCCTCTACTCTGTAATGTAATGAAACGATCACGATCGCATTCCAAATTTAAATAAAGAGAAAAAAAAATACTTTCAATTGTCAAGGTATTTATGACCAGACTTGTTAGATATTTATGATATTATATACGTATGCGAGACAGAACCTGCAGTTGTACGCCGCAGAGTCTAATCGCTTGACAATGCCTCACTGCAAGGCGAAACACGTGTCACGTATTAAATGTCGGGTAATATTACCTAAGGTCGACTGTAGTGCTTGTGTGGATGACACTTCGGCTTGCTGATCCTTACGGCTATGTCGGTTATTCTAGCTCTGCTGCGGAGGAATATCTGTTATTTCTTGTGTAAGTTATGATACAGGTAGTCCTATGTATTGACAAGACTAATTTCATTAATAATATAATTATCATTCATTTCTAAACGTATGTGCATTATTATTACATCTCCATAATTTAAATTTTAGAAAGTCAGTTTTGGAAAATGGTATTTTTTTTTGATTGTTCTATATTATTCATTAGTTTTTTTTATTAGTAACAAGTGAGCCGGACCGTACAGACATATCTATTATATATAAACTGAATGTGATTGTGTTATACACATGAACCTTCCTTGCGGAATGTTCTTAATGATAACGAGAAAGAAATTGATTTTCAAATCCACTTAGAAGTTGAGAAGTTGTAAAAGAAAACACAGACATACCCGGGTTGCGACTTTAGCTTTGGGGCACCTCTGCCTACCTCGTGATGTATTGGCGTGTTTGCTGAGCTTGTATTCACAATATCAAAGACAAGCGGTAGTTCTGCAAAAACTGTTCGATCGGGGTCGTACCGCGACCTCGCAGAATAAAGTAGGAATAACCGTAGGCACTCTTCCTACTTTCCTCCTCCCCCCTCCTCATCCAAATTACCATAAAGGACGGCAACGCACCTACAGCTCTTCTGGTATTGCAGATGTACGCGAGCGACGGTTATAACTTACCATCAGGAGAGCCGCTTGCACGTATGCCCGCTTTCCAATAAAAATAAAAAAATCTATTTCCACTTATTATGTCTTTAGCGTACCTCACTGCCATAAAACGACGAGAACGATACCTAAATCAATTCAGCATTACGATGAAGAAAATGTGATGCGACAAAAAAATCAAGTTACCTTCAATCAATGAAAAAATAAATCGAAAGACTTTATTCAATTTAGACTTCGAATGAAACTTGATTTTCCATTTCTCATTTCCATCGCTGCATTGCTTGATGGACAATATAAGCCGCGGCGTACATTACTAAGTTACCCGCTCAGTAGTCTGTGTGGGGAGATATGGCTGTCGAGGGACTTAAGACACCGGAGTCTAGATCTATCCAGATTAGTGTACGAAAGGAATAAATCAGAAAGCTCGCTTCTACAAAGTTTATCAACGTAATTACATCTTTAAACTTGCATGAATATAAAAACATGTTCGTGCAAGTGAATTGTGCGTCTTAGTTAATTGGATTTTAGGTATAAATGTAAAGGTTACGATCTGGCGAGAGTATGGGAATATCTGACATTCGGCTGGGGAGCTCTGCAGTGAAATAATATCAACGTATTAAATACTTTATGTGGTAATAAAATGAAATTAATTGAAAATATTCACATTGGCGATCCAGCTTTACAATTCTTTAACATTTTTCTTTTCTTTTTTAAAAAACGTTGCCGTAATGAACATTGTCGTGATTTAAATAGAACTAAATGGTGAATGAAATTACTGACTTCCAGTAATAGGCAGATACACGAGAAGTTTTTTTTTTGTATGGAAGAGGCGGCAAAGAACGAAGCGGTTCACCTGATGGTAAGTGATTACCGTCGCCCACATACATCTGCAACACCATAGTTGCTGCAGGTGCGTTGCCGACCTTTAAGGATATTTGGGAGATGGGAGGGAACAGGAGAGGAATAGGGAGGGGGTGTGTGCGTCCGGTTACCTCAATCACCTAACGAAACACAGAAGCACAAGATCTGCATCTACTTCGCGCCGGTATTCTGCGAGGCCGTGGTAACAATCCGGTCAAGCCGGCCCTTTCGAGCAGCAGCTACAGCCGCCGCTTGGCTCTACCACGCTTAAAGTTATCACCATTGTTCCGATATAATCTATGTCGTGTGTTATCCTTATAGCATTAACATTGTTTTTTTTTTATAATCTAATTAAAATCCAATTAAATTAAAGTTACTGTTACTAAAATTATATTTAGTGAAAATTTTAACAAGGCTCATTAAAAACGTTGTTTCTCAAATCATAAATATATGTTTTTATTTGATTGGGGTGACAAACTGCTACACGGATGGTCTGCTACTGCGGCCCATGGACGTCTTCTACAAACAACTTCAATCGAAGAAGATTACGGACGCGTTGTCACCCCATGAGCTTTCCACCTTCAGTTACACCTTTCAAACCGGAACACGTGCGTGCTCAAACTGTTGATTGCTGCCAGAAATGGGGAAGAGGTTGGGCACCGAGTGGGTACCCAGACGACTCCTAGACAGAGAAGGAGTATATCAACTAGTAAATACCATTGTTTATATCTTCACGTGGTGGAGGCAAGCGGCGGCTTTTGTTGCTGCTTAAATCGGCCGGCTCGACCAATTTAGTACCACGGCCTCGCAGATAACCGGCGTGAAGTAGAGGCATCTTATGCTTCTGCGTTTCGTTCAGTGAGTGAGGTTACCGAGGGCCCGCTTCCCCTCCCAATCCCCCGCCTCGGTAATTAATATACGTCTTTGGTTTCTATGTTATGATTATTCATTCCTACAAACCATCTATTTTAAAAGATATATATATATATATCCTATCCCATCTCCCCAAATACCTTAAAAGGCCGGCAACGCACTAGTAGCATCTCTGGTGTTGCACATGTACGTGGGCGACGGTAATCTTATATAAAAAAAATGTTCTATAAAGTGTCCTAATTTCAATCATATTATCATTATCATGCAATATATCACCAGTATTAAGATTAACTCCAATATCGATTTGGTTCTTAGACTTGAAAAGGGTTAAGCGTTCTAGAGTTATTTTATGCAGTGGACTAAAATAGTCTGATATATTAAATCATTTATTATAGTGTTCATTAGCATTTTCATTGTATCATCTCGTGTTTTATTTGAAACGAATCTCATCGGACATTCAGACACGTAAGAGATAAGGAGCTGTGTTAGACAAATCAGTTAATCAATGTGACATAAGATGGAATTACGACAAACACCTATAGGAACGGCGGCTAAAAACATCATCTGTACCTTAGTAGTCGATGTTACATTATTATTTAATTTAGGTAGACTACTTTATTATCTGTGCTCTTTGCCACTGTGCTTGTGCATACACTTGTGGCGCCAACATCTGAACACCAGACGATTAAGTTAGATGAAGTTAGCTAGTTAATCAATAAGAAGCCTTAATCAAACATCAGCCATTAAAATATGGCTTAGTTTTTTTTTTGTTTTTTTAATGGCAAATAAGGCAAACGTAAACGGATCACCTGTCATAACTCATAACCGTAGTAGTATTTGAAACACTATAGGAGTAGCAGGAGCGTTGTGGGTCTTTTAGGATATTTGGGTAGGAAAGGTGGTGGGCTCTACTTCACGCCGGTATTCTGGATGCCCGGTGGAAGCGGATAATTCGAGTAGCAACAAAAGCCGCCGCTTGGCTCCACAGAACTGTTAGCTCTTCTCTGTTTCTCTTTTCACTTGCGGGCCTTTTGCCCGCGTGTCTCTTGCGCCGCAACATTCAAGGCAAGGTTTATAGAGAAGATTGATTACTGGCGCAATAAGTTCACATATAAAATGTTGAAATAGGCTGTATCGGTTCCCCCTCCCGAACGGTCTGGTCTCTCACGGTGAACGAAGAGGAAACTACACGCCCGGCCCGACTAAGCGGAGTGGACTGGTCCGTGGTGGTCGCTTCAAGGGCTTCAGCCAGCCCCCTTCGGATCCGGGATGGAGGACTGTGGGGCGGGAGGGGGGAGGGGAGTGTTTGCTTTGCCCCGCTCTGCTGGCCCTATTATTACGATCGGCGGTACTTAAAAGAAACATTAGCTAAAAGTTTGCCATAAAGATTATCACAGCTCCGCGCCTTTAAACTGCGACGTGTAGGCATGAAACATATAAAATACTTTTTTATGCGCACTTGTGCAATAGAAACGAAAATAAAGCGATACATTTTCCTGGACGTTCATTGCTCAGCTTTATTAAAGGTTTCCTTTCAACCCAAGAGATAACCATTCATAAATGCTTAATAGGTTTTCCTATGCAGGCAAGGTCAAGCTTAGCTCCCTGGATTGAATTATGCCCCGCTTAATACCGTTCGTAAATTTTATGGAAAATGTCAGCTTTACTTTATACTTAAAGCTTTTAATAATGATATGATAACTGTAAGTTATGGAATTAATAAACAATTTACAACACGGAATGCGTGACTTAGTGGTTAGCGTACCAGACCGCTGAGACGACCCGGGTTGTAGTCAATATTCGTGCAAAATTTATTGGTCATCGGTTCCGGTCGTGTTGTATTTTCCTATCACCCATCTCTCTCTGAACACTGCATCGCGCTCCTCTACCGTTACGGGGAGGTGATGTAGAGTGAGTGCCGCGTACAATTACGGCACTATGTTATCTCACGCGCAGTCGACCACTGGCGATAGTGATCGGTACCAGGAGTACAACATCATCAATAATGAGAGTTAAATTACATATAACAAAAGAAACAGATAGAATTAAAACTGTCCCGTTCATTTGTTGAAAAGTATAACTGATATTACTATATCTTCAATGGATAATTAATTTCGTAACAGCGAATACTCTCATCTAAAATGACTGTCTGTCTGTACGAAGCCCCGACTTTTGCGTTTCAATCGTAAAGTTTCCAACGTTTGAAAGATGAAAAGGGAAGTTCCCTTTACATCATTCAAAGGTAGGAGATATTAAGAGACTCAAGCAATTATCCATTCAAAGTTTGATAACTATCTGAAGACAAAGTACCAAGTACTTGTTTGTAAATGTTGAGACAAAGAGAGAGAGGGAGAGAGAGAGAGAATAATTAATACGGTGCTTGATTGGAAATCGTAATATATTCACGATTAACCAGAAAAAGCCGTGGTAGCCTAGTGGTCAGGACGCTCACATTAGTTTCATAGAGCGCGAGTGACCTGGGTTCGATCCCCGGTGCCAGCGCCACTAAAATTGTCAATAGCAATTTTAAGTGCTGCATTTACCACGTGCACAGCGATGAAGGAAAACATCGTGAGGAAACCTGCACGTCTGAGAAATAATAAAAATATTATTTCGAGTATGTGTGAAGCCCGCCAACCCGCACTGGAGCAGCGTGGTGTGCTCTTCCCGGCTCCTAATCCCTCTCTGATACTCGCATTTGAGAAGGAGGCCTTTGCCCAGCCGCGGGCACTTATAGGCTGCTACTTTAACCAGAAAAAAATGACTAAATATTGGTTATTTTCCGCATGCATATGATAAAGACGACCGAGGAAAAGGATTCAGTCGTTGTGGTTGATATTTCATGTGTTAAATTAGGCGCCGCGGCTGGCGTCGTGTTGTCTCTCGAAGCCCACGAGGGATTGACCTAACGACAGACCGACTCCTGAGGGATCTAAATAAAGAATCGCTTTTATATGTAGAACTACAATAAATAGTTTACTATTAATTAAGTAAGAAAAATCGAAGATTAAATCTATAATGAAAACTTCTTCAGACCATTTTACGAAGTCTTAACTTAATGTTTAAAATACCGATGAATAGGTTGAATACCGATGAAAAGTATGTAGATCCTCATAGATGAAAGCCGTAAATGTTGAAAAACTGCGCGCTAAAGGTGTGGAGACGCCTGATATAATAAAACAATGCTTTCATTGAAACTTATTGTACCATCACTGAGCTCGCGCTCTACCTTACCTTACTCCCGTTTGTCTGAACCTCTCACGCCCACGTACCTCTCAAGCTTCAGACGACAAAGCGTTCCGCTTGTTGAAAGGATGTGCAAAAAAGGCTTGTTTCACAATATCCCACCGAATGGTGTTCGTTTGAAGTGCTAAACTCGTATGCACAGAGTTGACGGGGCGAGAGGGGAACAAAGCTACGAGCGGGAAAGAGACAGGGGGCACATTTCGAGGGTATCGATCTTTTTGATAGAGGAGGTAGATGCTACCAAATTTTGACTGGGTCTTTTTGCGAATGGGAAGTGTAATTAGATCATTAATCCATTCGTGCTATGTTCATAGACAATGAGGAACAGAATACTATGAAGTGATGTGTGATTTTTTTATTATTAATATATTATGTTTGTATGTAGTTGCTCTTTTAGTAAAACAAATCCCATCCCATTAGGATTATATCTGTATTCGTTTTCGTTATATATTATAACAACATCTTTACTATCACATTTATATTGTAATCTTTGTAAAGATGGCGTGTTCGAGATGTTATTTAAATACATTAAATAGATTTTATTAACTATGCAAAGAAATTGAACTCCAGTTAAAGCTCTAAAGCTTTTTTCTTTTGATAATTTTTTGGTGACGGCTCTTAGTATACTTTAAAAGAATATACATTCTGTATAATAGAGTGCAGTTGCACAAGGAGAACGGCTATGTGCGGCGAAAGGGTAGGACACGTGCGGGGGACGGGGGAGAGAGCGGGGGGGGGGGGGAGGGTGCTCCAGCCCGGAGACGTTGGCGCTGAGCGTAACGTTTCAGCCATTAAATGGTCATCCAATTAATGACTCGGATGACGCTCTCGTAGTGCACGGTAACGTGCTTCGTCGAAGCAATAACATTTTTTTTTTATCCTAACGCAATAAGGTTAAGTTTCCACTGTTCGCTTCGAGTGCAGAACAGAGTTGCATTTATGGGTAAATTGCAGCTTCATTTTTTTTTTTTTAGGAAAAGGCGGCAAACGTGCAATCGGTTCACCTGATGGTAAGTGATCACCGTCGCCTGCGTACATCAGCAACACTACAGGTGCTGCAGATGCATTGCCGGCCTATAAGGATATTTGGGAGACGGGTGGGTGGAAGAGGAGGTGGAACGGGGAGGGGGAGTGGGCCTCCGGTTACCTCACTCACCGAACGAAACGCAAAAGCACAATATACCTCTAATTCACGCCGGTGTTCTGCGAGGCCAACCCGGTCGCGCCGGCCCCATTCGAGCAGCGGCAAAAGCCGCCGCTTAATAAGAAATTTAATACACACATACTCGTATGTATTAAATTTCTTATATACCGATACAGTATTAACTTAACCTTGACAGCCCAGAAACAGTCCACTGCAGGACAAAGGCTTCTTACATAAGGAGGATTTGCCAATCGCCACGCTTGGCAAGGGGATTAGCGATCACAGTACCAGACATCTCGCACCGTGGTCGCTGGTGTCCTTCGTCGGTCTACTTTTCGTATGCGGTAGAGCCAAGCCGCTTTGGTGCTCCTCATCCTCTTTCCCTACTCTCAAATATCCTTAGTGGCCGCCAACTCTTTTGGTGTTGCAGATGTATTACGTATTTATTGTTCAGAGTAATGAAATGAAAATAAAATAAAATTCGTAAAAGTAATAATGTTAATTTTTTTTTATAGAACAAGGAGGCAAACGAGCATGCGGCTCACCTGATGGTAAGTGAACACCGACGCCCACGAACATCCACAACACCAGAGTAGCTACAGATGCGCTGCCGGCTGTAGAGGGCAATGGGATTCTTTCAACATGGACTATACAGACCGTAGGTATGTTTGTCCAGACGTTCTTTTGCACAAAACTCTTAACTCCAGCGAACGTAAGAAGTCTTCCGAGGGCGTAAGTAAGAAGAGAACGTAAGAAGTCGCAATCATTAGAAATCTCGAACAGAGCCCTGAACGTGCTTTTGTGTAAGCATCTCTTGCCGCGCCTAAACGCTGTCAGTACGTATGCCCATCGGCTCCTTTTGTCCCGTCGTTCAATACGTGCTTTTGTTTATAAGCCAGCTGTTACCCGCGGCCTCGTTCACGTTGAATTCCACGACTCGCTAATAGGTCTTGTTCGGTGAAAAGTTTAAAGACATGTTACGGTGTCAATAGTGACACACAGAGTTAGGAAATAATGGACAGAGCACGGTGTCGCAGGTTCCAATTATCTGTCATTGATAATTACATCGTACAATTGGAACTTGGAAAGCCTGTCTTAGAGAAGTGTAATTCTAGTTGTGGCTGAAGTGTCGACACCTGTGTGTGCTCACGGTGAGTGTCTGGTGTCATGGGGGCTCAGATTGATGTGCCCATTGCTGGGCGAAGGCCTCCCGCTCAAATATCTTTTGGAGCCGGGAAGGGCCCGCCACGCTGCTACAATACAGGTCGGCGGGCTTCACATTTCATCGAAATAATATTTTTCATCATATGTCGGACATGCAGGTTTCCTTACGATGTGTTTCTGCACTTAAAATTGTCATTAACAAATTTAGTGGTGCCGGCACCGGGGATCGAACCCGGGTCAATCGCGCGTTATGTAACTAAAGGGAGCGCCCTAACCACTAGGCTACCACGGCTTTTCTAGGCTATAATTCAATGTAGTTATGAGCCTAGTTGGTAGTGACTCCCGCCTTCGAAGCTGCGGATTGCGTGTTCGAATCCCGCAAGGGGCAAACATTTGTATGAAGAATTTACTATGTATATAATATGTACGAGTAGGAGCAGTGTAGCCTCACGGAACACTGAAGCGGCTTCCTTTTGTGCTTCTGCGTTTCGCTCGGCGAGGCAGGTAATCGAACCCCCCCCCCCCTCCCACTCCCCTCTCACTCCCTTGGGAAGAGTTCCAAATATCCTTTAAGGCCGGCAATGCTCCTGCAGCTCGCCTGGTCTTGCAGATTTATGCGGGCTTCGGTAGTCAAGTTTGCCCCCTTTCGCATAGAAAAAAATCTATCTTATAACCAGACACTGAGAATACTATTTCGGGACTGGATGAGGTAATTGTATTGATATATTAAAAAAGTAATCCCACCGTTGGACATAAACTTCGCCCAATAATCGACGGACATTCCGTTAACCACCACGAATGGAGGACTGATCTGTGGAAAATTATCCGATTTTCCGGAGAATGTCAAGTCTTAAATTAATGCCGGGTGTATAGCGAATAGATTTTTCAAATAGTGATTTTTTTACCGTTAACGATATCAATAGTACGTGTGTGGTGTTGCCTGATATAATTAATAGGGATATTGTATATATAAGTATGATAATACAAGGACTTTTTTTTTACGGGATAGGCGGCAAACGAGAAAGCGGTACACCTTATGGTAAGTGATTACCGTCGCTCACGTGGATCTGCAACACCGGAGCTGCTGCTTTCGGAGATAGGAGAGAGAATGAAAAGGGGGAGGGGGAGAGGGACGCAGAAACACAAGATGCCTTCACGTCGGTATTCTGACCCGGTCGTGCCGGCACATTCGGGCAGCAACAAAAGCCGCCGCTTGGATAAACCGCGTGTAAAAAAGTGTAACACAAATTATATTGTCGTTTTACTGCAATGTAAAGCGAGCATATAAATCAAATGATAGCAGGGATAAGGAGACTGTGGGTCTATGGACTCATCTATCATACTGTTAGATAATGCAGGCAGTTGAACAGCGGACCTCGACGTTCGGTAGCACCAGCCTATAACATAGTACTGATTTCTTCTATTTACGCGAATACTGCACATTCGAAATCAAACTATTATATACGGCTTTCTATCACGTTTTTTGAATGACCTTTTCGGGTGATTTACAGCATCAGTTAGCTGGGCGATTGAGGTGTTAGACGTCCTGACGTCACAGTTAACCCGGCCACCGCTTCCGTCAGAGCTTATTTTGAATAACGCGACAGGTGACTAGCCCGCCGTCTTAATGTACAGGTCAACGATACGGTACGTAAGTTTGGAAACACTCGTTGGTACGTGCCCACGGCATGGAGGATCGAATTAATTATCAAATGGGAATTACGTTTAATAGATTGCATGATTCGTTTTTCGTTAAACAGCCCGCCCGTTAGCCGCACGAAGGCTGCTAAGGTTTTTAAAACTTCAACAAACGTTCTAAAGCCTTGACGGGCCGCCAAATGGCCGTTATTATCAGCTGATTATTCGTTTGAAAGCATTTTGGGGGGATGTTACCGCATCAACCGAATGTTGTGCCATATTGCATTGCGGGCTGGCTGCGTCGTGACGTCACACTCACAGAGCCCCGGGAGCGGGCGGGGGGAAGGGAGCGTGGCCTATTTAGGCCGGGGAAGCGTAAAAAGTGGGGCTCGAGCGGATTTTCGGACGTGTTCATAATTAACACCCGGCGTACGAATTTCTAGTAAACCATTAGATTGATCGATTTGGTCGGTCTCTGGTCTGTACGAAAATCAAACGCAGTTAGAATTTTGAACACGACGCTCTTCGAAAAGCTTAACCTAATAATTTGTTGTTAATATCTATAGAACATTAACTATTATTGCAGTTATAATAAGCTACAGATCAAATTTAATGGGTGCAGTGACATGGTGGGATACAGCACAATCCAATCGACCCGGGTGCGATTCCCAGCGCCGGCACCATTGAAGTTGTTAATTCAAATTTTGATTGATGGAACTAAGACGTGCTCGTCCCGTGGGTACGATGTTTCGATGGCTCTTGAAGTGCGCATACGCATTGGATCGGCGTGGCGTACTCTTCCCCGGCACCAAAATTGAAAAGACATCCTTGCACCTGACTTTTATCGCTAGAATGGGATATTTATAGTTGGCCTATTTACTTTTTTTTGTAAAAGCCAGGTAAAGTAGCAGCCTGTAGGTGCCCATTGCTGGGCAAAAGTCTTCTTCTCAAATATCAGAGAGGATTTTTGGCCTCGCGGTGTTTTCCTTCACCGCCAAGCGCGTAGTAAAATACAGCACTTAAAATCAATATTAACAGTATTAGTGGTGCAGGGCATCGGGGATCGAACCCAGGTCACTCGGGCTCTATGAAACTAAAGTGAGCGCCGTGACCACTAGGCCACCATTACTACATTTAGGTAGAAATATTAACTAGTATGTCTATGAAGTTCCCATTTAAACTGCTCGAACCTCCGTCTTCCGGAACAGCCGGAACTTAGGGTTTTGTACTGGAAAGAGGGGAGACGGTTAGGCACGCGCTGTTATTCTTTATTGAAGACGGTTGGTACTCACAGCCTCTCCACACCTGGACTGTGTGATCTTGTATCATATCTAACTTGCATAAAATAAAATCTCCAAAAAAAAATTTCGTCGTTCATTGGAATGACAATGTTGAGGTCAGTGGTCTTCCTTGATCATGGTGGCAACAGCCAGATGCAGTTGACAACTGCGCTAGATATATTATAGTGCCGGTAGTGTACGAGCAGACACAGCTCAACCACACAGTTCATGCGATAAAACCGAAGGAAGAAAATGATGCTTAAACCGAGGACAGGTGGTTTAAGAGTAAGATTTGTCATTGCTCAAAATCAAAACAAAATATACTAAAATGAAATATCACCGAATTGTACATTTAACACAATGACGTTTAGAAAAGTTTGAGAAGTCCTAGAAAGTACACCAGAGTACACATATTTCCAAATTTGGTTGGAGTGATGCAATGTCCTAATTAGGAATCTCTTGAAATAGAAACAAAAAACACTAAAATGAAATATTGCTCAATTGTATATTTAAAAAAGTGACGTTTATAAAAGTTTGAGAAGTCCTAAAAAGTACATGAATGTATACGCCTATTTTTAAATTTGGAACTTCTTGAAACAGAAACAGATTATACAAAAATTAAATATTGCTGAATCGTACATGTAACACGATGATGTAAAGAAGAGTTTGACAAGCCATAGTTAGTCTGACATACTTTTTATATTTACAGGTCCCTTGAAATATTTGGACAAAATTAAAAACAACAACAGTTGAAACATTTTTCAATATTTTTTTCGTTTTTTTATGGAGAAGGGGACAAACGACCATTCAGCCACTCAACAGCCATTTATATCTGCGAAACTAGATGTGGTGCAGAAACGCCATAACTTTTCTAAGCGTGGTAGAGCCAAGCGGTGGCTTTAGCTGCTGTTCGAATGGGCCGGCTCGACCGGATCGATACCACGGCCTCGGAGAATACCGGCGTGAAGTAGAGGCATCTTGTGCTTCTGCATTTCGTTCGGTGATTGAAGTAACCGGAGGCCCACATCCCCTCCCTATTCCCCTCCTCTTCCCTCCCATCTCCCGAATATCCTTAAAGACCGGCAACGCACCTGCAGCATCTATGGTGTTGCAGATGTACGTGGGCGACGGTAATCACTTATCATCAGGTGAACCGCTTGCTCGTTTGCCGTCTTTTCAATTATGAAAAAAAAAAAACTTACTAAAAACTGAGGCACCGACGTACAACTGTTGGCGGAATTTACATCCGAGTTGCCTAGTTTAGATCACGCGAACAAAGCGATATAGAGCAGTACATTTTTACCGAGGTTCAACATTCTACAAAGGCAGCGACAGAATCGGGTAACTACGCTAAAGCAGCATAATGTGTGGTCGTATATATATATATATATATTTGGGGGAGGCCTATGTTCAGCAGAGGACTTCTGATAGGCTGAAATGATGATGATGATGATGATGCCTTTTCGTTGCTACAATCCAAAATATTGTATCATCAGTTATATCTTTGTTGTGTTCTAGCATCGAATAAACATTGTTTCTTTCGTTCTCTCAGTACCACTAGGAGAACGCGACGGGCCGCAATCGTGCACCTTCGCACCGACTAACGAATTGTGTATAGGACAGGTCTGCGTGGAATTATTGTGACTTTGCTTAAGCCAAGGTAAGGGGTGCAACGATCAGTGGATTTGATTAGGTCGACTATGACTAAGGAGATGAAACACCGTGGCCTGAAACTTAGTTTCGGGATATGGTTCTATGTTTATTAGCATTATCTCATAAATTTTTAAGTTGATTCGAGCAAGTTAAAATTTGTTATATGATTCTAATTTATCTTCAATCTGTATTACGTAATAAGTTTTTCAAAAATGCGTCAATCGAGCCAATTTTGGGTACAGTTAGAAATAGAAATAGAGAGTACCAGTAAAAATATTTCCGAAAACTTTCATTAAAACATAAAACGTATTGAAAAGTTTGAATAAGTCCTTGTAAGCAAATCAAATGTTTTTATATTAAACATTGTTGAAGGTTACTCTTGAGAAATAAACGGAGAGCTTGTAGGTTTCGGCGTCTCTTCATAGAATAATGTTAAAAAATAATAAATTTCCAAATTTAAAATCGCAAATACTACAATATAATAACTCAAAACCTATAAGTTTTATCATGAAATTTTCGTATAAACTTGATATGCCGGAGTAAAATTTTTGTTTCATATTAAAATGTTTTATTTTTACGTAAATACTGAAGTTCATGAGAGCAAAGGCTCGGTTACAGTCTGTTAAAACAAAAAACGGAAGGATCTGACGTATGTTTGTAATCGTTACTGCGTCATGTTGTTTCATCCTTTTGTAGCATAATACCAGAGGGGAGCAAGTGTTTTTAAAATTCCACGTCATAGAGTGAGAGAGATGTAAGCCAAACAGCAATATATATGTGTAAGATATGTATTTGTTTTTTTTTAGTTAATATGCGTAGTATCAATGAAAATATATAAAAAAAAAACAATTTTTAGTACTCCTTAAATACCAATCAGTATTTTATTTATCATCGCTATACTGCCACTGGTATGAGCAACGAGTAAAGTAGACTTTTCGGATCGGACAGTAAACGTAGGAAGTTTTAAGCACAAGCTTTTCACTGCTCCATAGGTGTCGTACCAAGGCACCATAGAGGTCTATCATACCGCGAACTCCCAACCAGAGATGACAACTATGACTTATACCATATAATACAGTGGACTGTATACTAATATTTTTTTTTATGTTTAGAAACGAGCTAGCGATTCACCTGATGGCAGGGGAATAGCGATGCCTACGTCACATCTGCAGCAACAAAGAGCTGCAGGGGGGGGGGGGGAAGGGGGAGCGGAAGGGGAAGGGCACCGAACGAAACGCAGAAGCACAAGACGGCTCTACTTCATTCAGACGGAGCCGGCCCATTCGAACTGCAAACACCGCCGATGGGCCCTGCCGCGTACAAAAGCACGAAGTTAACATGCTGTAGTAAATTGTATTTAACTGAAAGTTATCAATCTCCGTAAGAGCCGTGGTAGCCTAGTGGTCAGGGCGCGCACTTTAGTTTCATATAGCGCGAGTGACATGCGTTCGATCCCCGGTGCCGGCACTGCTAAAATTGTTAATAGCAATTATAAGTGCTGTATTTACCACGTGCTCAGCGGTGAAGGAAAACATCGTGAGGAAACCTGCATGTCTGAGAAATAATAAAAATATTATTTCGAGAATATGTGAAGCCCGCCAACTCGCAATGGAGCAGCGTGGCGGGCCCTTCCCGGCTCCTAAACCCTCTCTGATACTCGTATTAGAGAAGGAGGCCTTTGCCCAGCTTTGGGCACTTACAGGCTGCTACTTTACTTTACTCTATCATTCTCAGTCGCCATACGCTCGGAGTAACTCAGTTACTCAAGTGATATTTATATCTTGTTGCACACTATAAAAATATATCTTCGCTAATGTATGATATAGTCATTAAACTGTTTTTGATTCTACTGGCTAGTGAACATTATCTCCTATTTCCTCATCATTTAGGAAACTAAGTATCAACTGACGCTGCAAAAAAAGTGCAGTTAATATAGCATGCTATTAAAAAAATCAATTATTCGTTGCAGCGTAGTGTAAGTTTTAACATAGAAATATGGCGCATTAATACTGTCAATGCTCTTGGACGCTGCACCTCGGCGCGATCTGTTTGCGGATGAATATCCGGTGATTTCGTCTGACCGCTTGAGATACTGTGAGATAAACACTTGAATGTTTGATGAACTTCTAAACCTTGCCTTTTAACTGACAGACTTTATACTTGACATCTTACTTTAGATGAGTCATTTGGTCATGTTTTATGTATTTTTTTAATTATTTAATGTCAACTCACACACACTAAGATATTTCGTTTTAATATTTATGACATTACTGATAATCATTATAACCTCTTATAATAGTTTCATAGTAAATTTTATTTTAACTTTTTTTTTTTATACGAAAGGCTGCCAAAAACAAGCGGCGCGCCTGATGGTAAGTGTTTGCTGTCGAGCACGTACATCTGCAACACCAGAAGTGCTGCGGGTGCGTTGACGTCCTTTAAGGATATTTGGGAGATGGGGAAGAGTGGCCCTCGGGTACCACACGCATCGAACGAAACGCAGAAGCACAAGATGCATCTACTTCACGCCGGTATTCTGCGAGGCGGTGGTGTCGGCACATTCGAGCAACAGCAAGAGCCGTTTTGCTCTACCACGTGTAATACGTATCTATCAATCATAATAGAATACCCTGGTGTTCAATTATAATTGATTACATAGGGGAGGATATAACCTAACCAATATTTAGGTGTACGAAATCTTTATTCGTAAAAGTTACTTGTTTTATTGGCCATTCCTAATTCTAAGCTTGTATTAGGCAAATGTAAGGTAATTTTCGAGGTATTTTTACCCCTATTAATGTAACACTTAGAATTTAGAACGAAGTAAAAAATATGTTAGATACTCTGGTAGCCTAAACATAAGGGCGGTCACTTTAGTTTCATTGAGCGCGAGAGACTTGGGTTCAATCCGGCACCACTAAAATTGTTAACAGCAATTTTAACAAAAGAACTTCACGTGTCCTCGCAATGCATAGGAGCAGCGTGGCGTGCCCTCCCAGGCTCCAAAACCCTCTCAGACATTCGAGAAGGAGGGCTTTGCCCAGCAGTGGGCATTTACAGGCTGTAACTTAACTTTTTTTTAACTTACTCTGGCAACCACACTCTTGGTTAGATTAAATTAATTAAACAAGTGTTAGTAGAACTCGCGATACATGCTTAACATCCTTTAAAACACCCGCCGCGGGACATTGATCTCCCCTATAAGGGGGACGATTTGTCATAATCACGTCATGACTTTTGGATTAGCGATCCTGGTGACACCTCGCACCTTTCACGTTTCAAGATGCTTATACCGCCATCTATCGGTTGCCATCGCCACTTACTAACTACACACTTAGGAAGAAAGGTGCAGTCAGAATATCTAACACCACCACTGGGCATACAGACATCATCATTAGCTATAATGTTTAAAAGCGCTAACAGCCAAATGGGTTAAGGTGCGGACTACGAAGCGTGACGAAGTAAGTTCGAGTCCGCCATTCGACTATTGTCGTGAACCCACTCCAGATACAAGCCGGGAGCTTAGTTGGAGGGTTAACAGGAATATTAGTGATGTTACTTTAAAAAAAGGCATTGCTAGTTATCTGTTTAAAAAAAAAAAGACAATTCAAAAAGCCGTTCGATGTATAATTCAATCAATCTTCATTTTACATAAAGACAGTAGCTTATTTTATTATACGATCGTTAAGTTGAATATAGATACCGTTCGGAAAGTTTTGAGGAAACCAGCGTTGACAAAAAACAACGAAGAGAGATAAAATTCGATTTTAAAAAAGTCACGGAACCCTAAAAATAAAACGAAACAATGAACAGAGTTTAATTTAAATATCAGTAACTCGTTATTTATCTAGTTATTCAAGATTGTATTTCTATTACCAGCTAACTATAATTTAAAACAATAACGTCGAGCATAGAGAAGTTTGGGAAGCCTTAGTTACGTACTAAGGCTTCTCAAACTAACCCACATTGGATTTTTTAAACGAATGACGAATGCTAGAATATAATGGAATTACTTGAATGGTAAATGTCTGCAATGATGATATCCGCAGCAGAACCAAGGTAACCGACATAGCCGTAAGGATCAGAAAGCTGAAATGGCAATGGGCCGGCCACATAGCTCGCAGACCTGACAACCGTTGGGGAAAAAAGGTTCTCGAGTGACAGCCACGTACAGGCAAGCGCAGTGTAGGACGACCTCCCACAAGATGGAGTGACGACCTGCGCAGTGTTGTGGGAAGTAGATGGATGCAGGTGGCTCAGGACCGAGCTTCGTGGCAATCTTTGGGGGAGGCCTATGTTCAGCCTTGGACTTGTGATACACTGAAATGATAATGATGATGAGTAAACGTAAAATAAAGTAGCAGCCTGTGAATGCCCACAGCTGGGTTAAACCTCTCCGCGCAAATATGTTTTTAGATATATTGTAACCTCGGATAAATCCTAGAAATTATGTACCACGTGTACATAATTTCTGTGGATTCAGAATCGAAAATTGCTATTAACAATTTAGGGGCGCCGGCACTGTGTATTGTACCCACGTCACTGGAGTACTATGAAATTAAAGCATGGGTTCTGTTTACTTTGGGTCGGTTCTGGGTACCATGTCTCTACTAATTAGTGAGCAAAGTAATGTATAGAAATTAGCAACCTATAAGTGGCCACAGTAAGGCAAATGCGTCCTTCTGAAATATATGAGGGGGTTTTGGAACCGGGAAGGGCCCGTCACGCTGCTCCAGTGCGGGTTGGCGGGCTTCACATATCCTCGAAATAATATTTTTATTATTTCTCGGATATCCAGGTTTCCTTACGATTTTTTCCTTTTCTTAATATTGCTATTAACAATTGTAATGATGACGGCACCGGGGATCGAACCCAGGTCACTCGCGCTCTATGAAACTAAAGTGTACGCCCACAATTAATACTAATATTAAAATTGTTTAAACCTCCTACATTTAACAAAAATAAACATTTGAAAGGAAATAGAAAAATTTGAAATGTACTAGCAAATACAACTGATTTTATATTTTCTAACGTACTCGATACTCGAGCCAAATTTTTGGCATTGCATGAAATGGAATTGCTAAAACGTAAATGTAACACAACGATGGGGAGAAAAGTTTGAGAAGCCGACACATCCATCATTATTTATATCTTTAAAAGCTCCTGTACAGTACTCCGAGAAAAGATTATTAACTAAATCAATCAAGAGAGCTTATATAAAAAAACCATGAAGTGTTCATAACTACAAATGTTTTTTTTTATTTCTCTCCTTTTTTCTAAATGTGCTGGGATTCTGGCTACTTCTCGAAGAGGCCATATTAGGATGGTAGATTGTAGCGTAAGAACTAGCTAAGTTTTAGTTTCAAGTGAGATGAGTGCTTCAATGTGTTTGTTAAAAACAAATATATTTTGGAATAAAATCACGTACATTATATTGGATTGAGATGAAACACTAGCTGATAGTCCACCTGATTTAGTCCACTTGCAGACGACTTCAACCGACGAGGCTTACAGATCCCGTCACCCTCACGGACGAAGCTTACAGATGCCAAACCCTCGCGGACGAAGCTTACAGATGCCGTCACCCTCGCGGACGAAGCTTACAGATGCCGTCACCCTCGCGGACGAGGCTTACTGATGCCGTCACCCTCGCGGACGAAGCTTACAGATGCCGTAATTAATCCCCCGCTGTATAAGAAGTAATGCCTCACAGTACGTATTTAAACTGGCCCTGCTGTTTCACAGAAATGTGTATGGGTTCGGTACGTACCCGGACGACTTGTAGACAGGGAGGTAGTATTCCAGCTAGTGATCTAATTACATCCAATTTGTATCATTCTGAACGACAAAACCCTAAAGGCAAAATTGGAATTGCTTGCAACGGAAACTAAATGGTCGCCGGAAGCTATGTTAAAACCAACACGTTTCAGAAACGCCCAGAAGTCTAAGACTTTATATATCTAAATTTGCTACAACCAACCTATTCTTCGAATATCCAGATGTTTGAAATAGAATTTTGCTAAATCGTGCATCAATTGCGCTGAGTGGAAAATAGAAAAAGTCTCCGAAGCACTCTTCAATATAATAGTCTTTATATTTTTACAGCTCTTGTGAAGTTCACGAAGAATCTTTATAACAGATTTAAAAAGGGATTAATAATCTTCTTACGAATAATCTTAAAAGGTTTCTGCGGCTTAGTCCACAGCTGGACGTACTCTTTCAAAGAAAAGATTTACCATGCCACGCTTGGCTTGGTTGGCTTTGCACCGATTGCGTTGAAAAGTTACATATATATATATATATATATATATATGTTTGTATTTTGTATCTGTCAAAATAACAAGAGTTTAAAATCAACTAGTTATTGTGACATTTGTCAAAATTTTAATTATTAAAAAGGGAAAAGTGATTAGGAGCAAAGTCGTAGTTACCGTTTAACATTGGTTCACGTAAGAACTTCATTTTATCCAAGTTAACACATCATATTATATTTATACGAGGCGAGTGTAAATGGTAGAGCCGGGAGAGGAGGACCTACGCGAATATTTCACGATCAAATCGGAGACGTTTTGAAAATAGGCCAGGTAGAGAGTACTCTAAACGAACGAGCATGCATGCGAAGATTGATGAAAGTGGAAGAAGCGAAACACGTATGTCAGGACAATAGCATGTGATGAATAGAAGATGTCTCTGCCTATCCCGTTGGGAACAAGGCGTGATTATATACGTACATAGATATACATAATACGTTATGCTGTTTCATCATTCCGAAGAAGTAATGTAACGGGACGCCATGCTCTTCTGATATTCTCTTGTCACGGGGGCTAGTATATACTGGTGTAGGGCTTTCTATTTATACTTGCATCACTTTGTCAGTCTGTGGAAAGAGACAGAAGGACACGGATACTTGACAGATGCGTGTACTAATTAGGACGTTAATCTAAAAATGTACTCACGATTCTTAATTTTTATTTTATATTAAATACATTTGAAAATGAATGAATGTAAATATAAGTGTGAGCATTCTGCGTAGATCGGACTAAAATTGATAAATAAGAGCAGAAGGTAGCCCGAGTGGACTATGACATCTGGAGGTCTAACACCTCAGGCCCCCCGTGACCACGGCAGCTGTAAAGCACTCGAAACGTCGGGAATATAAGAACAAATATTAATAGTGATAAAATCCGTAATTAAAGTAGCAAGCTTTAAGTGCCTACTGCATGGGCAAAGACTTCCTTCTAGAGGGTTTTGGAGCCGGGAATGGCCCGCCACGCTGCTCCAATGCGGCATGGCGAACTTCACATATCCTTGAAAGTAATATTTTTATTATTTCTCAGACATGCAGGCTCTGCTAGGCTACCATGGCTCTAATAAAACTAAAACTATTACTGATAGACATGTATATTATCATATTAATTAGAACTTCAGTAAAACGTCGTTACTATTTAACACCGTTAAAGTGGTAATTATAGAGTAGGAACTTCGGTTACAGTGAACAAAGTTACTTATTCTGTATTATTTAAATAAAAAAAACATTTGTAAGGATTCACGCCTGTAACTCATATTACACTAGTACAATGGATGCTTTCACGTTTCAGGTTTTCGGAGGCGTGGCTCGTCGATGAGTTTGCTCCTGGAGATTGCCACGAGGCTCAAGACGCCTCTTACGCCCATGGGAAGATTGATGAAAGTGGAAGAAGCGAAACACGTATGTCAGGACAATAGCATGTGATGAATAGAAGATGTTCTGCCTATCCTGTTGGGAACAAGGCGTGATTATATACGTACATAGATATACATAATACGTTATGCTGTTTCATCATTCCGAAGAAGTAATGTAACGGGACGCCATGCTCTTCTGATATTCTCTTGTCACGGGGGCTAGTATATACTGGTGTAGGGCTTTCTATTTATACTTGCATCACTTTGTCAGTCTGTGGAAAGAGACAGAAGGACACGGATACTTGACAGATGCGTGTACTAATTAGGACGTTAATCTAAAAATGTACTCACGATTCTTAATTTTTATTTTATATTAAATAAATTTGAAAATGAATGAATGTAAATATAAGTGTGAGCATTCTGCGTAGATCGGACTAAAATTGATAAATAAGAGCAGAAGGTAGCCCGAGTGGACTATGACATCTGGAGGTCTAACACCTCAGGCCCCCCGTGACCACGGCAGCTGTAAAGCACTCGAAACGTCGGGAATATAAGAACAAATATTAATAGTGATAAAATCCGTAATTAAAGTAGCAAGAGGGTTTTGGAGCCGGGAAGGGCCCGCCACGCTGCTCCAATGCGGCATGGCGAACTTCACATATCCTTGAAAGTAATATTTGTTATTATTTCTCAGACATGCAGGCTCTGCTAGGCTACCATGGCTCTAATAAAACTAAAACTATTACTGATAGACATGTATATTATCATATTAATTAGAACTTCAGTAAAACGTCGTTACTATTTAACACCGTTAAAGTGGTAATTATAGAGTAGGAACTTCGGTTACAGTGAACAAAGTTACTTATTCTGTATTATTTAAATAAAAAAAACATTTGTAAGGATTCACGCCTGTAACTCATATTACACTAGTACAATGGATGCTTTCACGTTTCAGGTTTTCGGAGGCGTGGCTCGTCGATGAGTTTGCTCCTGGAGATTGCCACGAGGCTCAAGACGCCTCTTACGCCCATGGGAAGATTGATGATGATTAAACCTATTAAGCCGTTTGGACTTTTGCAGCTTCGTCGCCGGGGAGAAGGGCGGTCACACAGACCGATGATGGAAACCAGCATAGCTAGTGAGAAGGCGCCTCGCCTAGCGTGGTGATTATGGCCAGATCTTCCAAGAAATCTATTGGGTAGAGCCAAGAGGCGCTGCTGCTCGAACGGGTCGAAAAAGGTTGGTGCCACGGCCTCGCAGAACACCGACGTGAAGCAGAGGCATCTTAAGCTTCGGCGTTTCGTTCGGTGAGTGAGATAACCGGTCTCCTTCCCCATTCCACTCCTTATCCTCCCCCCCCAAATACCCTTAAAGGCCGGCAACGCACCTGTAGCTCCTCGAAAGCCTGATTTTCAGTCAGCACCCGAATCCCGACTGTTGGCGCACGGTTAAAGTGCATCGTATGGACAATCCTTATCACCTCTTGTACTGGTTTCGTAACACAATTTTATTTGTTCACATAACGAACCGTTCGGTTTCGGCCTACGGCGTCTTCATCGTATATTTATTAGTTGCCGGTCTAATTTTATACGTGGTAGAGCAAAGCAGCGGCTTTTGCTGCTGCCCGAATGGGCCGGAATGGCATCGCTGCCTCGCAGAACACCGGCGTAAAGTAGAGGCATCTTGTGCTCCTGCGCTTAGTTCGACGAGTGAGGTAACCGGACGCCCACTCCCCATCCCCCTTCTCATCCTCCCGCCTATCTCCCATATACCATTAAAGACGGGCAACGCACCTGCAGCTCCTCAGGTGTTGCAGATGTATGTCGGCGATGGTAATCACTTACTATCAGTCTAGATTTTGAATCTCGTCAGACTTTTCAGTGCCGTGATAGCCTAGTGGTCAGGACGGTCCTTTAGTTTCACAGAGCGCTAGTGACCAAGGTGCTGGCACCACTAAAATTTATAATAGCAATTTTAAGTGCTCCATTTACCACGTGCTCAGCGGTGAAGGAAAACATCGTGAGGAAACCTGCATGTCTAAGAAATAATAAAAATATTATTTCGAGGATATGTGAAGCCCGCCAAACCGCACTGGAGCAGCGTGGTGGGCTCTTCCCGGCTCCTAAACCCTCGCCGATACTCATATTTGAGAAGGAGGCTTTTGCCCAGCTGTGGGCACTTATAGGCTGCTACTTTACAGACTTTTCTATACTCGTAAACGTGACTTAGATTTATAAAAAGGACTGATTTTTCTTTTATATAGTTGTCACTTGACAGTCAGATAGATTTTATAACGAGACAAAAGTACAAATGTACGATGAAATTTAAAAGTCATTTCAGATGCGCTAAATAAAGTGGACGAAGCATTACCCTATTAACAATAGAGAGGTTATCAAAAGGCGTGCTGAAAGGACAGAACCTGCAGCAAGTACATTCGTGAATCAAAGGCGGTGAACTACCAACGGATCTTTTCAATGTTGAATCAGCAATGCCTCACAGCTGGGCCTGCGCTCCCACAATGCCGAGCTGTTTCCATTTTAATTACGTTTGAATAACTGACGATTTTCGTAATGAACACCTGAATTAAATTGATATTTGTTACATACATGATAGAATACATCCAATGCATCCAAATTAGCTCTACCGATGAATGGCTTGAAAATACTAAAACGTGTAGAGCTCTGTCCACATCAGTATTAGTTAAAACAATAATTTAATATTTTCTTTAGACATCTTTCGAGTTGAAAAAAGTCTGCGACTTTCCAGGGGATATAAAGTACCCTATAGTTTACGCCTGCAGGCAAATTATGGGTGAGATAGACGCGTGACAGAAAAACATGGAAAGCTTTGGAGGAGGCTTTCATTGCCACTGGCAGCCCTTACACCGTATCAGACTTATTAGAAAAGTAACAACAAAAAAAATCTTTTAAAAAACTGTGATTAAACATATACTTACTATTTAGTAACTCTTATGCAATTTTAAGATGTGTTAAGATGAATAAAGGTATTATTATTATCATATTATTATATGCTTTACTCCTCTCGGGGTTCAAATGTATTTGCTTAGTCGTGAAATCATAACAGACAGACAGAACTACTATCGCATGTAGTAAGTATGGTTAGTAATTATAGATATATCTTTATTATACGATATATAATGTTTAAACATCGTGCGTACCATATAAGTGCCTGACGAAGATCTAACACGAGATTCAAACCTGAAACTTCTACTCGCACTAGATGCGTAGCCCCTGAGAACTGTACTTCGTTTTGTTTGTTTCGTTTCGTTTTTTTATGGGAAAGGCAATTTTAGGCAATTTTAGGAGAGCTTTAGGCACTTAAAATTGTTAATAACAATTTTAAGTGCTGTATTTACCACGTGCTCAGCGGTGAAGGAAAACATCGTGAGGAAACCTGCACGTCTGAGAAATAATAAAAATATTATTTCGAGGATACGTGAAGCCCGCCAAACCGCACTGGAGCAGCGTGGTGGGCTCTTCCCGGCTCCTAAACCCTCGCCGATACTCATATTTGAGAAGGAGGCTTTTGCCCAGCTGTGGGCACTTATAGGCTGCTACTTTACAGACTTTTCTATACTCGTAAACGTGATTTAGATTTATAAAAAGGACTGATTTTTCTTTTATATAGTTGTCACTTGACAGTCAGATAGATTTTATAACGAGACAAATGTACAAATGTACGATGAAATATAAAAGTCATTTCAGATGCGCTAAATAAAGTGGACGAAGCATTGCCCTATTAACAATAGAGAGGTTATCAAAAGGCGTGCTGAAAAGACAGAACCCGCAGCAAGTACATTCGTGAATCAAAGGCGGTGAACTACCAACGGATCTTTTCAATGTTGAATCAGCAATGCCTCACAGCTGGGCCTGCGCTCCCACAATGCCGAACTGTTTCCTTTTTAATAACGTTTGAATAACTGACGATTTTCGTAATGAACACCTGAATTATATTGATATTTTTTACATACATGATAGAATACATCCAATGCATCCAAATTAGTTCTACCGATGAATGGCTTGAAAATACTAAAACGTGTAGAGCTCTGTCCACATCAGTATTAGTTAAAACAATAATTTAATATTTTCTTTAGACATCTTTCGAGTTGAAAAAAGTCTGCGACTTTCCAGGGGATATAAAGTACCCCATAGTTTACGCCTGCAGGCAAATTATGGGTGAGATAGATGCGTGACAGGAAAACATGGAAAGCTTTGGAGGAGGCTTTCATTGCCACTGGCAGCCCTTACACCGTATCAGACTTATTAGAAAAGTAACAACAAAAAAAATCTTTTAAAAAAATATGATTAAACATATACTTACTATTTAGTAACTCTTATGTAATTTTAAGATGTGTTAAGATGAATAAAGGTTACTTAAAAGTTAACTTAAAAGGTTATTATCATATTATATGCTTTACTACTCTCGGGGTTCAAATGTATTTGCTTAGTCGTGAAATCATAACAGACACACAGAACTACTATCGCATGTATATTAGTAAGTATGGTTAGTAATTATAGATATATCTTTATTATACGATATATAATGTTTAAACATCGTGCGTACCATATAAGTGCCTGACGAAGATTTAACACGAGATTCAAACCTGAAACCTCTACTCGCACTAGATGCGTAGCCCCTGAGAACTGTACTTCGTTTTGTTTGTTTCGTTTCGTTTTTTTTTATGGGAAAGGCAATTTTAGGCAATTTTAGGCAATTTTAGGCACTTAAAATTGTTAATAACAATTTTAAGTGCTGTATTTACCACGTGCTCAGCGGTGAAGGAAAAGATCGTGAGGAAACCTGCACGTCTGAGAAATAATAAAAAAATATTATTTCCAGGATATGTGAAACCCGCCAACCCGCACCAAAGTAGGGTGGCGGGCCATTCCCGGCTCCCTCTCTGATACTCGTATTTCGGAAGGAGGCCTTTGCCCAGCAGTGGGCATTTACAGGCTGCTACTTCATGCAAACTAAATGCTAGCGGTTGATTAAGCTATTCTGGCTTACTTATGAAGCACTAAATGATCCAGAGATCCCTATATGTATCTTGTTTATAGCGAAATAATATAAAAATAATGTGATCAGAGAGCGAAAGACGATGTAGAGACACGAATTGAGTAAGGGATGCTGAGCTGGTTTGGACATGTGGATAAGATGAATGAAAGTAGGTTGCCGAAACAAATATATGAGGCGAGTGTAAATGGTAGAGTCGGGAGAGGAAGACCCAGGCGAATATTTCACGATCAAATCGGAGGCGTTCTGAAAAAAAACCAGGTCGAGAGTACGCTAAACCCACGAGCATGCATACGAAGATTGATGAAAGTGGAAGATGCGAAAGACGAATTTCAGAACCGTAGCAAGTGGAAGAAGATTGTCTCTGCCTACCCCTTTGGGAACAAGGCGTGAATATATACATACATACATATACATAATACGTCATGCTGTTTCATTATTCCGAAGAATTAATGGAACGGGACGACATGTTCTCCTGATACTCTCATGTCACGGGGGCATGTATATACTGGTGTAGTAGGGCTTTCTATTTATACTTGTATCATTTTGTCAGTCTGTGGAAAGAGACAGAGATATAGGCAAAGGCAAAAAAGGGTTCCCGTCTCAGTGACACCATATCAGTTGGGTCCTTCATTGACTTCACGAACAACCGGACAAGAAGCATATTGTACATAGTACAACGATATAACATAAAAAATATATATAATATAAATGTACAAACTATTAAAATTGTGTGTAAAAAACACGAGAAAAAAATAAAAGATAAACTAGAATTTAAACTATTATTTACATATTTTACAGCGTTTTAATTTTGTTTTTATGTTCTCGACGTTTTTGTGGTCCCGGGCAAAGTAAAAGAATTGCTAAAGACACACATAGCTGATGTCAGAAATCGACCCCAACAATTACATCAGATTCGATAGACCACAAATCTTCGCAAAAGAACACCGATTGCTGCCAAGGATGGGTCGCCATGCTGTTGAAATTAATAAATCCTAATTTATTTTTTTAATTTATGTTATGCTTGTGTTTTGGGTAATATACGTTTTCAGTGTGCTGTAAATTTGGCATCCGTGATGAACATAGGTTCCAGATGAAAACCAGCGTCAGGCTCTAAAGTTTTAATTTGTACCTTATGTATTTAGAATGTATTTATGTGAATACAAGAAATCGTTAATTTCATAGAAATTAAACTTTTAAGCAAAGTCTTATGAACGGGCGTTGAAACCATTCAATATGCTTTACGCAAGCCCTTTTAGTTCAACTACAAAGTTTCTCCTGCTATTTCTCAAGAGTGACTTTTAACGTTATACAGGCTGCTGTACTTACTGGGGCTTCTCAAAGTTTTAAATACGTCGTTCGATGTTTCTACTTTGAGCAACCCTTTATAGGGTGCATGCGTTACGTATTCTGTTTAGAGTTGCGTTTATGCTATAATTTTTGTTTGTTCAACCTCGTCCACAGCGAGTTGTTTTTTTTTATTCAAATAATACGTTCCAGCCAAATGCAAAAAGAGAATGGTTAAAGTAAATTTCGTTGAAAAAAAATTTTCAGTTAGGACTTTTTGGCTCTACTTGTACATACATTTTTTGTTGAATTGTTTTGACCAACTTGATAAAAGTTCACGCGATGATAAGTACCTGGTTACAGATGCCATGGTACATCTGAGGACAGAATGGAATGCCTCAAATGAATACCTATACAAAGATCCAAGTTAGGACCTGTAGGAGGTTCAAGCTTGCGGGCCTTCTCCTCGCGAGTCTCTTCAGCAGACGCTGTAAAGGCCACCGTTCGGGTTTTAGTCCTTCCAGCATCTTCTATGATGATCATTCGGTGACATGTAGGTGGCGAGCACCTTTCCCCCAAGTAAAACTAAAAGAAAAAACCCTATAGTTGGAGACGTCCTCACCAGGTCACGAAAGCCTGACCTGGCTGGTAGCCTCCCTTTTTTTTTACACCTTCCACAGCCACAGGCTTATGTGGGCTATGTACCTTTCAAACGGGAAGACAGCAGTGATTGCATTGTTAGTTGGCGACAGAGATAGGTAAAAAGGTGGTGATAAGAGGTTAAAACCTACTGAACCCAGAGGGCTTGTAGGAGGAGGTTGGTAGAGGAACCTCCTAGTATAATACTGTTTAGCATGCAAGCGAAGGAAACGTATTTGTCAAGCGTATGCATGACAAATACGTGTTCGTTATATATGAAAATGTGTTAATCGCATGGTTAAAAAATAACCAGAAGATATTCCCGGTTGAATTGCAACGAAACGGTGGGCGTATTAGCGCCCTTTGCTGGCGTATGAAAAGGGGGACACACGTCGACCTAATTCCTGACGAGGCACATCCGACCGGCGGGCGTTCCGTGACCTGGAATCGCGAGGCCGCTCGGCCCGCGGCGCCATCGCGTCTGTCCCGCTCTCATGCCGACGCCTGTACTGCTGTATCACTTCCGTAACTCGGAGGGGTGAGAGGCAGCGGCCATCCCGCCCTTCCCGGCGCCATGCCGTCTCTGTCTCGGCCGTCCGTAGTGTTGCGCGCGGTACGGCATCCGTTATCGACTATACCAAGTTAACAAACTGAATGCATTCGTTATTTGATTTTATAATTGAGGTGTCATCCCACTCGGCAAAATAAACGGGATAAGGTTAATAAAGATATTTCTTTACGGCGTAAAATTATTTTTAGCGTTTGAAAAACTAGCTCGAGTTCAATTTTAAGCAATCACAGTTAGCGCTTAATAAAACGCAGGTGATTTATATTTAACATATGTTTATATTTTTTTGTCTAGCAACCGTCTTGGTAGGTAACCCACATATAGTAGTGCGTCTGTTGGGTTGCCATTCGAAGGGAACGGAGAGCCATTTCAACCACACGTGTTCTGTAACTGTCTGTTAGCTTGTCTCTCACTATAACATTATTATGAAAAGAAAATTACAAAATCTTTACCGACGCATCGTGTTATTTTTTCCCTTTAGTTTGCGAGGGAATGTGCCAACACTAGGTACTAAGCTTCAAGCGTGCTAAGGATGCTCTGACTTGAGACGTTGGTGTCAACGTCACTGTTAGGTAGACACATTCTAGGTTACGATGCCGTTCTAATAATTCGTCGGTAGAGCG
Source organism: Bhutanitis thaidina (assembly GCA_029286595.1). Lineage (NCBI taxonomy): Eukaryota > Metazoa > Arthropoda > Insecta > Lepidoptera > Papilionidae > Bhutanitis > Bhutanitis thaidina. The sequence goes on along the minus strand of JAGSMS010000044.1, from coordinate 418,658 downwards.
TTGAGATTTATGAGACAGACGCAGCGTGGGATGAGATTCGCGGGTGATATTAAATCGCATTTCCGTTTATGTTTGGCGTTTGTCATAAAAATATTATATACAGTGCTATTGTCCCTTAACGTGGCTTAAAAATAGAATTATTATGTAATATTCGTGACGTACGGCGTCAGTACAAATTCTATTGTTATCGCACGTGAATATTCTTACCAACAACACGAGATGCGATAAAGATAAAAAATTGCGAATAAAAGTGCATTAGCTCTGTACAATTAAATTATTAGTTTAAATCAAATGTTTCATGTCAAAACTGCAATAGTTGTAATATGACAAAATGGTTGATATTAATGATCTGTTGTAAGTGAACTCGGAGCCTTAGAGAAAATGTACAAGTGCAGCCATCTGTTGTCGACTAGATAAACAAAGGTGAAATGCGCTTAACGACACTGAATAAGTTACCTTGAAGTCTAATCATATTAGGTGAAAATTACATTATCACAGCAGCAGCATTAATTTTAGCTTAAAAAATTAAAGTAGCAGCCTGTAAGTGCCCACTGCTGAACAAAGGCCTCCTCGAACCTCTAAGAGAGTTATGGTGTCGGGTAGGGCCAGCTACACTACTCCAGTGCGGGTTGGTGGACTTCACATATCCTCGAGTTAATATATTTTTTTTATTATTTCTCAGTCTCTGCAGGATTCCTCACGATGTTTTCCTTCGCCGCTGAGCACGTGGTAAAAACAGCACTTGAAGTTGCTATTGAGAGTTTTAGTGAAGCCGGCACCGGGGTCCGAATCCAGGTCTCCAAGCGCTCTATGAAACTAAAGTGAGCACCCTGCCCATTAGGCTACCACGGCTGTTTCAGCTTTGCCATCCTTTATTCTCCTTTCATTGATTAATTAAAAATACCAACAATCAATTAATGAACAATAAAGTATGTTCACAACTAAACATTACCATAAATACAAATTTATTATTGTAAGTGCTACATATACTAAGGAACAAATGAAGAAGACAATAATAAACATATGCTACGTTGGGCGTAGCAATAACGCTACGTAAATATAGACACCTACGAGGCTACGCAAAACAAGCTTGACTAAAATGTGTAATATTAGGGATTAACGTAAGAAACTGCCATTTTTATTCGAATTATTTCTGCTACCTCGAGAGAATATCATTTATGCCTTTGCGATAGAACTCTATGGTTTTGAACTCTACAAAGTCATTCTACATATTGCACTGCTTCCCGAGAACAACATTTTTTTCCTTGCAGGAAATTGTCTGAATTACGGAAAAAATATTCTTTATTATTTCACCGACATAATGTATGTTTCCTCGCGATGATCTCCTTCGCCGCAGGGTACATGGTAGATTCAGCACTTACACACCTAGGATCGAACCCTGGACTAGCATACTTTGTATGAACGATATTTGAGCGCACTGCCACCTAGGCTACCACGGTTCTTATCTTTAGGTACAGACATATTAACTGTACAAATACATTGAATTCTTTGTATGTAATTATTTCGATGGAATTCAGAAGTCCTTTAGACTATGTTTATTCCTAATTCTCTCTACGCTAAGTGGTTAGCGTACCTGAATGCTGAGCCGTGACTCCTGGGTTCGAATCCCAGTCGAAGACATTTGTACAAAAAAAGAAATTAGTTGTTTTCGGGTCCGGTTGCGTTGTACGTCCCGTGTCTCAGACAATGCGTCTGACCCTACGTCCGATGTTATCGTATCGGATGTGTGAAAGTGGAGACGAGTGAGGGCCGATGCAGTTGCGCGAACATTTTCGGCACTATGATATCTCGACAACTTCCGATTGTAGTAGTGTAAGTACAAGATGCCTCTACTTCTTGCCGGTATTCTGCGAGGCCGTGCTACCAACCCGCTCCAGCCGGCCCATTCGAGTAGCCGCGAAAGTAGAATAGGATACAGGATTGAATACTTTTAATATAAAAATCCCTTTTTAATAAAATAAGAACTCTCAATCAAAATCTTGTAACATAGATCAAAGCCATCTGAAAATTTTAATTACCTACTTATTTTAGGAGACTGGCAATGTAGTTTCACAAGTATCCCCATCTTATTTTTAGTCCGTTTGGAATATGGTCTATATATATAATATAATCTATATTATTTCTTATCAGAAATATTATTATTTGAAGATTTGCTTTTCAACTTGTATATAAAAATATTATATAAAATTTAGTTCACAGAGAATATGTTATACTTAGTTAGTGTAAGCGCCATCTATGAACATTTATAGAAAGTGAAAACTCGGTCGCTCGCCAGCAGCGATGCCAGCGCCACCTAGCAATACCGATGTGGTTTAAGTTCTGCTATTCGCCGCCAGATGGCACTAATTATTTATGTAGTACCACAGCGCCATTTCAACGACAATAACAATTCTGGAGCTAAAATCCGTATAAAATAAGAATACAATATTTAGACAGCTTTGTAAAATACACATGTAAAATAAATTCACATATTAATCATTTATTGTTTATACTGAAAATAGAAGTCGTAACGGCATAAGGATATAATAAAGATTATTTAGGCTTATAGCCCAAAATTAAATTAAGTATCTAGGTAGTTGGTAATTGGACAATATTCTAGTAATGTCTATTTAAAAATGATATTTGGCGTTTATAATTCAGCATTTAAACTTTAAAATAAACGAATTTTGCAACGAAACGAAAGCGTCATCATCATAATTATCATTTCAGCCTATTACAAGTCTACTGCTGAATATAGGCCTCCCTCAAAGATTGCCACGAAGCTCGGTCCTGAGCCACCTGCATCCATCGACTTCCCGCAACACTGCGCAGGTCGTCACTCCATCTTGTGGGGTGTTGTGTAGGACGACCCTACACTGCGTTTGCCTGTACGTGGCTGCCACTCGAGAAACTTTTTTCCCCAACGGTTGTAAGTTCTGCCAGCTATGTGGCCGGCCCATTGCCATTTCAGCTCGCTGATCCTTACGGCTATGTCGGTTACCCTGGTTCTGCTTCTTCTTTGAAAGCGTCAGCTTGTATACAATTACTTTAGCAGATGGAGCGACTGCGGTCTGCGGTTAGCGGCCGTCGACAGATATTATCAGGAATAACAGTCAAATGAATACCGTGTTATATTGCAACGTTCATCTTGAAAGTAGCAGCACCGCATTTTAAAACAGCGACATCTTTTGGTTCGAGATAGAACTTAGAAGATAATTTTTTATTTAGTGCAGTAACTTTTTAATTTTACGTAATACTAATTTAAAGTTTCTCGAATCAAATTAGGTGTTTAACCTGAATAAAATCCAGTCATGTAGCAGCCCCGTTATGAAGCTGAAAGAAAGGGGGTGGCCTTTCTTCCCATTGGTGTAATCAGAGCAACTAAGAGTCACAAAAAGCGGGATGCAAACCCAATACGGCGACGTTAAGTCGTGCCTAATAGAAAACCGAAATCTCCGCCTGACCTGAGCCTATTTGTCTGTGAGTATGAATAATCTGAGTGTGTGTGTTTAAAATCCATAAATATAAAAAAAAAACTATAAAAATGCAAAGTTGCGTTTAAATTATAATAGCACAGCCCTGAGTCTAGATTTATGGGTGAGTAGCTTCTACACGGAATCGTATTCACTCGGATGCAGATTTACGCCCGAGGCCTCTGGCTCAGTTGAGCATACAGCCGGCATTTGAATGATGTTAGGTTAGCGATAGAAGAATGTAGAACGTTGCCATTTGCCAGCTTTAATGGCTGGTTCTAGTTTCAGGTAGAGTTGTGATTCGAGGCCTGATTTGTGTAATCAGCGGTTACTGACCGAAAAAGCGACTGTACAGTTCGATTGCACAGTTTATTCGGCTATTACTTTAATTACAAAATAACATTTGAACGCTTATTGGCAAGAAATCGTGTACCTACAGATTTGTGCCTAGATAATTCATGCGATGACTTATGCGATATGGAAAAGGATTCCTTACGCACTAACTACACGTATGACAGTAACAGAAGCACTTTGATTAAAAAATGGGCCGGTACTGTTGTGAACGAAATCACTTTCTTAATAAGATTAATGTAGAGACAAGAAATGTAGAGTCATGTAGAGTTTCGTGATTAAACAGCCCCTTTTAAGTAGGGGGAGGAGTTCAGCTTCGGGTTCCTTAGGCACTAAAGATGGCTCCAATGAAAACCCCTTTTGACTGTGCTCTTTTTCTATGCCAAAGTGGTCAAACGAGTATGGTACGAGGGGGGTAATACGCGGAAGTGATTAATGACGTCCACGTCCATCGGCAACAACCAGAGGAGCTGCAGCTGTGTTGCCGGCCTTTCCAGATACTTGGGGAGAGGGTATGAGAGAGGTGAAGGTATGAAGGGTATGGCGAGTTGACCTCCGGTTACCACAGGATGCCGGAGTGGTTTCGATAGGTATTCTGAGGCCTTTATAATTACAGGTCGTCGCATCTGTAATCTCTTTCGATCGAAGTTGTTTGCAGGTGTCCATGGGCTGCAGTAGTCTCACCATCAGGTTTACTGTTAGCACGTTTGTTACCACAGGCCGATAAAGAAAAAACGATGGGTTTGGTCAGCGCAGTGGTGCTTTAGCACTAGTGAAGAATCTCATCATCACCTCCAGGTTTCCTCACGATTTTTTCCTTCACCGCCGAGCACGTGGTACATACAGCACTTAAAATTGCTATTAACAATTTTGGTGGCGCCGGCGCCGGAAATCGAACCCGGTTCGCACGCACGCTCTATGATAATAAAACGAGCGCCCTGACCACTAGTCTACCACTGCACTTCAATGTTTTTATTTATATTTTTCATTATTAGGGGACTGTTCTCTGTACTAGACTATACGACTTTCAAACAGCATGTCGAACCCACAGATGACAGATTTCATAACTGCCCTCTTCCATAACTCAGCTTAAAGCTGTCACAACGATAAGTTAACTGCGTTAACTAAGTCTTCTTAACTTCCGTTAAGCACGAGCGCACAAGCTTGTTAAGAGCGAATGAGCGAGTCACTGCTACGTCACCTGGAATTGCCAATTATCTTTTGACGCCGAAGGAGCGCCTGCACCTCCATCATGCCGACGCGCAAGTGTTAATAACTCCCTTTCTTTGAGCTTTGATATAAGGGTTGAGAGCATGAATATATATTCTAGAAAATATGAGTTATCTTCGACCACGTTAACGTTTTAACTAAAAATTAGATATTTTTTTTTATAAAGGAATCCAGTAGCATCTACGTTATTAGATTATAAATAAATATATTCGTGGAGCAAGGGTTCTGATGTAAGCACCATTGTAAGTGAACTTAAATTAAAATGCAATAGTATTAAGTACAACTTTTAGGTACGATTATCCTTTGCCTTCTTCCTTAACAGCCTATATGGTCTACTGCAGGACATGAGCGTCTCCGATAGTGAGGGTTGGTCATAATCACAACGCTCGGCGGCGGTTCATTTGTTTTTTGTTTTAATGTGATAGGCGGCAAACGAGCAAGCGGTTCACCTGATGGTAAGTGATAACCGTCGACCACGTACATCTGCAACATCAGAGGTGCTGCGGATGCGTTGCCGGCCTTGGGTATTTGGGAGATGGGTGGGAGGTTGAGGACGGGGATGGGGAGGGGGAGTGGGCCTCCGGTTACCTCACTCACCGAGCGAAACGCAGAAGCACAAGATCCCTCTACTTCACGCCGGTATTCTGCGAGGCCGTGGTACCAACCCGGTCGAGCCGGCCCATTCGAGCAGCAGAAAAAGCTGCCGCTTGGCTCCCCTACCACGTTTGAAAAACGTTTGTGCAAACGGTCTGCTTGTTTTTGGCATATTTTCTAAGATGGTTATCCCGTCATGTATCAAACCAAATCATCAATCAAATCATTATTATTACAGACATAAGAAACGTAAATTTCACATGCCAAGCGTGATTTTTTAAATCTACCATCGCTTCGTAACGACGCTCCTCTGACGGAGAAGATACTCCGAAAGCATTCTCTTTTTTTGTATTTTTTTTAAATATTACATATTTTACTATCAACTGTATATTGATTTACATTCATCATTCATTCTATCACAGGTCCTCTGTTGAACATAGGCATCCCCCAAAGATTGCAAAACTCTGTCCTCAGCCACCTGTATCCATTGACTTCCCACAACACTATGCAGGTCGTATCTCCGTCTTATGGGGGTGGAACACACAGCGTTTGTCTCTACTTGGCCGGACCATTGTCACTAAAGGTAGCTAATCTTAACGGGTATGTCGGTGATTTAAATTCTGAGCAAAGCCCTTTCCACAGCGCTCTGAGCAACTTTGATCTTCCTCATACGGCCTGCATTAACAAAGACCTTTGTAATTTTTTTTTTAAATCTATTGATAGGCTGATTTTGCGCACTTGCTGGGATTTTGTTGAAGAACACGTATGCATTGCGCCATGAGCGTGTTACTGATTGACTTTCCTTAACTCACGTTCATCATCTAATCATTCTTCAGCAACATTTTTAACTCCTTTTCCGTTCTAAACAAAAGGCTGTACTTCTCTGGAGCTCCTTGAACAGAGATGTTAGAAAATTACTAAACAAGAGCTCATTTAAAATGTGTTTAGGGTATCGAGTTCGATCCCTATGTAGAGGGTTCGTGGTAATATATTTTTGGAAACTTACGTACGATTTGAATTGTCGCCTGGGACACTTAGACCGCCGACAGGCACACCACCTGTCACGTTGTCACCCATAAGCTCTGATGAGCAGTGGGTCGAAACGACTCATATGTCTAGACCCCCCACCACCCCGAGATACGGCAGTGGGACATTCATTTCTTCTTACATTTTTTACTGTTCCTGTATTAAATACATTACTCCTGGTTTCAATTACACATGCGAACGCAGTTATAAACACGTATCTCGTGTCGAACGAATGGTGGGGAGCATTTTCAAATTATTCGCGACGTACCGACCGACACGTGTCCGCGTGCGTATGATTGGATGTATGTGACTTACGCTCGCGTCGGTGCTCAGATCTCGGATTACAAAGCCCGGTTTTCGAGCGGGTGGGCGGGGTACGTGAAATCCAATTGTTAATTAATATAACAAATAATATTACAAAAGATACTTTAACAAATACGATTAAGCGGATTTAATAAGGTCAAACATTATTTTATAATTGAATTGGAAGGCCGTCTAAATTTTAAGTAACCGCTTTAGAGTTATGTTATAATTACATATTGTGAAACGATGATTTGCTTCAGCTGTGTCACGTGGCATCATCCGTGTTTAATTCCGTATCTACTTAGCCCCTAAATATGTTTATGTTTACTGATCAGCTCCTTTATATGGCTGTGCCTCGGCACATGGTAACCGGGGTTAACCGTGACATCAGGAAGTCAAACACCACTAAACTCAACAAGCACTAAAAGTGTTCCCTGAGGGGGACAGCCCCTCAGGGAACACTTTTAGTGCTTGTGTCTTGTAGAGTTTAATTTCAAATGTGTATTCGTATATATATTAAATATAACTCGATAAAAGTCCTATCAAATCAAAGCATGTACAAAATTGTGGTTGTATATGTTTTAATTTTTTGTTGTATACTGTGTATAATTGCGGTTCGAATGCGTCGACCGGGGAAGGACCATACTCTCACAGAACAGAACACCAGCGTAAAATAACCGGTGAGATACTTTCCCGTTTGCAGCGTTACTCATAAAAAAAAATGCAGATCCATTGGGTGTGAAGTAGTTCCGCTGCAGTACTTTCGGGTGACAGCGTGTTGTAAATCCCCATCTAACTATATTTGCGTGAATGCGTTTGTCACCTTCGTGTGCTTGAAAAAGGGAGAAGAATTTTTTTCAAAAATGATATACATATAACGTGATCACATAACAAATTTTAATACTATTCATATAAGATAATAAATCTAGTTTCACTTGTGAAAATGACTCGTATTCACAATATACAATTTCTAGAACCAATAGGTGGCGCTGTAGTCGAGTTATTAGCTAATTGAGAAATCGAACTCATAGCGCCACCTATCGGCCAGCGGCGAGCAACGTGTAATGTGCCAGCTAGTAACACATAAATAAGGATAAACATGAGCTTTACTCAGGTTTATTCTCTGCTCGAAAGGCGAAAGAAGAATTGCGAAATATTGTTATATTTGCAACAAGAAGAGCAAGGGACAGCGGACGTAGTAGCGTGGAGCTACGGGAATATTTAATATAAAGCAGCTTAATCCATTCTAGCCGGATTGAATAGCTCATGAAATTTAAAATTGCCGAATGCAGTCCTGGCGCAGGACGTAATGGTGAGTAGACGAAAATGAATGATTATATTTTTGGTACATAATGTGAGGCGCGGAAATGTAATCTAGTGGACAGGGCGCTCGCTACAATTTAGAGAATAGCACCACTTTAATGTTACTACCAATCTTAAGTGCTGAATATACTATGGGGTTGGCGTTGAAGGAAAAAATAGTGATGCACCTGCATGTCTGAGAATGAATAATATGTGAACAACGCCGACCCGCACTGTAGCGGCATGGCGAACCCTTCCCAGCATCGGAATTTTTTTTTTATGGAAAAGTAGGCAAACTGACGTCACATCTGTAACATCAGTGGACGCGGAGGCGTATCGCCGTCCTTAAACGATGAACGAAACGGATAAGCTCATGAAGCCTCTATTTAAGTATTAAAATAGACGATTCTCCCCCTATAGTGTGTTTATCGCCGATTAGCCTAATGCTCGACAGGGATAGAATGTCTTAAGGCATTAAGTCGGTAATGTGTACCGTATATAAGTTTAAGTAAATAAATAAAACAATGAAATGTTCGCGCTATACAAATTTAAAAAGATAACATTTTCTTCAACCCTACCGATAATGATACTCGTAAACGCCACGATTGGCAGCCCTAGGGAGAAATTCCCTCTCACCCGCCGAGACCTGAGATTCAACGGAGGTAAGTGGAAATAAATACAGTATCAAGTCTTGTTCAATTTAATGCTGGCAGTCTGTTTCATTTGGGAATGTGAGAAAAGAATTAAATTTATATTTCTAAATTCTGTTCAGAAATATAAATTCGTTTCTTATATATTTTTTTGTTTGTCTGTATCGATAACCTTATTCCATGCACTTTTATTACGATGGTATGTAAATATAAAAAAGTTACGTTAAACTATGAACATAAAAGTGTAGCTATGGCCGTATGGTTAAGGGATCTGCCTCCAAATCAAATCAAATCAAATCAGGAGAGACTCGAGTGCGAAACCCCGATGTGTAGGTTTCCAAAACTGTATGTACTATTTGTAAAATTGATACCGACACTAAGACCCTGTCACGTTCACCCAATAAAGCACTGGTGATAAGTAGGTTGAAAAGATTAAATATGTCCAGACCTCTGACCACCAGTATTGGGAACACGGTCGTGAGACCTTATAAATACAAAATTATTGTATTTTCAGGTTGTAAAAGCTTTGTCTTTAATCGCGTTCGGCGCTCACGTACATCTGCAACACCAGCAGAGAGGTGTGTTGACGGCCTTGAGGATATTTGGGGAGTAAGGAGGGAGAAGAAGGAGTGTGCTGCACAAACGCCTCTATTTTACGTCACCCTATTCGAGCAGCAGCATAAGCCGTCGCCTGGCTCTACCACGTTTAAAACTGTCTTGCGATATCCACAAGAAGGGAGTTAGGGTGTAGGCACAATTTGATGAAATAAGTTCATTTAGTGCTTAATCGGATAACTAATAAAAAAAATAACTTTATATGCATGTGGTTTTAATGAATTTTCACACAGAGATTTGTTTATTATATATATTTTTTTAACGTAACTTACTCTATTTCTACCGAGCTAGACGTACAGGCGAAACGCTGCCATATATGGTATACAAATTCGGTATTTACTGAGTAAAATAGAGTTCGATAACTTTGTTCATTATTTGTATACACAACTGTACATTTAATCCACGGTGTTAATCTGCCAAAGTTTTCTACTCAACCATTAGCCTTCTTAATATTAATACGCGCCAAATCTTAACGCAGCTTAAAGCCATTGCCTACGAAACGCGACGCAATAACTCAATTGTAACAACAACATGGAGTACAAATTAGCTTACAGTTCGCTCGACGGTAAGCGGTGACTGTTTGTCTATAGACGACTGCGTCTGTCCTCGATTCGGAATCGACATGCAAATGTTTGTCACCCCTGAGTGATAAGACGGTATGCCTCGGTACCATTGAACGTATTGTAACGGGTGTACGTTACGAGATTAACCATATGAAACGCCACAGTGTCCTGCTACGTATATCGCGTTGCAGGTTCTATCGCGCAGTGAAAGCTTTGCTTTTGTTCTAGCCCGTCGAGCAACTCCAATCTTTCGAATAAAGCAGTACAGAGCCTCGTCTTGGTGCTGTAAAATCATCGTTCGCGGTAGAGTCAAGCGGCAGCTTTTACTACGGCTCGAATGGGCCGTCTCTACCGGGATAGTACCCACGACCTCGCAGAATACCGGCGCTAAGTAGAGGCATCTGGTGCTTCTGCGTTACGTTCGGTGAGTGATGTAACTGAAACCGCCCACTCCCCTCCCAATTCCCAATCCTCATCCTCCCTCATAACTTTCAAATATCTATAAATGTCGGCAACGCACCTGCAGCCCCTCGAGTGTTGCAGATGTACGTGAGCGACTGTAATCACTTACCATCAGGTGAACCGCATGCTCGTTTGCCCTCTGTACCATAAAAAAAAACTTTCAAATTTTTGAGGTACGAAAGGATGTGATGCTGTTTTTAGAACGCTGCCTAAACTTGTAAGTATTTCTTGTGATTTATTATATATGTATGTATTAATGTGTTGGTATTGCTGTATATATTATAGTATGTATTTGTATATCTATGTGTATGTGTAGATATGTATGCTTATACATTAGCCTTTTCATATTTATATTATTTTAAAATTGATGCACCTATCATCACATTTCTTCACGCCCTGGGGTTGACTGTTAGAGAATGCCATAAGGCATTAAGTCCGCCTTTTGTAATACTTTTGGTGTTCTCAATGAAAAATAAATAAATAAACTAGATGGATTCGTCTATTTACCTCTCGAAGCTTTTAAAAACGCTTATTATATACTCTCATTTATAAGTAATAACCAACAGCAATAGATTACGTACTAATATGTAGATTCTTTAAAATTGTCACTGAAATGCAAATTAGTTGCCTAGCAAAGAAACAATACGTACTCAGCCAGTGACTGCGCAATGAACGTCACCAGATTATAACATCGGATGCTGAGAGTGTAAATTTACTTACCGCGTATACAAAGATAAATAACACAGCTGGATCTCGTTCGAGAGATTACTCCCGATTCCCACGGCTCTGCGGCCGGGCCACCACACTCGGTCCACGGCCCGGATGGCGTAACAGCCCACCGAAGCCGCATGACAGGAGTCAGCGACGTATGCCATAAGCCGACGGGCTCGTGGCTATACGCGTGCTTTTAGTCGTTTTAATTATAAACGCGCAACTGTAAACCTTAATATTGGTAACGTTTAAAACTTTAAGGTTTACGTTCAGCTTTACGTATTTACGTTTCGCGTTTAAGGCACCGCGTCAGAGCTGAGCGTGAAGTGAATAGATTGCGATTGGACTTGCTCTCGTGCTACAATAACTTTTTAAACAGGGGACTTTATAAAAAAAAATCTAATACAATATTTGATTTATAATAAATAACCCCTGGATATGAGATGATCGCTCCCAATCTGTTTCTAAAAGTTTCATTTTAATAATATTATAAAAAATATATTTGAAAAATCATGACAATAAAATCGCCTGTTTCTTCTCCGACAGAGGAACCTCATTACGAGACGATGGCAGAGGTGATTCCTAAGTCGAAGAATAACGATTTAGATTTGATTTGATTATGACATTTTTTTTAAAACACTTCAATGTAACTGCTATGAAAAAAGAGCTAACGGAATTATTTTTTAACTTTATCGGCTGTTTGTCCACTGCTAAGTACTAAGGAGGATTTGCCACTCACAGCGTTCCGATCGGAGATCGCAGCACCACCACCACCACCACCACCACCACCACCACCACCACCACCGTCATCGCTCTGCCCATTTTAGTTCTGATCTTTTTCGCGATGTCTATCCAGCAGTGCGTCGTTAGTCATTACGATTTCAAAAGCTTCTCTCTCTCTCTCTCTCTTCATAGCGTCAAATATCTTCAACTGCCCAACGCGGTATACGTCAAGGTTCACTGGAACAGGTGTTGCCTCGTGAACAATACACTGCAGTGTTTTCGCCGAGGCGTGAACCGAGTCGACCGTTAGCAGTGATGGTCGGATAATCGCGCGTGTAATCAAAGAGATGTAGCGAAGCGTCCGGCTTGAAAGGACCAATTGCACTAACATCCAACGTTGTTTATTCGTTACTATCTATTTAACCGTATTCTATCTATTGCGTTATGTAAGTACGTAAGAATCATATATTAGTATTAAATAGTATTAATCGTTTTTAATGTTGCTCCTTCTCGCTTTTTAAGATTGTCTCTAGAGTCGAGTAAGTATTAAGAGACATAATGTAAGATGTAGTATTAATTACCGTTTGGAAATCTAACTATCGGTCACGAAATACTCACTAACAGTAGAGATGCCAAACCTTCAGGTACTGTGCCAACCAGATAACCAAATTAATGTTGCCTATAATATTTACATTGTGCTGGCGAAGTCAAATAATCTCATTAACCGCAGGCGTCACTGGCGTTGATACAGAGCAGCATCTTCTCCTTTATTAATATGCTTTAAACAGTTTGATAGACCTCTTGATAAACGTTATGTACCTTTTTTTTAATGCGCGTATGTAAAGGGACAACATACTAACACTAGTGCCCTCTAATTTAAAAGAGATAAAGAATATTCTGTATACTATTCTTAGCATAACCACACTACCAAGTTTCGTTTAAACCCGTTGTGCTTCTTAAGTCCGGGGGACTTAAGGAGCTTCAGAACATAGAATTTACGGAGTTATAAACAACAATTCAATGATATAAAGTGATTACCTACTTCCACGTATACCTGCAACAGCGCATGTTGCGTCGGTTGCAGGTGTTTGTGGACGGGAGAGGGGCGAGACAGGGGGAGGGAGAGAGGAGTAGGCCACCGGTTACCCCACTCATCGAACGAAACGCAGTAGCCCACGATGCCTCCACGTCATGTCGATATTCGGCGAGACCTTGGCACTACCCTGGTCGAGTCGGTCCATTAGATAAATAACCCTTCAGACCCCAGATTATACTTCTTAATGCCAACCTCCCCAACACCGCATCCAGCTAGCCTGCATGTAATACCTCACAGCCTGTAGTTTTACTGGCTCACTGTATCCCTTCAAGTTGGTACATAACTGTGGTATACATAACGATCGGCAATGTAGCCGATCGTTACTACTGAAACAGGTAAATGTGGGCCGACCAGAAGACTTCTGGTCGGCAGTATTGTCACAAACAGTCGCCTAGATTAGCCAACGATAAAAAAAAACCCAAATAAGATAGGTTTTTTGATGTTTTACATCGGTTTCGTTTGATTTGAATAATTTATCTAGCGTTAAATTAGAGAGATGTTTGCCATAAGCTTATCATTTTGAAATGAATCCAACAATAATCGTATTAACACGCATGATACTGTTTAATATTACAATTGCCGATTGTAATACGTTCTATTACATGAAATTACTTTATAATTGAAGACAATTAACAGTGGCGTTTTAAACGTTGCTGGTGTGTAGTATCTAGTGTCGAGTGTTGTGCATGTGTGGGGGATTGCCGTGGCGGAGGTGCATGGTGTGGAAGAAGTATTTCACGTATTTGTGGAAGAGAAGGTGAATCTCTTCTTTTCTTAATGCTAGACGTTATATGCATATTTTCCATTTTTGCATGCGGAAGTGTTTCTATTTAAATATAATAGTGTATAGTTTAAACGTTTATAAGTTTTTCACACGTGGTAGAGGTAAGTTCGGTAAGTGAGGTAACCGGATGGCCACTCTCTCTCCCCATTCTTCTCCTCATCCTCCCTCCCATCTCACAAATTCCCTTAAATGCCGGCAACGCATTTGCGTTCTGGTAATCACTTATCATCAGGTGAACCGCTTACTCGTTTGCCGCCTTTACCATAAAAAAAACTTCGGTTTTCTCTCCAGAACACCTGAATCTCCATTAAAGAGCTAGACAATTCGGATCTTAGACGCCGGTTTTTGGTCTTCGGTCTGGAAAAATTAAGTCTGGACCGTTATCTATACCACATATAGGTATACCACCTGCCGGGGATCGTGAAATTTTTGTAACATTACAAACAGACAGTATAATTACGGGCCGTGAGGCATTCAGTCTTACAACACGACAACACATATGTAGCCTTCTTCGATTGAATTAGTTGGGCTGCATGGGGCAGATTGTTAGCTCGTTTTTCACACGAATAGAATAAAAATCTTGTCAGTAGCAATTCCGAAGTCATTTTAACATTAACATTAGGTGAAGTTTGGCTTCCTTCCTATTCTGGGAGGAGTTTAGAGCAATGACGTCACACTGCTGCAGTACGGATTATTGATACAACTAGCTCGCTTGGGACGAAGCGTTATGCTTAGTAATTTCTAAAGTAAACAGCATAGTACTGGAATAACTTGTCAGCGCTAGTGCTCCCACCTGGAACTTCATCACCACTTAATATTAGGTGGGGTTGCAGTCAAACGCTACCTTAAGCCAGTTAAAGAAATTGACGGATTTGACGTGTTCTTGAAATACATTTTGTTTCTACGACATGAATTATCTCACACGATGTTGACAACCGCTTAATAGCTGTTAATGACTTAAAGGGTGCCGGATACGGGTTCGATGCCTATTATTATCACACACACATATCAATATATATATATATTTCACAAGTGATAAGATATACGAATACGCCTAACTCCTCACTCATTCGTTTTTTTTAAATATAATTTTTGTGGTCCGTGCGTTGAGGAGTTAGTTTGTACAGGCATCGAGGCATCGATCTGTATGTAAAAATTCATAAAGGTTTACACTGGTCGGAAGCGTATCACTACGATACTTTTGATTCCGGAAAACGCCGAGGTCGATCACAGAGGGATCAGCACCATACGTAATGAACCAGAACGGGTTCTGTACATACAAAAACGCAGAACGATTTAAATGGTACATTAAATAAAAAAAAACATGTATATACATTGAAAACCATCTGATACATGATAGTGTTTGTACTGACTTATCATGTATGTATATGTAAATGTGTTTTATTTAATTATTTATTTATTTAAACTTTATTTGCACATTACAGAACAAAATGGCGGACTTAATGCCAAGAGGCATTCTCTACCAGTCTACCATTAGATTGAACAGAGAAAATGTAAAAGGGTGCACAATAATATTATGTTCATATATATATACATACTCGAATATTATACTACAATATAATACTTATATATGACGGTACTTAGACATAGATGTAATTATAGTTGTACATTATATAAAGCACATTACACACTATACATATATATATATACATATATATATATATATATAAAAGAAGACAATGCATACGTAAACTTAGATGATTTTTTATGTTATAAAAGAGAAAAAAAAAATTTTCTTCAACTGCACTACTACTGCATCGCTAGCTAATAATCCCAATAGTAAACGCTTGAAAGTGCCTTTACTGGTGGCTGTGCGTATACTATTTGGCAGCTCGTTCCAGAGTCTGACAGCATTATAGTTTCTCTATTAGTCTTTTTGTCTATTTATATAATTTTAATGCACCTATAATAATATTTCTTCACGCTCTGGAGTTGCCTGCCTTTTGTGATCCTGTTGGTGTACAAATAAAACAATCCCGTACTTATAGATTAAACGCGGACGAAATCGCGGGCAATATCTTCTATTATGTATTATTCGTAAATGGTCTATTAGTGAAGTGAATATGTTATCGCTTCAATGTTAACTACATTAGTGTTACTCTCTATAGATTTAAGCTGTAGCTCTGTAGAATAAAGGAAAAATATGTTTATTTCAAAATAAAGTAATTTAAATTACTATTCACCCAAAAAACTACCTGTTCGTATAATTCATTTATGTTTTTCAAGGAACGTAAGCTCTCGGCTCGAAGCTAGTTTAAGATGACTTTTATTATAACACTGCACAGCACCGGGAGTGTACAGTTTATGTATAGCTTAACTTGGCGGCGCGCGATAAAACAATGACAGTGCCGTTAAAGTTAGCTCGTTGGTTTAACTTAATGTGTGGCAATAAATAAAAAAACTTAAGGATCCTAACAAATTTGTTTAAACTTGTTTTATGTGTCAATGTTTTTTTTTTTATATAAAATATGTTAATGAAAGGCTTACGTTTGACCTCAATCTCGCTTGATGGAAGGCGAAGATGGGGCCTAGGATGGTACACGTTTGCCTAGAAGGTGTCTGTTCACTCTGGCCTTTATGTACGCTTTGTAAGTGTAATAAGTGACCTTTGGAGCCGTGTTAATGAAAGGCAATGATGTTCATAATCAACTTAATCTGTACTGTAATAAAATATTAAAAAAGAAATCTTGAGATAAAATAAACCTTCGAATTTTCCGTCTGTCTATCTGTCTATTCAGGCATCACGCAAAAAATACTGTACCGTTTTTGATGCGGTTTTCGGTAAAGAGTACGGTTCATTTAAGTAAGTTATATATAAGTTATAAACCCAGGGGGTTCTAAAGCGAGAATAACAACTATTCCCCATGTGTCATCCGACCCATCAACCTGCTGAGCCCAAATCCAAATTCCACACTACTGATGGGGTCATGGAACCCAAAAATCCGTTTGGCAAGAGTAGTGAATGTCTACTCAAAGTTCTCATAACAGATGGCAACTTTGGTTGGAGCTTTCGTTCTAAGGCCTATTATATTAAGCTGAGTGTTAAGGATCAGCGAGGTAAAGTGGCAATGGGCCGGTCACATAGCGCGCAGAACCGACTACCGTTGGGGAAAAAAGGTTATCGAGTGGCAGCCGCGTACAGGCGAACGCAGTGCGGGACGACCCCCGACAAGAGTGACGACCTGCGCAGTGTTGCGGGAAGTCGACGGATGCAGGTGGCTCAGGACCGAGCTTCGTGGCAATCTTTGGGGGAGACCTATGTTCAGCAGTGGAATTGTGATAGGCTGAAATGATGAGCGCTTAAGAGCGGCAGACGAGCAAGCGGTTCACCTAATGGTAAGTGATTACGGTCGCCTGAATACATCTGCAAATTCAGAGGACCTGCATGTCCGTTGCCGGTCCTTAAGGATGTTTGGGAGTTGGGAGGGAGAATGAGGAAGGGAGTGGGTTACCTCACTCACCGGACTTTAGTTTAACTTTAGTTTCCGAGCCTTTCGGCAGAAGCACAAGATGTGCCTCTACTTCACGCCGGTATTCCGCGAGGCAGCAGCTGCACCGGGCGAATTGGCCCATTCGAGCAGCGGCAAAAGCCACTGCTTGGCTTCACCCCGTTTGAAAACCATCACACACACACACACAATCAAAGGAAGTTCTTTATAAGTTGTATACAAATACTTTTCATCCACTAAAGGTAAGATGTTTTTCTATTAGGTATAATCATATATCCGCTAGAGGAATTGTTATTTAATTGTGAGTAAAAAGAAAAAGTAACGGTTATTGAAAATTAGAAGATAAACTGTCTTTCGGTAGGTGGTAGGATTCGTCCAAGTAGGCACCACCCCATAATCATTTCGGCCATCAAACACTGAGCGGGTATAATATGTTATATTACATATATAGTATATTACATAGTATAGTATATATATATATATTATGTATATAGTATATTACAGGGGTCACAACGCATCGGTAACCTTCCACGATCGAACTTGTCTACCGGTGTCCACGGGCCGCAGTTGCCACTTAACATGAGATGGACTGTAAGATAGATTGTTATATAAATCCAAAAAAAAAGACAAAAAAAACCAAATTGTATACTTTTTAACCATGGTATCCATTAAATGAGCGCTGAAAGAATAAGGACTATGCTATATAACTTACGCCTCAGTGTTGTCGTCCCTGGACTCGGAGCGTTCGGTGTTCGCTTGTCCGCGTCGGTGTCTCGCACGTTGCTCGTCGCCTAGTCCGTAAAGGCCGGCCACGGCCGCCATGTTTCGCCTTTACCCTTCACACCATAACCCACGATCACAGCGCCGTGTCCATATACACACGTACGGAGCGCGAGGCCGGACACTCAACTAGCATCTCGAACCAGAGCCGGCGCCATCCGAGAACGCAACGTTATCTTTTCGAACTACTTAAAGTGAAGCTAACATTTAAATTTTAATCTAATTCGAATAATTTGGACGCCTTCTTTGGTACGTTATAATGATCACAATTTTATTATTGTATCTTGTCATAAGTCGAGTCGAGGGTTTTAATTTTTACATAGCTAAATCATATCGGTATTTTTGTATTATCGTATCATCCTCGTGAGATCTCCCTTTTCTGCCTATGTTATTATGCGGCAACTGCATCTGTTTCAGAAACATTTTTAAGACGAAACACTAGCAGTTGGTTAAAAAAAAAACAATTTGAAAAAAAAAATACTTTGAATTAGACCCCGAGGAATCGAATATTGACGCGTTTCGCCGGTCCTTTAGACATTAAAACGAAATACAAACAGGTTAAGAATGTGGTTAAAAAAAAGAATTTAATCAAAAGAGGTTAAATATAAATAAAAAAAAAAATACTTTGAATTAGACCTCGAGGAATCGAATATTGACGCGTTTCACGGGTCCTTTAGACAACAACTTATGTTAAGTCGCGCTTAAATATTGTTTATGTATTATATAGTCTGGCCGGCCTAGATGTCCGTCCTGAGAAACTCTTAAGCAGCTTGTGAAGACAGGTAACTTTTTATTAATTAAAGTTTTTGCTATGCCGCATACCGCTGAAGTAAAAAAGAATCAGAATAAAGTACGAAATTTAATTAAAACTACCTCTGGTGCCATCAGAGCTAAAAAAAATGTAATTACATTAAGTGCACAAAGTAATTTGCTTCCAGTGCTTACTTTTTAAATTTGTAAGTTTGTAGATGTAAAGGGTTTTTATGTATATATAACGAGCTTTACTCTTTGTGTGTCTATCAAACGTTATAATTAACATAATTATACAGTAATTCTATCGCTGAACCGTAACCACCTACATAGATTGCCATACATTGTTACAAAGTGCCTGACACTGACGGCTTAATTTTTTTTTATAGGAAAGGGACTAACGAGCAAGCCGATGGTGAGCGATTACCGTCGCCCACGTGCATCTGTAACACTAGAAGATCTGCAGCTGTGTTACAGACCTTTAAGGATATTTGGGCGTTGGATGGGAGACGGGGTGGAGGAGTGGGCCTCCGGTTACATCACTCACCGAACTTAACGCAGAAGCTTTCGCGTCGGTACTCTGCAAGGTCGTGGCACTACACCGGTCTACCATTCGAGCAGCAAAGCAAAAGACGCCGCTTGGCTCTGACGCGTACAAATTGCACGACACGCGACCTGCAGCACCGCTGCACTGCACCAGGTCGCGTGCTCGATATCCGCACTATATATCCTACATAAAGAAGTCGTACCACTCTTTGTGCCATTAATGTCTGTTAAGTACCTCCACGTCACAGGAATAATTAGTACAATATAGGTAACGTTAAAAAAAAAGTTCACTAAGTGCTTTTCTGTCTAGGAGCCCAATGGGTGGGTGTTACCCGTCGTCGAATTGGAGCCTTCAGATTTAAGATAGTTGAGATGGAGTTTTAGGATATCTACTCACCCGGAAATAAACATGAGTTAACAAAGATAAAATATTACTTCCATAACCCCTTCTAGGCTCCAAAGCTTTGACAGCTTTTTGATTTATAAGAGGCTACGTTGATATTTAAGACTTAAAAACAAATAAAAATTGCACTTGAACTTTTGTATAAAATCGGCAGCTCATCACTTTGTACGTGAAGGATTTGTTTGTTAATATAAAACGTTACGATGCAACTTGAAAGATTCAAAGTAGCTGCAACAAAGTGTAACTTCCTCTTGTTTAGCAGTTCGTTGTTGTTCGGCAACTTAACTTGAGCAACTGCAACTTAAACTTAAGAACTGTAGCGGATGTGCCGTCACTTTTATTAGTTCTCGTCTGCTATTGTAAATGAAATGATTTGACGTACCCTTGCTACCATTTAAGTTGACTATCTTGAAGAAAGACTTGTGAACAGGAGTCCGATAAATAAAAAAGATTGGACATGGCATTATGTGCGTTATTACGACGCTTTGTACATCTTAACTATTCTTTGACCCAGCATTCTTCTTCATAACGTTCTTAGAAGAACCTTTTAAAATTGTAACATTACTTATGACCCGATCAGCTACATATATATTACTGTTTAGCGAAGTATACTGATACTGAGAGAAAACGAAAAAAACACAAATTGAAAAGACTCCTCAGACTGGAGTAAAGTAAGTAATTTATCATTAGCCAAGCCACGTGCCAACGGAGAGTACTCGGTATCAAATACATCCAACGCTATTCGTGCAACGACTTGAAAACTATTGAAATAATTCATTTGCGGGCGAAGCGAGTAGGGAATTGCATCGCCATTTCATTTCCGAGGTTTCACGTTTCAGTGAAATTAAACCGCCAAGTTTGTAATGATACCAAGGTATATTAGAACGGGATTGTAATGCAGTGATTACTTTGAAATGAGACTCAATGCCTATGAAATAGATTAAAGTATAACAAACAGCTCTCACTACCCTATATTGAGGTCCAAATATTATTATATATTGTATGCATAAGTTGTAAATAATAATATATTTCAGTCGTGGTAGAGCCAAGCGGCGGCTTTTGCTGCTGCTCGAATGGCCCGGCTCGTCCGGTTTGGTACCACCATCTTGCAGAATACCGGCGTGAAGTAGAGGCGTCTTTAGCTTCTGCTTATCCCCCTATCGTCGACCGTGGCCTAATACCCCTACCAAATATCCCTAAAGGCCGGCAACGATCATGCAGCCCCTCTGGTGTTTCAGATGTACTTGGGCGACGGTAATCACTTACCATCAGATGAGCCGCTTGTTCGTTCTACCCCGGTCGAGTGGGCACATTCGAGCCGTATTGAAAGCAGCCGCTTATCTCTACCATAAACATAAGGCTATTATTAAAATTAAGTAATAAGATTATGATTCTGAATGTTGTTTATTAAATCGTCGAATGAAACAGACAGAAGAATTCGATAAAAAAAAGAAAATAACATGTTAGCCGAGAGCAGAGGTCGAGCGTCGAGAAAATTAAATGAGAGGCGTCATAATGATTCCACGTAAATTTTTGATAATCCCTGTTCACTTTACGAGCCGCTTAAGTTCAAAGATATACGTATCAATTTGCTTTGAGATCTTCTTTACTATTGTTCACTTGTGATTTAGTTAGTTGGATCACTGAATGCATTCAATTGCCTACGGGATCATCATAATTATAAAAAAAAAAGCAGCCCTCGGAGTTTCTTTCGCCTGTTTCTTCTCCGTCAGAGGACGCCACGTTACGAAACGGTGGTAGATTGTAAAACACGTAATAATAACATTTGATATTTGACAAACGATATTGAAGGGCCCTTCCCGGCTCCTAAAACCCTCTCTGATGCTCGTGTTTGAGAAGGAGGCCTTTGCCCAGCAGTGGGCACTTACAGGCTGCTACTTTAAACGAAATTATCATTCTTAGGTCGTGGAATGAATAATTTTCATTTATTATTCTTCTGTCGCGTTGCAAATTTTATGTTCTATAAAATGAGTGTCGTTTAATAAAAACTATCTTTTATCCGCGATGTAATCCGCCTTAAAATCCGTGACTAGCTCGTAGTAGTATTACTTTTCAAACAGCGAATGTTTAATTAAAAAAAAAAAAACATTTCCACTCTGGAGGATCCCTTTATGTATTATATTGTATATATTCACGCCTTGTTTCCAACGGGGTAGGCAGAGACAATCTTCTTCCACTTGCTACGATCCTGACATACGTCTTTCGCTTCATCCACTTTCATCAATCTTCGCATGCATGCTCGTTGGTTTAGAGTACTCTTGACCTGGCCTTTATTCAGAACGTCTCCGATTTGATCGTGAAATGTTCGCCGAGGTCTTCCTCTCCCGACGCTACCATTTACATGATCCCTTTATGACCATTAATTTTTTTTTACTTGAAATAAAATTAAATCGGCGTCAAATATTTGTTCAGTAATTTTCGCATAAGGAACCCGCGTACTATCAATCCTGGTATTTCTCTGGGATCGACAGTGTCTAAGTTTCAAATTGATTCTGAACCAGAACAAACTCTTTGAATAGCGTAAACGCTTCTACACCGTTCCACCAAGTTTCGCGCGATACCCGAATAAATATCTTAACTTCAATGAACTAAACGTCACTTTTTTAAATGTTATAGACATACTATTATAGAATATGCAATAAAGTGACAGCCTTGAAGATGCCTGCATGTTCTAATGTGTAATAAAAAGCTCTCCCAGGGGAGAATTCGCCAAGGATTGACGATTACAGAACAGATCAGACTAGCACCGTAGATGCTGCTGCTCGTCACCGCTTTCCAAGAGAGGTCTATGGTTAAGCATTTGACTTATTAGACCGATGAAGAAGAAGCAGTAGAAGAAAGAAATCGACACAGTAATATAACAAACATTAATAAGTGCTGTACACTGTGACGCCTTTGATGGATTTTTCTACTTTGACGCTGTCTCCTTTCGCGATTCTCCAGGAGATGGATGCTGAAGAAACCCCTATCGCCGTATTCGGAGATTGATCAAAGTTAGAATTAGACAGATAATTACAAAAAAAAAAAAACAAAAGCCTTTATCTTTTCGAAGCATTCGATCCTCAACACGGCTAAGGTGCTGACAACCAGTGACATTCACAAAGCAGCCTAACATTTACCGCTGACTGCTGCAACAATATACCATGTTGCTATACCAGTGTTATATTGTTTAATGTCTTTATCATACGACAGGGGAAAACAAATGTCAAACGTACACTGCTGAGGTTCATAATTTTCATATAATCATTTTGTAATTGATCATATTTATGGCGTCTTTTATTTAAATTCGGACGGCAGCTGATAGCATGAAGGTATCATGTATATTCTGATGGTTGATTAAAGGTGAAATGGAACAAATATACGAGGAGCACGTTCGCGTGGCTGACGGCAAATAGAACCTTTTCTTTTTTTTTAGCAAATCTGAAAAAGCTTTTTTCGTTGCCAGTAACTGGTTTTTTGTTCGCGGCACCAGTGAGTCCACCGCCAGTGCATGAACGTTCGAATTCAAACAGAACGATTCGTACCGCTCCAGAAGAGCTGTTTCATTCCGAACTACGGATTTTTTTTATAGGTTTAGTTTAATTTTATCTTCCTAGTACCGTAAGTTACGGCTGCTTTACAGCATCCATGGTCACTGCCAATAAATTACTTCATGGTCACTGTTCAGCTGGGGTATTTGACGTCCTGTTGTCATAGTTAACCCCGGACACCTTCAGCTTTCTATTTACTCATTTTTAGTCTGGTCTACACGCAATGTGCTTCCAGAATCTTGAGGCCGTGCTGTGGTAAGCTTGGAGGTCATACACGATTGAACTTACGTTATTAGGACAAATTTGACATTACACACTTATTTTTTTTTTTTATGGAAAAGGTGGCAAATGCGCAAGCGGCTCACCTAATGCCGGCTACCGTCGCTCAAGTACACCTGCAACACCAGACGTGCTGCAGGTGCGTTGTCGGCCTTTAAGGGTATTTGGGAGATGGGAGGAGGAGGGGGATGGGGAGGAGGATTAGGCCTCCGGTTACCTCACTAGCCGAACGAAACGCAGACGCACAAGATGCCTCTGCTACAAGCCGGTATCCTGCGAGGCCTCGGTACCGACCCGGTCGAGCCGG
Organism: Bhutanitis thaidina; assembly: GCA_029286595.1. Lineage (NCBI taxonomy): Eukaryota > Metazoa > Arthropoda > Insecta > Lepidoptera > Papilionidae > Bhutanitis > Bhutanitis thaidina. The sequence continues at coordinate 394,689 of JAGSMS010000044.1, read as the reverse complement.
TCCATTCGAGCAGCAGCAAAATCCGCCGCTTGGCTCCATCGCGGAGAAAATTAGCACATAGCATTTCACCACCGGACCGCAACTTCGATATCGAAGCATTACAAGTACCCACGTCATGTTTGTGTCGTTGATGCAGTTATTAAGCCATGGCGGGCGGTCAGGAATCGCATTTGTATTGTCACGGCGATTCTTAATTGCGATCCTTCGCGCTCAACGCGTAATCGACGGCGTTGGTGAACAATAACACAAAGAAGCCCTTGGTCACTCGACCCTCTATACCCCATTTGGGGGGTGTAGACAAAAAGAGGACATCTACGGAGTTTCTTCCGCCGGTTTCTTCTCCGTCAGTGAAACCTCATCACGAAACGGTGGTAGATTTACGACAAGTGAAATATGAATAATGTTTCATATGTTGAATAAGTTATTTGATTTGAAACGATAATATATTAAATAAGTATCGAAAAAAGAAGATAGGATTCGGGTATCTTGAATTGGATGCACCACTCTTTTATGGGATGAAAACACGGTCCGCTTTACTCGAGCGCACCAACAGCACTGAAGTGTAATTCATCCCGGCCTCGAGACCCTCTCAAGAATGCAAGCAGGTCTGTGCTCAGCATCAGGTCCTTTGTAAATTATTTCTTTACTTTTATTTTAAACAGTGACATTGATATTCAAAGATTTCAAAAATTCACATTCACATGAAAACGCGATTAGACTTTACTGTCCTGTAATAGTACCAATTGAATGAAACGTTAATGTAGATTTCTCAACTAATTTTAGTTGAGAAATCTACATGAACGTTTGTACCCAAAGTAAAGAAATTCGCAATGAATCTCCATTGGGGCAGCGTGCAAACACGGAATTGAATTTAACGATATTATGTGTAGCCCACATAAGTAGGTGGTGGCCCGGGCCCCGGGGCCCGAGCTGTAGAGATTTATAGTCAAAGTGTCTATAATGAAACCACTAGGGAAGACTGCATCGATCGCTCGTAGAAGAATTTACTTACGAAATTTATTCGTTGAAACTGTTTCCGTTAACGTTTGCTTTAAAACTAAAATCCAACGTCATCCGAGAGGCTATAGAGCTGAGATACATCAACAGAGACGATGAAACAATTTGCATGTGCCCGTGGTTGCTCAGTGGTCAGAGTTGGGTTCGAAGCTCGGTGCTGATATCACTCAAATATGCGCTGTGCAAGGATCTGTATGTTTGTGAAATAATAGAAATTATTATTTCGCGATCAAGTCCGTGAACCCGTACTGGAGCAGTATTACAAACTTTTCTTGGCTCCAAAACCATCTTAAGTATTGAGAGCGTGCCTATCCCTGGGAGTTGGATTTTTGAAAGGCTGCCGCTTTACGTGAACGAAAACGGTTTTGAGAGGATTAAGTACCTATGAAGTAAGTTCAACAATGGAACTGTAAAGTCTGAAGATGATGATCAGATTCTCTGTCACAATTCAAGATTTCATCTTCATCACAATTCTTTGCATTTTTTACAAAATTTACCACGGGGAATGTTCTGAGTAACTGTTCGGATCGATCCCAGCCGCTGAGTTTCACCATCGTACATCGCGACATAATTCCAAGTTCTACCAATACCACCTAGATGGTTGGCATTCCACCACAGTGGGTTTTACTCAAAGTTTTCTACCACAGACTTCGGAATCACCTGTCGCCAGCGGTATTTCCAAACAGTTAAGACTTAGGGACCTTCAAGAAAAGAGCCTATTCCTTTCTTAATGACCGACATGGCTCCTGTAGCTCCTCTGGTGTTGCGGATGTTCGTGGGCGTCGGTGATCACTTACCATCAGGTGAGCCGTCTTATTCTATGAAAAAAAATTCAAGTCAAAGATTGCCGCAAAGTACGATCTTGAGCCACCTGCATTCAACGCCTTCCAGCAGCACTCCATCTTTTGGAGGATTTTCCTCCACTGCGTTTGTCTGTACAGTTGTCAGTTCTGCGACCTATATGGTTGGCCAATTCATCTTGCTGATCCTAACAACTATGTCGTTTGCCCAAGTTCTTAGTATATATTAAAAGTAAAGTAAAGTAGCAGCCTGTAAGTGCCCACAGCTGGGTAAAGGCCTTCTCAAATATGAGTATCTGAGAAGGTTTCGGAGGCGGAAAGGGTCCGGTCCAGTGCGGTAGGTTGATGGACTTCACTTGTCCTCGAAATATTTTTTTTTATTATCTCTCAGAAATCTAGCACAGGTTTCCTCGTGATGTTTTCCATCACCGCCGAGCGCGTGTTAAATACAGCATTTAAAATTGTCATTAACAATTTTAGTGCTGCCGGCCGTTGGGGAACATCTTTGAAACTAAAGCGCCCTGACCACTAGATCACCACGGCTCCTACGTTGTGTATATATAAATGTGTGTATCCGATTACCGGCTCAAATTTATAACAATGAAAATGCTTATGTTCATCACTTTAAATGGAATAGGATCTCATTCAAACCCAACAGATAGAACAAATTCATTCTCGCATACTATAAATCAGCTCACGAATGGATTTGTAGCAACGTATTAGTTCGTCGAATACCCTTTCGGGGCACAGGCATCAATCAATTTAAGCTAAAACCGTCGGGGCACGGAACAGTCGAGATCTTCTACATTTGTTCGATTTTTAAATCCGTGCCGTGAACACGAACTGAGTTGTTAAGTGGAACGTACCCATCTCATTTAAATAAATGCCGGTGCATTCTGCTAGTAAACAAATGAGGCTTCAATGAAGGCGGAATACTCGACAGAATTTGTCGAACCCGAAACCTAGAGGTTAGTGAGGGGGATGGGGCGGGGGAGCAGCACAACCACAGCCACCATCAACATTCAAGAAATGTACGCTGAATTATGTCGACGTTTTCTACACAGGTACCTATAGTGTATAGCGGAAAGAGAACCGCAAACGAAGAATCAACGAATAAAATATACTTTGTTGTTCATCAATTAATAATAATAATAAAACAAAACTTTAAATATACAAAGGTACAGGTACAATTGGTGACCATATCGCTTACAAGCGCTCTCTATCGGGTAACCTTTACCATTGTGGTAGTGACAAAAATATGGCGCAGTATACGCTGCGAGAGTGTCCATCTTGGAGTGAGAAGGTCACCTCACTCACCTCACTCACCGAACGCAACGTAGAAGCTCAAGATGTCTATACTTCACGCCGGTATTCTGCATGGCCGTGGTACTACCCCGGTCGAGCCGAACCATTCGGACCGTAGCAAAATCCGCTTGACTCTCCCGGCGAAGGTAATCAATTACCATCAGAACCGCTTGCATCATTGCCGCTTTTCCCAATTAAAAAAAAAAAACAATTTTTTAATATAAATACAATGCCACAAATCAACCTGTAACTGTCTACTGGTGGACAGTACACCTGGAACGAATCCAGGTCACTCGCGAACTCTATGAAACTAAACTCACCACTAGTCTACCACGGCTAGCATGTGCGCTACTGGGTAACGTGCAAATTTGCGTAAGTCTAATATAGCGACCATACCCCCACGTCCCAAAAAAATTATGTCGAATATATTGTTAAAGGAAAAGCTCGTAATGCATATCTGTGGGAAACAGATCCGAAAGTTTGCCTTCAAATTCATATAGCTTTGAAGATACAGTTCAAGCGCTCTTATTCGACCTCAGCGAAGGATCCACCGCGCAAGGGATCGAGCACGTATAGTTGTGACGTGTACGTGGCAATTTGATTGTGTGACATTGATATTTTTATCTCAGGAGCGACGAGAATACTTCGTTATCATATAACGTAGTAACAAAATAAACACTAAACTTCTTAAGATTCATTTCGACATCATCTCTGTCGGTCTATTTAAGTCTACTCCTTTTAGGTACTCTCCTACGAGTGATACTTGACTACTTCGCCCCACCCATCTCGGGTGGGGCGAAGAAGTGGGGGGATGGGGAGAGGTAGTGATCCAGCAACCGCACTCGCCGAACGAAACGCAGAAGCACAGGATGCTTCTTTTTTTTTTTTGTTATTTTCCCCGGTCAGGCCGACCAATTCGAGCAGCAGCAAGCGCCACTGCTCGTCTCCATCACGTAAAAATCCCGGACTGTGAAGTATTAGGAGCTTAGGGGCGACAACTAATCTGTAACCTCTTTCGATTGAAATTGAAAATCCGATTAAAAAAAACATAGGAGCGCTTCAAGGTAGCGCCAGTCAAAAACGAAGTTTTTTTAGAAAGATTTGCCCACCAACGCCACGCTGGTTGTGCGTTCTTGGCAGTGTTCAGTAGTGGGCTTTTAAAAAAGTAGTTAAGACAGAAAGAAGAACAGGTATCTTTTTTTTTTGCATAATGCTTCGTATCCATAAAATATTCTAGAAAAGATTGCGGCGTACGGCGCAAGTGAAGCTTTCAAAAATAATATCACTAAGAATTCTTCCACCAATTGAAATGAAATGAGAATTCTGAAAAAGATATCAGAATAAAAAATTTCCTTGCAAGCTTCAATTCTTATTTTTTTCTAAAAACATTTACCACCGTTACGTAATAAGCTTTCTCTCTGATGGGGAAAGAACAGACGGTAGAGACTCGGCAGGTATAATCCTGTAAATGCAATTTGGCTCAAAAAATTTAAATGGCTTTAGTTCATTGGAATTTCGCTGTAAAATCTAGTCTGGCATATCAAAGGACAGTGGCTAGAGGTCAGGTCAGGTCCATATTGACTAAATCAACTTTATTCATAATACTTGATCTACATCGATCGCGGCATATTACTGATATTTTGTAAGTCTGTCCATAACACAACATAACACAGGATACTATAACTCTTCTTTCACTGTTCAAGCCACACTCCTCTGGAACGCCCTGCCCGATAAGATAAAAGCAGCTCCTAGCAAGAAACTGTTTAAGAGTCTACTTCGTAATTACCTAACAGAATAATAGATCATTGACAATATTCGGCTTATCTATTTTAGATTTATGTTATATATTTATTTATGTATCCTTTTATATACTTGTATACGTATTTGTGTATTTTATGTTATAAATATTTATTTAATTATATAGTTTATTTATATGTACTAATCAAGTTATTTTTCTAGGAGTTTTTTATTTAATTTATTTTTATTCTTTGTTTTATACCTGCCAACTACCTTTCACCATAACAAGGGTTGACTGGTAGAGAATGCCACTTGGCATTAAGTCCGCCCATTGTAACCTTAAGCTTAAGGCAATAAAGAATAAATAAATAAAATAAACAATGTTATAATTTCAAAAGTTCTTTTTTGAACTAATACTTCCTTCGGCGCGTTTGGGAAAAATGATGAGAGAGAATTTTAAAGATGAGCGCGCACATCGACACCTAAAAGCGACACCGTGAAGTTGGTTGGTAGTTGTGCTATAAGCTTTCGTGAGAACTGATAACTATATTCATGGTAGTTATTCAAATATACATGAATTACACTAATACATTATCGTACCATAAAAAAATATTATTCATACATTAATATACATGTTTATGATCACTATCCTAAAAAAAAAAAAGCGTCGCAATTAGTTGGAAAAGTTCAGTGTGCTTTATCGTCCTCCATTAATCATGGTTTGGTGGGGAACGATCTAGCAAGGGGACACGCAGCTTATTTTAAAGTCTTCAAAGTTCATTAAGTGAGTTTGCTACGAGTAGTGAAGCCTTAGTGATGGAACTTTTATAAATATACGTAAGTTTTCCGGCAAGACCCTACTCCATGTTTTGAAAATTTTAATCTGACTCGAGAACAATGTTTCACACTTCAAAAGAGCTGAAGACTGGCACTCGTCCGAACCAGTACTAAGCCCGTTGGACTACCAATTATGGTCAATACTGAAGGACATTGCCAAAGAGATCTTTGGACCTAAGGTTGGCTAAGTTCCCCATGGAGCTAATGCGTAAATCACTGAGTCGTGGCCAGAGGGAATAAAGTCTGTATCTAAGTCAAATACGGAGACTTTGAATATGTAAACATAAGTTTTATCATTATTGGTATGTCTCTTTAAAAAATATATGCCCTTTAATATGTTACAAAACTTATGACCATACTCAGTATGTCAGTATATATACTCCGGTCATCTCTCTCACCGAACGAAACGCAGAAGCACAATATGCCTCTACTTGCCGCCGGTATTCTGTCTGGTTCTGTTACCACCTCGGCCGAGCCGGCTCATTCTAGCGGCAACAGAAGCCGTCGCTTTACTAACAAATACATTACTATAGCAGTACGTAAATTCCCACTTCTATGCATAGAGCTTCCCTCAAATAATAGAGATATTTTTTGGAGCAGGTTTCCCCTGAATGTTTTCCTTTATCGCTTAGCACGTGGTAAATTCATCACCAAAACAGCTCTAATCCAGGTGACTAACATAGTACGTGGAATTAGAGCGAACTACAGCAGATATTATAAATATTTCAATTATATTGTAAATATCAAATCTTGCTGACAACATAAGTGATTTTAGACATTAATTTCTTGTAAGATTATCTCGTTATAGCACCTACAAGCGTCCTCAATAATTTCAGAAACGGTATTTCAAATCAATTCGGTCCTAAAACGCCAACTTCCGCTACATTCAAATAGTTTGTTTGCTATGCTTCTGCGGATTAAGGTGAATATGGAGTTGGTTGGACGGGTTTTAGAAATGTTATTTCTATCACAACAAATTGAATTATTTTAGTTTCACAGTTTGGAACAGAGAAACATACGAGAGTAAAAAGGCAAAATCTTACTAAATGGTCAAAACGACGCTTGCTTTAAATTACATAAAACTAGAACGATATGGGGTTCGATTCCCGGTGCCGGCGCCAGTAAAATAGTCAATAGGAATTTTACGCACAGAACTGAGCACATGCTCGGAGGCGAGGCGACTGTATAGATAAATAAACTACCATTTCATTTTTATAAATTTGTAACGAAGTAATTGTAGTGGTTACGAACAGCTACGGTTTCGTAGACAAGTCCTACGGAACCGTCTAACAGACAGACGTGTAGTTTCAGTCACAGTAAGGACAATTTTATTGTCAGCAACAATAATGGACGTCTTACTTACGAACAGGTTGTGCTTTTGAGAACAAGAAGAAAGAATCTTCATTTAATTCCAGTGTTCCTCCAACCGGCGAAAAACGACGCTCCTATTTACATAATTCAGGACAAAGGTAAATTTAACATTAACATGTGAACTTCTAAGATTGATTTCTTGTATTTACGCGAACACTACACAATGGATATAAAAATATTATTTACGGATTTTATCCGAGTTAACTATGACATCGGGACGTCTAACATCTCAGTCCCCCCGTGACCACGGCTGCTGTGAAGCAATCGAAACGTCGGGAATATAAAAACTAAATGCGATAAAATTCGTAAATAATAGTCGCATCTCAAACATTGAGTTAATTGAGATATTATTTATTATAAAAGAAGAGGAATGAAACTTATACCTATAACGCCAAAAGTATGCATCCTGTATATGCATCTATGGTTTTAAAAACATAAAATTAAGCTAAAGCTTATATATATATCAAATTTTAAAACGATAAAAGATAAGTAGAATCGATGCAGAAGCTGCTGTTCGCAAATTGCAGCACCAATTTTCAATTATTAGATTCATCGGTAACGTCTGAGTTTAGTATACTGGCTTGGAAATAGTCGAGGTGCGAGTTCCCGAATCGATTCAAAGTTGATATCGCAGCCGCATCTTCGAGAGTTTCGCTCGCTCTTTGAATGTGATGATTAACATTGACGGAACTCTACGTTCTATGCCGTTGGACGAACTTCATGCTTGTAATAATAATGTTATGCGGTTTGCTCTAGGATTGTAAAAGCTTCTTCTTCATCGTCTTATTAGTAGTGACAGCCCTACACTGTGTACATGTGTAGGGCTGTCACCAGATGAGAGGCTTATTTACCGCAATCACCGCTTTTGTTAGGCGGGTGAACGGCGCTGGCATCGATCTGTTTATTTTTGCGGTCTGCAGAACTAGTGCGTGACTATGGTTATAGTGTAACAGCGATTGGTTTCAATCCGATGTTGCCTCCGCATCGACAATTTGACAGATTACGTCGTAGAGACTCGAACCTCCAGTCGCATTTTGTAGCTCAAACAGAGTAGACGTGCATCAGATCTGGCTGTATGGACTAAAGTCCTTTGCCTTTCCCATTAGGGATAAATTAATATCATAATCAAACCTATTGTTAAGAGTAAAATTTTTTTTTGGATAAACTTTAATATTAACATTTGAATATTTAAATATCCAATCGGTAATGGTATGAGTAATACAATTAATTACATTACAATTATGATAATGATGCGGATAGAACGTTGTGCTTCGCAAAGTGGGTACTTTTGTTCTCGACCGAAATTTCCTGTATGGCTCATGTTTGCTCATATCCTAAACGGACGGTTAACCCTTCGTTAATGGAATTTCAATAGCTTTAAGCACAAACATAGCACCCTATAAATTTTATCTAAGGCCGCTTTTTAGCCGATATTGAAAACAATTTAAATTCATATATTACTTAAAAGTAATTTAGGCTTAATAAAAAAGAGATGTTGTCCTGTTGCTTTTTCTTATTGTACCACTAAAAACAACAAACTAGCGCCGCGGTCCACCTAATGGAGAGTCGAGATACAGACGCGGTGTCACCGCTGAGGACTGAGATGAACTGGTTATCAGTAAATGGAATTCTGGTTCAATCACGCATTCGATGAAAAATAGAGCAGCAATATGTTGTCCGTTTACGCGCTGTCAAATATTATTTTGTCTATAGTTTTATAAATAAAAAAAAATCATCCCTTTCTACCCGTTGCATGGCATGATAACCCATCACGATACCAGACCGATGACAGATGACAAGCGTCTAAGGCGCTTGGCGTTCATTTGGCAATTAAGGCTGATGTGATGCAGTGGACTATTTACAGGCCGTTATGGTTAAGGAAAGGGTGATATTATAACCATGCCAGCATTATCGAAATTATCTGCAGCGGTTATGAAAAAACTCTCGCGCTTCGTATAGGATGCACGATTACGTGCTATTGTCTATGTCCGTTATGCCGGCCGGAAAGGTTGTGGGCGTTTGGTCTCTGCGGGTCGAAAAAGTCGAAGCCTGACAACAATTCGCGGTGTACACCGAATTCGTGCTCAAGGAACCAAGAACGGAAATGATCGGTAGTCTATTGCTCGACATTTATTAGTAATAATCTTTGTTATACTTATGTATTATAAACAAGTGAAACCATATCGCGATATAAATATGTACAGCGACATCTGTTATTACAATATAATTTCATTACTAACTCTACGTTTTAATGTTATACACCCGGTGACTTACACAAGACCCCTTAGATTGTACAATTCTTTCACGGATTCTGTTCACAGCGCTCTATTTACATTTCACATGCAAACAGCTTCTGTTGAAATCAAAGTGATTAAATAATCCTCCAGGCCGTATGAGGAAGCTCAAAGTTGCTCAGCGCGCTATGGAAAGGGCTATGCACGGTGTTTCTCTGCGTGATAGAGTCTGCAACGATGATATCCGCAGCAGAACTAAAGTAACCGACATAGCCGTAAAGATCAGCAAGCTGAAGTGGCAACGGGCCGGCCAAACAGCTCGCAGAACTGACAACCGTTGGGGAAAAAAGGTTCTCGAGTGGCAGCCGCGACGACCTGCGCAGTGTTGCGGGAAGTGTAGGCAGTGATAGGGTGGATTCTTATACGCCGTCACCGCACGACCAGACAGCTGTCTTAATAATCATAGCTGTATTAATAATTACTTTCATTTGTACAACGGCATGCTTATTGAGAAACAGGTCTCAGAAATCAGGTGCGCTTTGATTGCTACTTGTTGCGTTTACTCTAGACCGAGGGAGAGATCCGAGGGGCCCTCTGGGAATGACGAGATACTATTAAAGCATATGAAACTTAAGATGCGAGTGGAAATACCAGCTTAGTGTGAATAAACGTATAACCACTGCTCTAACATTTACAGAATTATAGACGTGTCTATGAAATAGAAATTATATAGTTATTACTTGATTATTAGTCCCAATTGCTGAATAGAGACCTCATCTTATGGTAACATTTGTCTACCTCGCCTCACTTGGTAGGTGGTTGGTTGAGACCGATATATAGTAACTTACGTAAAATCCAATTTCAGCGTTAAATAGATTCGTATCGTAATCCATACATGAAAGAGCGATTACGTATTACCATTAGATCAGATCAGATTAGATCACCGCAAAAACTTAATCGACGAACGCATACAGTATCAAAATGCAAATAGCGTTTCGTGTTTGTCGTTCGCTAATAAAAACGAAACTATGCAATATCCATCGCTAATGAAATTCGGATAAATTGTATATCCGATTGTAGCATAAAAAAACGTGTGTTTGTGTCTGTATTAATGTATGCACGTAAGAAGTTATACTGAAAGAAGTTATAGCGTAACGAAACCAAAACCTATATGCGATGTGACGCTTATGCGATAAATCGGAGGAAAGGTTACGTGCAGTGTCAAGGATACGGGTACCAACGCGGCAGCTCAGTAAATCCATCATAATCAGTTAAACAATATTGGTTTCGGTTGGGATTCGAACCCAGGGATCTACAGCTCAGCAGTCAGGTATTTTTTTTTCTTTTTATGCGATAGGCGGCAGACGAGCGAGCTGTTCACCAACCGGAAGTGATCAACGTCGCCCATGTACTCGTACATCTGCAACATCAGAGGTGCTGCAGGTGCGTTGACGGCCTTTAAGGGTTATTCGAGAGATTGGAAGGAGGACGAGCAGGGGAATGGAGAGGGGTAGAGTTTATTCGAGCGGCAGCAGAAGCAGAAGTCATTATTTTGTACTATAACATATAAGTGTTAAAAACCATTAAAACGTTAATATGTTAGTTTAGGAAACAAAAGAAAAATGTACAAAATTAAACAAAGAAGGAAAGTTCGGCTTCGTGAACATAACATTATATTTCATTCAAGAGAGTGTGGGTAATATCGCTCCGGGTAAATCATTGGCCGGTTTGCTTACGGTCTCTAAGGAGATATCCGTGCACATAAGTTTCGAAAACTATAGACTTTAAAACAATTATGTTGCAGGCAACATCCTGTTGCTAAAGTTGAAGTTCTTAACTTAAAACTTGTATCGTCGATTCATTTCGCTTTAAAAGCCTTGTTAAGTTCTTTAAGTATTATTTGTGTTTTCATAACAAAGAACACGTTATGGAATTTTTTTTTTTATAAGAAATAGGCTTACGTTTGACCTCAATCTTGGCCGATGGAAGGCGAAGATGAGGCCTAGGAGACCTGTTCACTTTGATTATATTTATGATTACTTTTTTTTAAATATATTACCGGTATCGGGCTGAAAGGCTACGGTTCGAAGTTTACTTATTTTATTTATTTATTCATTTATTGTTTATATTTATTCCTACGAATCTATCAGGGCACGTTCAAGTATAATATCGGCTATGCAGACTCGTTTTCGAATCTACTTTGAATCGCTAAACTGTTCCTGTCGCTGTACTATTAGAGTACGGCATGCTCGGCTCCTCTCGGATTAAATTCCTCTGTCACGAAATTCTGCGGCCACGACGCGTGCTCCGGGTAATCAGAACTTATTATTCAGATAAAGCGCCAATAGCCTAATGGGTTAGGGTGCGGACTGCGAAACATCACGTCGCAGGTTCGAGCCCACCATTCGACTATTGTCGTGAACCACTGCAAATACAAGCTCTAATGCTTAGTTGGAGGGTTAACAGGAATATTAGTAATGTTAGTTAAATAGCATTGCCAGTATTCTTTATAAAAAAATAAAAAAATTATGAGCGAACACCGTTGAGTCGCGTTCTATTTATGTGGTTGTAAAATGTGACTATAATCCAAGAATTTTGCCATAATTCAACTCATCACAATACAACTAAATCATAGTTAAGCATGTAATCAAATATATTTGAGACCGACACACAATTGTGCGTGAGAGTGTAATACTTTCTATTGTATTTAAGCGCCAATAGCCAAAATAGGGTTAGGGGTGCGGACTACGAAACATGAGGGTCGTAAGTTCGAGCCCGCCATTCGACCATTGTCGTGAACCCACTACAGATACAAGCTGTGAGCTTAGTTGGAGGGTTAACAGGAATATCAGTGATGTTACTTAATAAATAGCATGGCTAGTGTTCTTAAAATTACACGCTGGCTCCAGTTGTAAAGAAACAGAATGGAAGAATCCCGCTTGCAAGGCTTAAAGTCGGTTTCGTGATCGTACTGAGCGATCATGTATATGTCATGCCTTAACCCTCTGCGGCCGGTATCGGAAAATCGATCAGATGCGGCGTGAAGCGGGATTTTTTTAAGAACATCAATAAGACTGCCGCGTGAACGAAGTCTAAGCGTTCGAAAGAACGACACCTTGAATAGCTCATGAAGAACTCTTAAGAGCCAACCTAGTGACGTGGCTTGCCGTACGTCACATCCTACCTCCCGGGGATGCGAAAAATGGGTTGCGTAGAGAGAGATCCATTTGGCGAAGCTCTGCTACCGCCTGCTCCCGTGGGTGCAGTATGGCGTCCTAATGCAGGATAAATGTCCTGTGACTGAACTACTCGATATATGGTGTACGATTTAAAAATAATCCGTTACATATGAGGTTAAATTTAATGTGGTCACTTCGCGTTCAACCTGTATGTTTAAATACATATCGACCACAATGGTCGGACCACCTTATTTGGTTGTGAGATTAGATCGGAATTCAACATTTGTTGCACATCCGATTGGAGACAGGAGTAGGTGAGAGGGGGTGGGAACTTACCCAGAAGCAGGGAAGACCAAGGGGTCTACCGCTTAGATCGTTTTAGGCGTTTTTTATTTAATGCGTTAGCAAAGGTCTGGATGACGTTTTCGGATAATGAGGTAAACGATTTTTGGAAAATCGTGAACAAGACCTGATTCGTGACCATCCAGAAAACAGAGGACGATCTGGCGAGTATGATTGAATTGGTAGTCAATGGAATCGATGTTTAAATATCGGATCGCGTGTTCGAATGATTCCCAGCGCGTGCTGGCAGATTATGTGCGTGATACACTCGAAATATCTTTGAACTGTTTCAGTGGGGAACGTATTTTTTTTTTTTAGAAGAGGGGGCAACGACACTAGAGGAGTTGAAGGCGCGGTGCCGGCCCTTGTGGAAGGAGCGGGCTCTAAATCACCGTCGGCGGCAGCTGATTAGTGAACAGTGGAGGATTGCAATCTATTTATGTACATAGATTTTTTTTTTAATGAGAAAGTCGGCAAACGTGCAAGCGGTTCCCCTGATGGTAAGTGATTACCAACGTCCACGTACATCCGCAACATCAGAGGTGATGCAGGCCGGCCTCCGGTTACCTCACTAACCGAACGAAACGCAGAAGCGCAAGATGCCTCTGTTCCACGCCGGTATTCTGCGAGGTCGCGGTACCAATCCGGTCGAACCGGCCCATTTAAGTACCAGCCAAAGCCACCGCTTGGCTCTACCTAGACGACCTTGATGAAACGTTCTATTCTGTCCTCGGAACATAAAGATCTCGGTCATAATGTCTTAATAAATTTTTTAAATATTATCTTCGCTAGAGATACAGACATTAGATAATAGAGATTTAACATAAAACAATTTTACTTAAGCTTGAGCTTAATTTGTAATGTTTGGACGCAATTAATAAAACGCTCTCGGTACACGGGATTGTTCCTATGGGACCTTAGTCCGGTTTTATAGTCGTTTGTATGCAAAATTTTTAAAGAAGATTAATATTATTATCCAACCGTTGGCTTAAAACAGTATAAAGACAATAAAGAATGCGACAAACTAAGTCGTATGTTTAAAGAAAAATAATACAATTTGAAATGAGCAGTATATTATAAATTTTAATAAAGAAATGATTTAAATTATTATAAACACAAGGAATAACAAAGGGAAAAGGAAAGACTACATCGTTATAATGAATAAAATATGAGGTGGCGGGAGGTGCTTTGCGTGTGGTACAGGTATAGCTTAAGTTAGATAATGTTTGAAAAGAGGAACCTTATGTTATCCCAGTAGACATATAATAAAAAGGGGTAAACAGCAACGTTGCAACTACGTTCTGGCAAACGGAGTGTAGGACAACATCCCACAAGATGGTGTGATGACCTGCGCGGTGTTGCGGGAAGTCGATGGATGTATGTGGCACAGGGCCGAGATTTGTGAGAATCTTTGCGGGTGGCCTATGTTCAGCAGTGGACTTGTAAATGGCTGAAATGATGATGATGATAGATAGATATAGTATGTTGAGGACAAGGACGTTCGCACTAAGTTTTATATTATGAAAGTGACTTGTGAAATGGTATGGTATCCACGAAAGAGTTCTTATGGTTTCTCAGACTAGCTGGTTTCCTCGCGATATTTTCCTTGGTGGTAAATACAGCCCCTTAAATTGCTATTAATCATTTTAGTGGCACCGGGATCGAACCCAGGTTACTTGCGCTCTTTGTAACTGAGTAAGCGCCCTGACCACTAAGCCACCACGGCTCTAACTCGAACTACCTTTCCTTAATTCAATTAAAACGTTAAATTCGTTAAAAAAAGAGATGGAGGTGGAGAGAAAAAGAGAAAGAGATTCGTAAAGAGAGGTCGTGAACAGCCATGAACTATATTCTTTTTAAATAGAACGTCAACTTTGCATGTGATACTAATACCATTGACCTTGTTAATCTGCGACTTCAAAGGTTTCTTTGCTTTCCTATGGAACGACAGCAAAGAAACAATTTCACATACGGCCAAAAGAAATTGAATTTGAATTAACGACATAATAGTAAACGACATTGACTTTCAGGATCAGTAAGTAGAAGGCTCTTGTAGGGAGAACCTTGGAGAAGCTGGTGGTTCGTACGACGCCGCCATACGGTGACAACTACAGACGCGCCCTGAGAGCCACTCGCAAGCGGCCCTATACAAACTCTTTCCTTATCCATCATCATGTAAAGAGCGTCTAGTAAGGGGTGACGCCTGGACCATTTTAAATATCGGCGCCATGCGCACAGATGGACACTATATTTGAACGCATGCACCTCTTCGCAAGGCGCTGACGCTGATTGAGCCGACGCAACAGCCTTGTCACTTAAACTGTTACGCAGTTTATGTTATTAATTAGACTTTTGGTTATAAGAAAACGTATAATCTTAGATAATATAAGTATGTATAGACATAATCGTAGGTGTAACTTCATGCATATGCAAGACTGAAGTGACAACTTGTGCTTTTGCAAACCCTAAGTCCAGTTAGCATTAGCATCGAGTTCGTAGCAGTGGTAATTGAAAATGGCGATCTAGTCATTTTCTGCTTTCGTACGTGGCTGGTATTAAAGAGAGAGAGAGAGAGAGAGAGAGAGAGTAAGAGAGAACGGAGAGGGTTTATTTAGCTGCTAAGCCGAATGTATACACAGGATGAAGTGCAACGGCTATGTGATATTAAATTTCACGCTCGCACGTTTATTACTTCAGGGGAGAAAGTTCCATAAGAATATTAATCTATAAAATTTTGTTTCGCTTGTTCACTTCTTTTAATTTTCAGGTTCACATCGTTCCTGGAACTTGTTGCTGCCACAAAGCGTTAGTGTGGATAACTGGCAGAAAAATATGTTTAGTTCAAAAGCCGTTATTCAAACTTACTTACTCGGGTCCTTCAAGTTACTTAATCACAGTAGGACCAGTAAGCATTATTTGTAACATAATTAGCTTGAAATAACGCTCGGCGAGTCTTTAATTGATTGATTGATCTATGGAAAAGAGTAAAGGAAATAAAATTTGAATGAACGGTGTGAACAAAAACATTTCGAAAGGTAGAATGTACTGTTTCATGCTTAGGATTACATATATTATATTTTTTGAATATTCGCTGACTACGTGGCATTAAAAAAAATCGTCTTTAGTGTAAATGTAATATTGGAGAAATTAATTATTAACCGTAGAAAGATTATTGACTATCTATACTATATACTATAAAACTTATCGAAGGAAGTCGAAAATAAGTTATGTATTCCTTATGTAATCCCTAGTTGTAAATATTGGAATAGGATTGCGATGCAATGATCCAACAACAACCAGAGCTGCAGGCGCGTTCCCTGAATGGACATTTGGGGAATGGAAGGAGGGCTTGGGGCTCCGGTTACCGCACTGACCGAACGAAACGCTGAAGCACAAGATGCCCCATATTCTGGAAGGCCGTGGTACTACTCCGTTCGTGCTGGTCTTGTTGAGCAGCAGCTCAAGCCGCCGCTTGACTCTACCACATACAATGCAATAAAATTGAGAATTTACAAAATATGAATGTAATAAAATGGAGAATAATGTAACAAGGATAAGCTTTCATCAGTATTAGGCAGTCCGTACACGTTTGGGGGAACATTACATAAGTATTAAAGGTTTAAAAGCAAACATATTCGTTCGAAATATAAAACTTTGTTCAACGGGAAATCTCGACTTTGTACAACCGCTAAATAAATTAATAATTAAAAATAAACTGTTTTGGTAACGCGACTCTTTAAACGTAGTTCACCGAAACCCTTCTAATGAATTAATTCCTAACAAATGGGCGTTTTAAATTTAATATACAAAACTATAATGACAAATCTGTTTAAGTTACAACTTGCACGTATATACGTTTGTGTAAGACTGAGGACATTAAATGAATTGTAATATTAACAAAAATATATATTTTTTTGTATTGTTCGAATGTTACAGATATATACATATATGTATAGGTTCTTGGTTAACTATGCTCTTAACAATATTATAGTAATTTTATAAATTCAGCATCAGTACCATCCCGCAACGTCAGGCCAAGGTTATCATACATTGGACTCTCCGCGGATTTATACACTGCATCATATTATAAATTGACCAGACAGTAAAATAAACAACCATGGTGCAGTCTTCACCAATTGGGAGAGGAGCTAATGGTCTGATATATATCTATTAAATCACATATAAATCGATGGAAAGAAAACACATAGTCTTTTAGACATATCACAGACTCTAATAAACAGGGCCCACCACAACTCAATCAACACGAGAACCCTAAAATTAATAATTCGTGTTTTGTGTAATTTCGGCCGGGGATTCGAATCGACATAGACACAGATTAGATAATAGCTTACGTAGTGGCACAGCAGTCAGATTTGCTAACCACTAAACCACAGAGGCGCACGCCGTGTTTAAATAACGTTTTAATACTTTGTGATATTTTCAAACGACACAATAAAAGTTCAATTAAGTTGATTGACTTAACAGGTCGTCGTAATAATATTTGCTTATTATTTCTCAGTCATGCAGCTTTCCTCAATATGTTTTCCTTCACCGCCGAGCACTTGATGAATTCACCACTTAGAATTGGTATTAGCAATTTAGTGATTTGGTCACCAGTCTGCGGCATAACAGTATTATAATATATATAATATGATAATTCGAAGAATAACTCGTTAGCGGTTGTATTGTTTCTCAGTCATGCAGCTTTCCTCACGATGTTTTCCTTCACCGCCGAGCACTTGATGAATTCGCCACTTAGAATTGGTATTAGCAATTTAGTGATTTGGTCACCAGTGTGCGGCATAACAGTATTATAATATATATAATATGATAATTCGAAGAATAACTCGTTAGCGGTTGTATTGTTTCTCAGTCATGCAGCTTTCCTCACGATGTTTTCCTTCACCGCCGAGCACTTGATGAATTCGCCACTTAGAATTGGTATTAGCAATTTAGTGATTTGGTCACCAGTCTGCGGCATAACAGTATTATAATATATATAATATGATAATTCGAAGAATAACTCGTTAGCGGACAAAGTTAATCAACACGAAGTTATAAAAGCTTTTACTAGAACATTGATTACTAATTATGGACCGAATATATTTTCATATAACTCAAAGTATTCTAATGATACTTTAACTGGGGTCTTCTTTCACATCATATTCATTAATATTTCTTTATGGATTTTCGTTCGTTGTTCGGGACGCAAGTTCGATCCCCCAAGTGCAGGATCCGCTCCACGTTGGTCGAAATAAACTACGATGAAAACAGGACTGAAATACATTTCTTATACCTCTAACCACCCCATTATTCGTCGAACGTTAAAGAATATTATTTGTAAGAAAATTGCTACACGAAGTTGAAGAAAAATCTAATCTAATGATAGATTTTTTTTTTGATTTTTACTGTGAGACTTACCACTTACTTTTGGATGTATTTTTGTATTATTTTCAAATAGAATGATAATTAAAAAAAAAAACAAATTTAAAATATTTGTTATTTTGAGTGAACAGTTCGCGGAAAACAATTTAAAATTAAATTTAACACTTCTAAAATAAAAGATTTTAATAAGAAACGTCGTTAAAAAAATCTTATACCGGAATATATTCCAAACGAATTAGATAAAAATTATCGTCTCAAAACCATAGACCGACTAAAATATATTTTACATTTTTTTAAATTATGGTTTAAAACTAATAAAACACTCACGAAACAAAGACATGCGAGTACGAGAAGCGACATAGATAGGTCCGACCACAAACTTGAACGAGCGGCCTTATGGTGAGACGAGGAACAGCTGCACAAGCTCGGACTGAATGCGACCGACTGCCGCTCAGCCTCCGAATATTTAGAACACTAGCGCATGTCGTTCTCGGCTCCACGGCCTAAAACTGACCTTGGTCAGTTAAAGAAGAAAAAAAGAACTTACGTATCGGGCCCGACACTTGCCCGATACTTTGATCTTTGTACGAATTTAAATAACAAATTACGTCTTATTTACACATTAGAAACGAGCTTTTATAAGTTTAGTGGGATCAAGGACGTGTGTAGATTTTGTAGTATGATGTAACACGAGAAGGAATAGACGAGTGATTAACTGTATGTTTGTGCGTACAGTTGCGGACCTTCAAGATATTCTTCGCAAGCTTTTAGTCGGAATCGGAAATGAATTTAAAAAAAAATCTAGATTTTTCTTAATAATCAATCAATCCATTCCTAGTTTATAAGCGTGTTTCAGCAATTGTGGGCATGGTGGCGCGGGGGCTAAGCGTTTTCTGCGGCGCTGGGTTCGATTCCAGCACGGGAAAACCATTTGTATGTTAACTGTCTCCACGGGACAAAAGAAATTCCTCAGTGCTATGATGACGTGTGAGTTTAAGCCTCCTGCCTATACCGGTCATTTAAACATATACTTGGAATACCTGAGTTGTCTCAATTACCTAACCCCAAAAAGCTATTACAGTTTTGTGTTAACAAATAAGACTATTTGTTAACACAAAACTATTAGAAACGTATTAATTTCCGGCTCGACCGGATTAATACCACGGCCTCGCAGAATACCGGCGTGAAGTAGAGGTATCTTGTGCTTCTGCGTTTCGTACGGTGAGTGAGGTAACCGGAGGCCCACATCCCCTCCCTATTCCCCTCCTCTTCCCTCCCATCTCCCAAATATCCTTAAAGACCGGCAACGCACCTGCAGCATCTATGGTGTTGCAGATGTATGTGGGCGACGGTATCACTTACTATCAGGTGAACCGCTTGCTCGTTTGCCGTCTTTTCCATAAAAAAAAAAAAAAAAAAAAAATTTAAAAGTTTACGCAAAAAGCGTAAAAAAGTTTTTAATTTGGTATTATTTAAAAAAGGAAGAAGCGAAAGACGTATGTCAGGACCGTAGCAAGTGGAATATATATAAATATACATACATTATTTAAAAAATATACTACATTGGTGATAAGGTTAAAAGATGTTTATTTCTCTTCAAATCTATTATACTCGTATTATTACGTTTGACTGATTTTTTGGCATAGAATGAACATCGGTTAGCGCTGCGTTTGAAGTGTAACCATGGTCTATGTCGAATCAAAAAATATTTATCGTAGTTTAAATTGTGTGTTTATTTTATTGCCCACACATAAAGGTTTTTCTTCACGATTTAGTGATCGGGGTACTTGACTACTTAGGTAGCGGTCTCAGATTCGAATTCTACCTGGAAGTTAATAAAACAAAACGCAAATGGTTGCTTTTGTCTTTCTTTTTGTCTCGATTCTATGTATATCGAGTGAGTGACTTCGAGTTCTTTCGCTTACAGATCTCCCGGTCAGTTCCACACAAATGTTCGGCACATTCTAGCAAAGAAATTTACGTGACATAGTTTTGTTCAAAATATAAATACAGCCATGGCAGTGGTCAGGGCGCTCGCTTTAGTTTCACAGTGTTTAGACCTGAGTTCGACCGGTACCACTAATATTGTCAATATCAATGTTAAGTGCTCAATTTACCACGTGCTCGTCGATGGAAAACATCGTGAGGAAACCTGCATGATTTCTTATGAAGAACGCCTATTGCGGATCCTTTCCGGCTGCAAAACCCTCTCAGATGTTCGAGAAGGAGGCCGTTGCTCAGCTGTGTGCACTTACAGACTGGCAATTTTTTTTTTTACTTAAAACTTAGGATTAACCAGCATATGCATATTTAAGATACGCTTATGTTTGTGATTAACCATCGAAAAACTTCGGCATATAAACAGATTCTCTCCTCATCATTTTGATCAGAAAATTTTATAATAACTAAGCATGTTTCTTTATGTACTTATGTATATATGACATAAATCATAATGAGGAAGTTGTTGAAGTTAAATATGTCATGGTCGAGATTTAATTTCTACAATACCTACGTAAGTTAGGCGACAATATATCAGACGTATTTCAAGGCTCTGGATTAATGCCCTACGGTCTGGCTACTATTGGCATTCGTCCAACTTCACCGAGGGTTCCTCGGTGAAGAATACTGCACTATTGAAACAAAAGTACATTAAATATATAGCTTTAAATAGCAACGGTGCTGTAATTACGTACGATTTGTTCTGCTTATCCAATATCATGTACAGATCGCACTGCCAGCTTTTATGACTTAACATCTTTGTCGATTTGTTTAATACTAATGATACAAATGGCAAGCATTTATTCACAGTTTCTTCGATTGGATTAAGGTGAGAAAGGAGCTAACAGTCCACCTGGTGGTAAGTAACCACTGTAGCCCGTGGACACCTGGAAACAGCATCAATCGAAAGTGAAATTCTGCACAGCCCGTAAACATACTGGCTCTCTATACCTTGCAGACCGGTACACAACAGTAGTAACGGTGCTGTTTGGAGAAAAGAAATGGGTGCGAGCGTGGTGACAACCCCAGACGACTCATAGGCAGAGAAAGAGCTTACCACCCAGTAGAAGATATGGAGTGTAAAGGGGAATATACCATCTCATTCGCCAAACGTCAACCTCTAATGCAAGCTGTTCACCCGGCAAGCTAGCGGAATATCCACCCGAATTTGTATTTGATTGGGAGCGATTGTGTTAACATAAGTGATGGGGAGGAGCATCACTAGTACAAGGTTACTGCCACTACGTTCACCAACCCACTTGCCCAGCGTAGTGATTACTGGCGAATCTTCCATAAAAAGCACCAGCTTTCGTTGGTGCTATCTTGGAAATCAGATCTCACCGGCAGTGGACTAAGACTAAAGAAAAAAGATGAATGGTAGATAGAAAATGTTAGTTTTGATGGACCGATAGCTTATTTAGTAGTAACAGCGCCTTGGAAGCTGTGGGTTGCGTGTGCGTGTGTGAAAGCGGCTAAGCAGCTGTTTCGACTAGGTACCAGAGTTACAGAAATGATATAATAAAAAATGTTCATAAGCAACCAGCGAAATAACGGTTCTTTTTTGTATAAGCAAAGCTTATGTTAATTATTTTGTGATAATGTTGTGTGTGATTATGAGTGTAAGAAAACCGCTTAATTTTTTTTTTTTTTTTTATAGAAGGGGATTTTTTTTAGTGTACTGTTTAGAATAAATTTCAGTTAGTTGTTTTTGCTCCGTGCCGACTTTGTTTCTTAAAGTAAATATCAGACATTGGATTATGTACGTAACAATTAAATAAGGCTTTAGTGTACAATCTGTCTACATTATTAAAATATATTAGACTTTTATTATAATTGACACCTTAAGCAATACAGGCAGTAATTAAAGTGTAATTACTGTTACGATTGGCAAACTTGAAATCACTGCTTCACCAACCTATCTAGCGCGATGAGTATTGGCTGATCCTTCACGCTTGGCATGCCAGATTTTAGCTCACCCCCCTCCCCAAATATTATCACACAGAACGATCCGTATCGTGTCGTGATTCCTAAACTGCATTCGCCTGTAATAGGTTGCCAATCGAGATCCTCTCTTCCACAGCAGTTGTAAGCGTTGCGAGCTATATGGCCGGCCCATTGTAAGCTCAGCTAAATCATTAACCTAGTTTCGGATATCATCTTTGCAGATTCTGTCATGTAGACAAACACCATGAATAGCCCTTTCCCTTGCCACGTTTTTGTATATCCTTGAGCCTTACACGGAGTCTTTCACTCACGAGCCTCCTGCTTGCGAACATCAACCCGTGAATGATTTTTAATCGGTATGTTTCACCTTCTAAGATCCGAGTCTGACATAACCCGTTGGGTGGTCTCCCAACCAATAACAGGGAATGCGTGAGGCATTTACGACCTCGGTAAAAAAAAAAACTTTACACGGTCTGCAGTGAAGGACCCCAGTCTCGGCTCTCTTGATCATCAGTGGCTACACACACTTATTCTGCACTTTCGTGCAGACGTTTCGTGATATAGTCAACGAGATGATGATAACGTAGTTATCCCGAACACTGTGCAAGTTGGATTCACTTATTCTTTAAGATTTTTTATTCTTTATCGTTATCGCTTCCGTGGCTCAAGAAGAATTTCGCGGCGTCTCGGCACAAACTTATCTTTTCAAACTATTCAAGATCTTTTCCGTACAGCTTAAATACGTTGACATAAATTTTCGCGACCGCCTTTGCGATTTTAATAAATTAGTAGGACATGGAGTATTGTTCCACTACACTACAAACCTCATCACCATCGTTCCTGTTGAACTCTCAAATTGTTTTTTTTTAGCTGATCATGGTAACGTTTGTTAGATGGATCGATGACCGCACACACATACATTTCAAAGATGTTTTTTTTTTAAATGGTACAATTGACTGCTACATATTCTATTAACAACAGTAGGAAGACATAAAGTTAGGGTTCTAATAGGAAAAAGAAAAATAAAACTCAAAAAGAATTGGAACTAAGATCGTTTCTCCACATAAACCTGTAACGACGTCTAAGCCGTATTAATTGATTGGATTTCAAGCGGATTTAGATTCTTTCGTATTTAGTTCCAATGACTTAAGCACAGTTGCTGGATCTACTTTTTGAACGTAAGATAACGGTTTTAAGCGTTCAGGATGATTCATCTGTAATAGTAATGTTCCAATCATTCTTTAGTGATTCATCTCTTAAGTATCTAGTCTAACCATAAATAATTTTACAATTTCATAATTCAAATTTGGAATGAGTTTATACTGTACGCAGCCAATCCGCCTATTATCTTTCATTGTGTTTGTTAAACTACAATATGGAGTAGGACGTTAATGAATTTTGCATAGATTCCTTTGCACAAACTGGGTGTGGAAACATCAGTAATTTTTTTAGAAAACTCACGACAGATAGACAAATTCCTTCGTCGAAGACCATAAAAGGTCGAGGCGACCAAGTACCGAGGAGCCAAAGAAGGAAGATGGATTCCTGTTTTATTTTTAACAACCGAATTATTGAATGAGACTTGAAGCCAGGTTGTAGGTAACGGTATTTGGGAGATGAGAGGGAGGATGAGGAGGGGGACGGGGAGGGGGAGTGGGCATAACCGTATGCTTCACTTATCGAACGAAACGAAGAAGCACAAGATACTTTACGCAGGCGAGGCCGTGGTACCAGCTCGGTCGAGTCGGCTCATACGAGCAGCAGCAAAAACCGCCGCTTGGCTCTACCACGTTGTTTAAGTCACTACAAAATACAAGACTATACCGATTAAAATGCTCGATATCCCTGGCATCGATGGTGAAAGAAACAGTATAGCTCTCTTTACCGTAGATAACATTTTACGATTGATAAGAAAAAACCTAAGATTTTAGCACAGTCAGTGAGACACTTTTCAAAAATGTGCTGCTGACTTTCCAGTAAGGCTGCTGCTATGCACAAGGCACAAACACTTCAAACCTGACTCGAGAACAATGTTGTTCCGGACTTCATTGAAAGCTGGTCTGGCCCTCGTCCAGTCCAGATTCAGAACCTTTGGATTGTGGTCAATAATATAGGGCATGCCCTGCTCAAAATGTTACTCATGAAGTTTAGTTAGTTGACATATTCCACTTGTAGACAGAGTTTAAATTCGTTAGAGATTAAAGAACTCAATCAAAGCCAAAGACCCGCCTTTGGCACTTTGAATAAAATTGTGTTTCATCATCATCATCATTTCAGTCTATCACAGTTTTATATCTTCAAGGCCAAAGTGAACAGACATCTAGGCAAGCGTGTACCATCCTAGGCCTCATCTTCGCTTTCCATCGGGCAAGATTGAGGTCAAACGCAGGCCTATTTTTTCATAAAAAAAAAAAAAGTCCACTGCTGAACATTGGCCTCACGCAAAGATTTCCACAAAGCTCGGTCATATCGTGTTTAATTAATCGAATTGAATATAATGTATTTTAATGTATAATAGAAGTCATGGTTATACTAGTTCTTTATTTTTATTATTTATTTCATAGTAGATTTACTCTCCAACTCGATGACTGACCACCTGCCCGCTTTCATCTTTTGCAATATTTGGCACTTATGCCAAACTCTAAACACACGCAAAACAGCATTCTACTTGTGTACAATCACTTTCACTCGTTGGACATAGAGTAAAAAAATGTTATAATATTTAATGTAATCGTAATTCACTTTTCTTTCGATCCATCTTTCTTTTGCGGATTTTATCATGTGATATATCAACCTAAAACTGTAAAGCGCTGTAGTAGGAGCTATAAGTTTTACAAAAGAACGAGAGAAAACATATTTATGCTAACTAAGAGAAAAGGACGCATGTACATGTTCAGGGTGGGTTAATAAGGTTATGCTTAATACTTGACATGAACGATACAACAGTAATTCTATAGCTATTATACGAAAAGGGTTATAAATTTGAAAAACATTTGGTGCCTCAATTCTTAACGAGTTTAGTGCTTGTCTATAGATAAGGCCCATATAAATATGTTCCAAGTAGTGGCGTGTGTTAAATATGTTCGAAGATTTGCCCTTTATAAGAATTAATTTAAACTAACGTAAAAATCACGCTGCTACTTCTAGGAACAAGGTGGAATGTGCTTTTATTCTACTAATTTAGAATGATTGAGTGGAAGTCATGTCAATTGGAAAGCTGGGGTTTTATGTTTGTTATTATTAAAGTTAGTAAACTACATCTATAAAAGTGAGGTTATGCTACGATGTAAAGTATTGTCGTTGTTAGAATTTTTCTATTAACCTGTTTGGCAGAGTTCAGCCGTGCCAACCTGTAATGTCCGCGTTTACCTAGTGGTGACTGGCGTACGTAATTATAATCACCATCAATAGTTAACTGATACTTCGTTTGACACTCCAACACTTTAAAAAAAAATTCTATTGTCATTGAAATTTGATGAAAATTATTGGTTAACAATCTTAATGGACAATAATACATACTTTCATGATTGCTAAGGCCACTGTTTGGTAATAGATCCAGTTTTCGTTCAAAGTTTATTTTTAGTTAAACAAGTTTTTATTTTTCATAACAAAAAACTAGTATTATAGGAAACATAAATTGAGCAATTAGAAAAACGCATAGCATTTTAAAGTAATAACTTTGTTTTCGTAAAACAATTAAAGGACTGATCGGGCATCCGGTCAAACAAAACGCCCGACAAAAGCTTTGCCGGTTACCGCGACGAATATTGATTCAATATTCGCCTGACGTGTTGTGGTTTTTATGATTTTGACTTCGAACGTAAGGGGAGTTTTAGCTGATTTAAAATTTGGTATTCACTACCCACTCGCTACTTCAATTTGTCTATTCGTCAGCGCCTCCTTCACGCTTATTGACAGATCTTATTTTATCACTTGGGACAATTTTATCTTTCTGAAGTGATTTATTCTCAGCAGAAAAAAAATACGCGACTCAGTTAGCTTAAATTACTTCTACTAATATTATACTCTCTACTATAAATATTATGAGGTAATAAAAACACTAATGGTAAGAGAAAATTCCAATGAATAATTGTGACATACTTATCTGTTCATTAATTTAGACTTTATTTGGAATCAGGTGGTTTGCGTTTGTGCGAGCACGATATTTCTTGAAAAAGTTAATGAGTTACTTTGATTTTTTCGAAAATCTCCGGGAACTTTTCGAACATCACTATTGTACTCTTTCACTTCATTAATAATCAAATTAAAAATCCAAAACGAATGGTTTCAAATTATAACAAATCCGCCATTTTAGCTCCATAAAGATACTCGTATATGCTAGATATATAATGGAATATATAATTTTGCACCAAAGTTTCTCCACT
Source organism: Bhutanitis thaidina (assembly GCA_029286595.1). Lineage (NCBI taxonomy): Eukaryota > Metazoa > Arthropoda > Insecta > Lepidoptera > Papilionidae > Bhutanitis > Bhutanitis thaidina. The sequence continues at coordinate 368,155 of JAGSMS010000044.1, read as the reverse complement.
TTTTAAAATAATAAAATTGTTTCGTAATAAATGGTAATAAATAAAAGAACAAAAAGAAAATTATTATATTATGGCAACAGTGTTTAACTATATGCCAGTGTCAAAGTGACATAACGTTCCATCATTTACCGACAGTTCGAACTTGGCTACCGTAGTTATGGAGGGGGCACAGAGTACATTTTATGTAATATTATATTATATAATATTTCATTGATGCTAATATTAGCAGCTAAACAATTAGTTTTATTATTTAATAAAAGTTATGTTACACACAAGTTTTTTACACATTATAATTAGGTTTTTCAGAAAAAATTAAATATATTGTTCGTTTCTCATGTCAAACACGTTACGTACTCTTGGATATATACGAGTTGTCGTTAGCTCTTCATAATTTATCTATCACATAGGCCTCCCCCAAAGATTGCCACAAGGTCTGTCACTGTCCCGAGTCACCTGCATCTATCCACTTTCCACAATATTGCGCAGGTCACTGCATTTTGAGTGGGGGTCGTCCCACACTGCGTTTGCCTGGACTAGCTTTTGAAGCAACACAACACGACATTAGTAGTTCAACTGGTTTATGCTAAAATATCCTAATATTTTTCACGTTTCTGTTCACTACTATACATTATTAGTAAAAGTCGTCAAAACTTCAACGTTGTAGAAAAGGTGTAAAGGTCGTGAAGTTAAGTCGCTATAGTGCAATGAAATAAGATGTCGGAAGTTTTAAGACGGAGTTGCCAGCTACTGAGATTACCCTATATAAATTCTAAAGTTTTTAAGTTTGAGAGTGACTTTTGATGTTCCCCTCTAAACGTCAAGTGGTTTGCAGATTATGTTTTTTTTTATTGGAATTAGGTAAAAAAACGCTCAAGTGCTAAGATGTGATCCTTTACAGCCAGTAACTCTACTGGCTATCAATACCTTGCAAACCGGAAAACAGCTACTTTTGTTTTTTTTTCTTGGTCTTTGTTACACTGCTGTGACAAACAGTAAAGTGTGAGAGCTGTGAATTAACTCTTATAATTTTAACTCGCTAGTAATAGTTATATCAGCCGTTATACGTGCCATCGCAAACAAACAAACGCACACACCTACACGCGTGTCAACTCGTGCCCCTCATCACCCTTCACCCGTGCTATGTAAGCCATTGCACAAGTGTACTTTAACATTGGACTTATGTTCTATTGTATCTGGTCTACTCATATACATCTTATTTTTATTTCGTATATACCTTCAAAATATGTTCCGACATTAGAAATATTTATGTACGCTTGTACAGCGTGGTGAGTATGCCAAAACATACTAAGAAATACATGACGACTTTTGGCGGCACTGTCTTGGAGAGGCCTAAGTTCAGTGCATTTACTATGCAGTGGATTTACTGATAAAAAAAAAAGATATAATATTAATTGAATACGAAAGTTGAACGTCGAACTTTTACTTTATGAAACAAGTCAAAGTTTAATTAAAATTTCTTAGCGGGCATAAACAGAAGTATGTTCTCAAATACTTTGAACACTTTTATTGAAGACGGCGAGAAAATAATTCACATCAAAAAAAAAAAAAAAAACATAATTAAAAACAGGAAATCCCATCTCACAAGCCCGTACCATGTTGTTGACACACTGATAAATTGCATACAATAAATAAAACGAACGATAACGTAGCAGTGCATTGCAAATTTTATCGCCGTGAATGCTATATGTTGCTGAATGCTATGCTAATTTGAAACAGATGGCACGATATATGGCAGACGATTAAGGTCGCGCAACACCTCGGCTGGCGACCGTTAGTGACCGCAGGGCTGTTTGTACGGGAGACAGCTCGGCGCCGGAATATATCGGACCGGCACGGCGTTGCGAACTAAGTTCACTTAACGTCCGTTCAGATGTCCCACTTGGCATCATTGCGCTGTAAACGACACCTGGACGTTGGGACATGTATTGTGCAACGACTAATTTATAGCATTAGCGTCTGCTTAATATACGATGGTTTATACAAGTAGCTGATACAAACGGTTTCCGATTGCTTTCACTGGCTACGTAGATGTGTAATGTAATTGTAGGCGTAATTAAATGAACAAAAAGCTTTATTACGTCATTCTTTTTGATAGAAATATTTGTATTGTAATGAAACTATTATTTACGAATTTTATCGACTTTAATTACTTTTAAATAATTAATGTATTTAATGTGTTAAAACTACAGTAGCAGCTTGCAAGGGCTAATGCCTTGATCTCAAATACGAGTAACTGAGAGAGTTTTGGAGCCGAGAAGGGTCCACCGCGCTGCTCCAGTGCGGGCCTCTTCGAATTAATATTTCTCAGACGTAACCTGCACGTCCTCAAGATGTTTTCCTTCAACGCCGAGCACGTGGTGAATACAGCACACAAAATTGCTACTAACGATTTTAGTAGTCCCGGCTACAGAGGGGTTGTTTTGTAATAATCAGAAATATTTCTATTACCACAGCGGTGTCCACAAAATGATCAGTTTAAGTATGAAATTATATAAGTAATTACTTATATACTTAGATGCTTTCTAATAATATTACCGGCCAACTTTAGTATTGCAATCAACGAGTCCGTGGGTCTGCTATATTTTATATAAGAAAGGGGCTGTCTATCTCACCGGGAGAGGAGTGATAAGATCTATTTAGACACGGTTCGTGCAGAGTTCTTGGCGTCAAGGTGAATTGGATATCATCACTTGGATGTGACAGAATAGATTAAAGCTCCAGATCTATAGAATCTTCGCAAAGCTGGTCAATCAATTTCAGTTTTGACTCGTTTCATGTTGTTTTTTTATACTACGAAAATTATATGAATATCATAATAATTACACAACAATAAAACCCATGAATAATGGTTTCATTTCAAATATGTAGTGTTCCCGTAAATACAAGAAATCTTTAGGAAATTAATATTTTTGTATTCATATTAATGCAGCATTACTTTGCAACGCTCTCCTTGTTCTCTACAGTCTATCCTCTGGCCACAGCTGTAGATGCGGTTGCTGGACAATATTCATCGGACCTCGTTGCCCATGTGGGTCTGGAGGCCACGTTCTGGCGCCTAGCCAGAAGTGAGAGGGAGAGGATGTCTCCTCTTCCGACAATCGGTTGTCTACGATGGTCTACGCTGAAAGGGTTCCGTTGGAAATGTGTAGAAAAACGTTCTCGTGGCCCTGCCGATATGCCTCGAAGATGGAACACCGTGGGGCTATGGTTGGTGCAAACCCGATAAAAACGTTAGGCATTTACCTGTGTATAAAAAAAGAGCAATCCGCAGCGTATTATTCTTAATTTTGACCGGTTCTACGCAGATGACGCTTAAAGTATCTTGAAATTGTGCCGTATTGTATCCTTTTCTTTGAATTTAATTTGATCCCTGTGATAAATAGCATCCAGACATCTTTTCTTTTTACATTACGAAGCTTCAAAAATAAACAGTATTCCTTTACGAAGACTGGGGGCCTATTAAATCTAATGTTGGGGCGGAATGTCGAATGTGCCTAAAGACTAGAGAATTCTTAGACATACACTTTCTTTCTTTCACTTTTTACTACAAAATCTAGAATATGTAATATTTGTTACCTTTATTTTATTGAAAAAGGGGGCAGACGAGCGGCTCACCTGATGGTAAGTGTTTACCGACACCCAGGTACATCTGCAACACCAGCGGAGCACCAAGTGTGATGCCGGCCTTTAACGATATTTGGCTGACGGAAGAGAGGATGAGGAGGGGGGAAGGGGAGAAGGAGGAAGCCTCCGTTACTTCACTCACCGAACGAAACGCAGAAGCATAAGTAGTCTCTACTTCACGCCGGTATTCTGCGAGGTCGTGGTCCCGGTTGAGCCGGCACAATCGTGCAGCTAAAGCCGTCGCTTGCACGGTACAAATTAGTACAGCGTTAGATAAATCAAGACAGTTGTAAATCTGTACCTTGTTTAAACTAAACGTATTTATCTTATAGTGTTTCGCTTACTGAATAGATTTTCTTCAAGCAAATGTTCACTTACAAGAAGTAGTGATAAACGGCCGCAGCAAGGCATTGAATTGTTGGATTAAGCAAATTTGAACTAACTTTATGGCAACCTGCAGTTCTATTGAATTTCGGTCCAGCGAAACTCTCCGTTTATTCCGAACAGACAAACTTTTCACGGTTACAATGTTGGATGATATTATCCACGTCTACGTGTAAAATTTAGTTATAATTCTCTGCATACCCCTCGTAGCAGATGCTGCTAATGCAATAAGTTTAGTTTCCGACAATTTTTTTTTATACACAAAGTATAACGTAATGGACTTAACTTTATGCTGAACAAACTGAATAGAGTTCCATAGACTTGGAGTAGTTTTTAATTTTAAAGTGAAAAATCATATGCAGTACGAAATTCAAAGATTTCACTATAGTTCTAAGATACTGCCAACTACTTTTCACCATGACATGGCTTGGCATGACTTGAATTTTAATACCTTTTCTTAAAGGAAAGGGGGGAAACGAGCCAGCGGCTCGCCTGCTGTTCAGTGATTACCGACGCCCACGTACACCAGCAACACCGGCAGAGCTGTAGGTGCGTTACCGGCCTTTAGCAAGTTAGGTTCAAATGGTCCAAGCCTTAATGAGATTAAACATTATCATAAGGGAGACCAAGAGACCTAAAAGGATTTGGATTCTGTGTTCTGTGGATCTGGATACTAAATCTAAATATAGAAAGTATGTTGCATATAAGATGGTTTTCGTGGTTGAATGGAGTAGCAACTACGGATATGTAGTCATCACGTGTAACCTGCATTTATAATCTATATTCAAGTACCTCACAAAAGTCTGAAAAATATTCCTGTCGGTTTATTTTCAATGAGGCAATCAATCTCCCAATAGAGATATAGCCACAAACACTTACATGAATTACTTCGTCAACATCAAAGATTAAAGAATGGATCATGCGACAGCAATTTAAGTCTGATAAGTTCGTTAGGCGACGGACCCTTCTTGTATCAGTACCGTAACAGAAGTGTCACTCTTTGACGGTTGAGATTAGGAAGGCAATTGTTCGTCGCGGCGTCTGGGAGGAAAACTTTCAAGTTTTCGGATCAATAACGATTTACAAAAACGAAAAGAATAGATCAGATAATTCTCGACGAATTCAATCAATAGAGATTCAATTCATGTTTTATAGATAATATCGTCTGTAAAATTGTCACACGCATAACTTTACGAACACTTGACTCTCTCAAGTAGCGACGACAGTCAAGTGGTAAAGGGATCGGTAGCGTGTTCCCACACCAGCCAGTACAAAACATCACATCTTGGCCTGAACAGGAGGTGGCATAAAGCTCAGCCCCTATCACGCTGTTCGAAATTACTTAGAGTGGTTTTTAATGATGTGAAGTTGGTTGAAACACTCAACTATTGAGTAAATGATCCTTTGAGCTTATATAAGCTCACACGATGTTAAATTAAGTAGATTAAGAAAGGAGACTGTATATTTTTTAATCGCGTTCAAACGTTATCTCCCCCAAAAATAATTCCCTTGGGAAGCCACACGTCGATGGAGACGATTCTTCTACTCCTCATGGTAGTGATAGAACTCGGATATTATGAACGCCTTTAACAGGTCGGTTACAGCCGTATGCAAGTTTTCCGGAGTCCCAGAATGATGTACCTTCAGATGAGTGTTCGGTCTTTGAACGAGGAGAAAGTCACAAGGGCTCAGGTCAGGCGAAAAAGGAGACTGCGGATCCACGGAGATGTTTTTACTGATGCAAAAACCAATTTATGGAAAGTTAAATTATTCCCAAATATTTGATCAAAACTTGTTGATTCTTGTGACTCAAATTCACTGTTCGACGATTATTTTGACCGTCACTCGACGATCTGAACGCACAAGATCGCGAATTTTGTCGAATTTGTCATCGGTTCTTGCAGCAGAAGGCCTTCCTCTGCGAGGGGCATCTCCTATCGACTGGAGTGTTTGCTTTTGACAAAACACTGTCTCAATAGGCCTGCTGGAGTGTTGGGCTTTTGACAAAACACCTGTCTCAATAGACCTGCTAGAGTGTTGGGGTTTTGACAAAACACTGTCTCAATAGGCCTGCTGGAGTGTTGGGCTTTTGACAAAACACTGTCTCCATAGGCCTGCGGGAGTTCTGCAAACATTTCTGGCGCACTTTACCCAAGTCAGAAGCAAAACCTGATAGCACAGCGTTGCACGAAATGAATATTTTTAATTTTTACAACCCCCTACTAAAACCGGATTTACGGCACTAACGAAAACGGCCGACCGAATGGCCTGGTCGTGTTCAAATTTGAACTGAACGCGCGTCACATGTCCAATTTTCGCCCACTCCATGTCCCGTGATTCCAGTGTTGCTGTTTAGAAAAAAAAATCACTCACAGCCAGTGAGGACAGTAAATCCGTTTTATACGGTTGATTTTATTTATTGCATGAAGTGGTTTTACTACATTCGCGCTCTAAAGCGGGGTCCCAGTCAGTCAACGGTCGTCGTGAACTGACGTCGAGGTAATAGGATTAACGTGGTGCGCAGGTGTGAAATTGATTTTATTTAGCAATGCCTGGAAGAAGCCCTACTTGAAAATCTAATATTAAGACATAGTTTGTTTTTTGTGAAAAAAAAATCGAAAAGTTTCGTTTAAAATGTATACCATGAATATTATGCCTCTTTAGATAGAAATTGACTGATGACGTGCCTCGTTCCCCGGTCGTTGCGGTAAGATTTTCAAAGTCTCTCCCTTAGTCGGCTCTTATTTCACCCACGGCAAGGAAGGGCTTCACAGATCCTTACGCTGGAAGATTTCAGACATGAATTTCCTTTTACTAGGTTATGATTGTCGTGTGGTATCGGCGTAAGAATCTGCCATCCACTTTCATTCAGTGGGTTTGAAGGTTCAAACCGTAATTGCTACAAACAGATGGTGACGACATGACCTGACTATAGTAAAGAAAGAAGAGGAAATACCGGAACAAAATTGAGCAGACCGATGACTGGCACCAGCGCGGTGAAGTCAAGCAGTGGACGTTTGCTGCTGCTCGTATGGCCCGGATCGACCGGGTGTAGCACCATGACCTCACAGAATACCAGTGTGCAGTAGAGGCATCTTGTGCTTATGTGTTTCGTTCCCCCGTCCCCGTCCCCCTGCGCATTCTCCCTCACATCTCCCAAATATCCTTAAAGCCCGGCACCTCCAGCACCCCTCCTGGTGCAGATGTGCGTAGGCAACGGTAATCGCTTACCATCAGGTTAAGTCCCCTTCTCATTCTGCCTCTCATCTCCCAAATACCCTTAAAGACCGGCAACGCAACTGCAGTGCGTCTTAGGTGTTGCAGATGTACGTGGGCGAAAATAATCACTTTCCCATAAAAAAAAAGGTTAGTGAAGTGTGCGATTATGCCTAATCCTCCTTAAGAGGCCTATATCCGGCATTGAACTATTTACAGACTGTTAAGGTAAAGCTCTTATCCCTCTAAATCGATGTTACATAAGAAATGTAATATCGATTAAGTGTATCGTGAATGTGAGAAGGGGTAAGTGCTAATGTGTTTGCAAAACTCGGATGGCACTTTAAAATATACTTTGTGCTCTGTTTACAAAAAAAAACAAAATGTCAGCCTACTACAAAATATGACGGAGATGGGATATGATGTCATTTTTACCTTTTTACCACTGTTTACCGTCCTAATCTGAATTCACTTTGTTTTACGTTTAATACAATCTTTACGCTCTTATTTAAAGGGAATGGCGGCTAGCGAGCTAGCGGTTCACCTGATGGTAAGTGATTACCGTTGCTGACGTAAATCTGCTACACCAGAGATGCTGCAGGTGCGTCGCCGGCCTTTAAGGGTATTTGGGAGATGGGAGGGAGGACGAGTAGGTAGGGATGGGAAGGTAGATTGGGCCGCCGGTTACCTTATGCACAGAACGTAATGCATAAGCCCAAGATGGTTCTACTTCACGCCGGTATTCTGCGAGGTCGTTATAACTAACCCGGACGAGCCGGCCCATTAATGCAGCAGCAAATGCCGCCGCTTCTATTCCCTTATATTTTAATACTATTTTTTATAAGTGAAAAAGAATAAAATGCAGCGTACATACGGGGTAGAGCCAAGCGGCGTATTTTGCCGCTGGTCGATTGGGCCGGCTCTACCGGAGTCGTACCGCGGCCTGGAAGTAGAAGTATCTTGCGCTTCTGCCTTTCGTTCGGAGAGTGAGGTAACCGAAGGCCCACTCACCCCTTCCACGTGCCGTAATATCCTTAAAGACCTGCGGTGCGTGGGCTTCATCGCTTACCATCAGGCGAGTCACTTGCTCGCTTGCGGAAACATTATTTCGATGATAAAAAAAAACAATATTTGATATGTTTAACTTCAACTATGTTCTTTTGTGCATTGTTGTATTATTATTGCAAACATATATAGGATATTGCGTGAATTGTGACAAAACGTAATAGTCCGTTTTATAATACACAAAAATAAAATCCAATTTCTCTAGACCTTGCCTAGGTTTCAATATTCACATAGAACTTATATATTCATTACGCAAATTTAATCGACTGAGCGCTTTGAAAGCAATCGTTTCGGTAAAAAAAAAATCTGCAGCCACTGCGAGCGAGTGGAAAATTTAATCAGTGTTACCAACTTCTCCTATAATTCCTCCGATAGTTGTTAGATAACAAGCAATTATTTTATATTCGTTATCGCTACGCCTGTTTTTTTTTGTCCTCTTTTATTTACGTGAATACAAAACAGGGAATGAAACGTACATCGGTAGATTTTACCGCCTTTAATTTTTCTTTTTTTATTCGTGACGTTTCATAATCACACCGAGGCTAAGATCTTTGACGACCATATGTCATAGTCAACTCGAGTGCCGTCAGATATTTGCTTATTAAGATGATGATGATATTAATTCATCCCTAATGGGAAAGGCAAAGGACTTTAGTCCATACAGCCAGGTCTGATGCACGTCTACTCTGTTCGAGCTGCAAAATGCAACTCTTTGCTTATTAAGCTGACGGTAGACCGAGGTATCATAGACAACACAACGACAAACATGGCGTCCCTCCGTGACAGCGGCTACTGTAAAGCACTCGAAACGTCGGGAATATAAAAACAAAATTAAATGACATAAAATCCGTAAATAATAGTTTCATTTCAAATGTGTATTGTTCGCGTAAATACAACAGAGCATTAAATAACGAGCAGACAAGCAGAGCTGCAGCTGAGTTTTTTACCTAGGAACCCAGGAATCACTATGCGTCTAAATAATTTGGGAACGGTAAAACCTGTGTCCAAATCTCTAATGCTACCGAACAATGTTCGAATGCAAATTAATCAGGGAATATGGGTGTTGGGAAAAGCGATTTAATTTTAATCAGGCTTACAACACTGTTCATGTCATTGTCTATGTAACAAGTCCACGTTGCAAACGTGTGAGAGATGACTTCGTTCTAAATAGACAAATATTAACGGCCCGATTGCCTAGTTGTATGAAGTGTAGGTCGCGGTTTTGTTAAATGAATATATAAAATAAAATTGGATTAATTAATGTTAAATTGGCAACCGTGCACCGAAGTAGCTAAGTAGTAGGGGCTTTAGTGCCCCCCCACCCTAACCCCCTCCTCTATCCCCGTCATTAATTGAAACGCCTAGATTATTTAAAATTACATTTCGTAATATAACAGTAAACTACCGTCGAGCGTAGAACTTTTTAATAATAAAATATTATTATAAATTGATGGACAATGATCCTATGAATAGTGCCTCCCAGCACCTCATCCGTTACTATCACGGTGGCAAGAGACCACATCGAGTCATGGTCCTCCTCGGGGACGTCTTACTGGACATCGGTTGTCCACGACCGCCGTGGACCCGTTTCTGATGGGGAGGAACACCACTAATATTTGATTGGAGGGTCAGGACAAAACGCCTGCACCGGATTCAACAGCCCGACTACTAAAAGTGGTGAGTATGGTAATTTAAAACATTTACTAGGTTCTAATCCTACAGTGATGAGGTAGACGGGAAACCGTAGAGTATTCTTCATAAACAATTTTTTTTTCAATGCCTCCGACCGACGAATGAAATACAATATAGCGAGATTATTATTATGCAAAGTCGGTAGAGCAAGCGGAGCTGCAGTCGATGTTTATCAGAACCTATTTAACTTTCTTTTATAATGTACCAGGTAACCATGCAACAAGTTTTTTTTTTGTTAAGGCGAATGATGTACCGACATTGAGCCAAATTAGTAAATGTATTCGTCTTTATTTTTCCTGGCGGCTTAAATGAGACTCGTCACCTCCCCGGAATGTCGTGACAGGTGACTGGGTAGCTTTGGCAGGTGGTGAATAACCATCTCAAACATGGCATACAGGTCTAAAATGTCCACATCCTTAAGGCAAACTTTTTACCCAGTTTACAGGCTGTTAAAGATGTCTGATCGTAAATGATGAGATATGGCGATGGATTCGCATATGTTGTCACAACCTTCTAAGTAAACTATCTCTTCACATCATCTCGAAAATCAATACAATTAGTTTTCCAGTCCTTCTAATAATTTGATATTAACAAGGGTAGGCCGCGATTTGTTTTTCCTTTTAGCTGTACTGAAAAGGACTTCCGCAATCCTTTTTTTTGTATACTCTCCACCCCTGCACATAACGCGGGATCGGCAACAAGCCGCCGGCTCTGCTGAACAATTCGACTATTACCCGAAATAAAAACTACAAATAAACGTTTTGCAACATCTTAGATTTTAACAGGAGTAGCGCATCGCGGTCGGCTTCGTCGGAGAGAAGCTTGTGTCCGGTTAAATCACGATCCATGCAAAGACGTTTCTTCAGTCCGTTGCGTGGTGTTTCGTTGAATTCTGACACGGCTTAACTGTCGAGTCAGAATTCATTAATAACACCTAGACTTAATTCGTGGTATTATATATATCTTGTTCTAGTTAGAACGTTGCTTATAATCCGACGTTCATGTTCCCTTGCTTCTTGTTAACTTACAAATGTAATTATTATTATAGTTGATTGGATTTATTTAAGTTCGTTGTCTAGAATATATATTATTCTAATATTTAATGAGCAGGTAATATGACGCGGGTATATTGGTAAGTGAGCATTGGGAAATCTAGCTTCTATTGAAACAAGCTGTTTCGAGTACTTTAAAGCAGCCGGGGTCACGGGTTGACTCAGCTTTTTTTTTATTAATTTTGGTCCTATCTAAATTAATAAATAGAAGCTGACTATTACATCTGGACGTCTAACACCTAAATCCCGTGACCACGCCAGTGAACCAATCGAAACATCGGGAATCCGAAAACGCGATAAAATCCGTAAATACTAGTTTCACTACGAATGTGCAGTGTTCGCGTAAATACAAGAGATCGTTAAATAACAAGCAGATAACGACAATGATACATGATTGCAATCAAACAGTTTCAGAGCGTGGAGAAAGAGACATTGATCACAATACGCTCTTCTCAACGAGACCACAGAATCGCGGCATGGTTAAGCCGTGGACGCTTCGGGCTCAATATAAGTTTTTTTTCTCTGATGGTAAGTGATCACCGAACGCCCACGAACATCCACAACACCAGTGGAGCTACAGATGCGCTGCCGGCCTTTCAAAATCATCCGGCAGGGCATCAACTGACCCGAGCGAGCTTGTTATGTGAGTTTCCATCATCGCTCACGGCTGGGCCAGCCAAATTGCGTCACGCTAAAGTATTTAATTGCAACACTGGAATTCATTTAACCACTATGAGCTCTTTATGCGATATGAGTGGCGAAGTTTAAGGAACTAATTGCTTTCAGGCATTAATGCAGACTTACCTTAGTCTGAGAGCTTAAAAATTATTTACTTTAAGGAAGCGGTTGTGAATGTGATGGTTTGCATCGCTCGCTCTAACATTTTTATTATTAAATAATAATAATAATATATTTATTATTAAATAATAATAATATTTAATAATTTGCTAAAGGCGGAGAGCAAATGGGAACAAAAAAATAAAACAAACGCGGCGGAGAATTTAGTTCGGATCTATTTCGACAACCGCAGTCTCAAATTAGAATACAGTCTTAAATATTGTTTTATATAATATTCCACATTCAAAATTATAAATGAAGAAATGATTGCGTTATTAAAAAAAATATATTTTATCTATATTCGAGCTCAATATTCCTCAATAGCAGTATTGAAATTTTCTAAATGTTTGTTCAATACTTCAGTCAATCACGGTACTATAAATAAGAGGAAATCTCTATGACAATTACAATTATAATAATTTTATAATAAGTTACAACAGTGAATGACATTTAGGGGTATAACGAAAACAATAAGTAAAGGTTTGTTCACAACACCTTTATCAAAAGTTTTCTTTTTTTATTAACTGAAATCTTACGTGCCAGGTACAGATACAAAATAATTGTGTAATTTAAAAAGGTTTAAAAGTAATGTAACTTTTTAAAAAGTGATCAAAGTTTTACGTTTTGCTATTCCTTTGTTACATTTGTCTTCATTGATTGGTTCATAACCTATGTAGGTTGCTGATGAATTCCTGGTGCATTTGTTGCGTTTAATATTTGCCTGTGTATATAATGCTCCGTATAAACGCTTAGAGAAACAAATCAGTCGTTTCAAATGCAATCTGTCATTGCCTCTTTAAGAAGTAATTTGGTTATAAAGGAGCAAGCTCAATTAATTAGAACCATCATGTACTGGAGCAGCCTGGCAGGCCCTTCCCGGCTACAAAGCCCTCTCTGATATTTGAGAAGGAGGCCTTTGCCCAGCTGTGGGCACTTACAGGATGGTACTTTACTTTTCAAACTATTATTCCAGCAATCGCTAACGTCATATATTGGCCGGAACGTCACGTAGTCGCTATCTATATTTAATGGCGCTTCCAGTAACATTAACCGGTGGACAGATGATGCTTCCTACCGATATCTTGGCCGCAATTCAAATATTACCGCAAACTATATTTGTTATAACGATTGAACGCATCGTTTCATATTAAGCATGTGACAAGACGTCATGCGACGAACTGGGGAATTAATGAAGACAATGAAAAAAAAAATACATCATAATCGTTTTAGTCGGATCGCGTCTAAGGATACAAAACAATAATACCAGACTATATATTTCTGAGTACAAATATTTTCTTTGCGATACCGAAGTAATTGTTTGTTAACTAACGAGGAACACGGAGCGGGTGACGAGAGCTCCGTGAAGCTGAGCGTGAGTGGCGAGGCGGGAGGCGCAACAATGATCGCCGACCGCTTCGGCGCTCGCTCCGCGCTCTGTGCATGGGACCCTAACGCGGAAAGTTGCACTAAACCCGAGAACCTGCCGAAGAACCGGGGGGCGCGCATCAGCGTCGCGGCAGTCAATCGATTCCTCGTGGCCGGGGGACCAGCGTTGCGACGTTACTAGCCTTCGCGTCGAGAGCGGCGCCGGCGGGAGCGCGGCGTCGAGTCGGCGTACGTTACGCCCGTCTCAGCGGCGGTGGCGTGGCGAGCGGCCGCGGCGGCGCCTCCACGCTACTGCGGCACGCGCCCGGCCCGCCGCCCGTAGCCCGCCGCCCGCCGCCGCGACGCATCCCCCACCCCCGGCTGAGCTCGCGCACCCTGACGCGCCGCGCCGCCCGCACGCACGCCGCATTCCTGCGTACCATTCGCCCTCGGCCGGCGGAAGCAATCCGCACAAAGGGCTCACGCCTCATGGTAAGCTCCCACACGCCACATGTTGCCGGCGGTGGCGGGTCGCGTTGAGCTTTTTATTACTCCGCTCACATGCTTTCTGTCGGTAGCTTATGACAGCATCAGACTCTCGGCAACTGCTTTGCAACCGTGAATATTATTTCAACAGGTACAGAAATAATTAATTGCGTTTTCTTTTTTCATATGTCCTCTAAAGTTTAATTGTTGTTAAAATTATATAAATAAATTGATACCACTTTCACTTAAATATTAAATCTCAATTGAAATAAGATTTTGAAAAAAAAATACCTTACTACAGACTAGAAAAGCTGGTCAAGAAATTAGATAAGTATTAATATTTGTATTTAATTTGTAAGAACTCTACTGTGGGTACTCCTTCCCAATTTCACCCAATGTGTTTTTTTACAGAGTAATAAATATTAAAGAAATTAAAACTATTATTCGAAATTAAATACATATGGATAAACTAAGAAATGCAATAATTTATTAAATAGCGAGGCAATTATTTCTATTGAGCGGGGGAGGCATGATAGAAAATTACTGTAATTATGCTATTGTATTACAATTGTAGAAATCAAAGTTTCATAAAATATTTTAATGCCCTTTCTTCGCCTACATGTATACAGATTTACATTTATTATAATTTTTTTTCCCTCTCTTTAGTTCTCTCTATTTTATCACCTACACCTACTTCCTTTCATCTCTGCATCGTCCAAAGGTTGACTGGTAGAGAATGCTTCCGGCATTAAGTCCCCCTATATACATTCTCATGTAAATGAAGTTTAATAAATAAATAAATAAAATATACCAAATATATATAATGCGCTCTGTCCGTACGTTGCCGGCGCGGTTCGTTAGTCTTCTGTAATATATACAAATTACATTTCGATCGGAACATATTGGAAATTTATGAATATCAAATTACGCCATGATAATTTTTCATTAAAATGATTCACGCATGTACGAGTAGTTATATAAAATACACATGATTATGTAACATCGTCGAAGAGTTAAGTTTAACTACGTCGATCAAGTTATAATATTTAAGTAGGTTTTAGTCATTATAGTAAACAAAACAGAACTCAAAGGATATAAGGAAAACTTGACTTTGTTTCGAGTAATTTGGTTTGGTCTGGTCTGTGTTATATGGCGCACGGGATCCATTGCAGATTGTGAAGTAAGTATAGTAGCAGCCGGTAAGAGCCCACAGCTGGGCAAGGGCCTCCATATCAATTTAGTGAGAGGGATTTGGGGCCAATATAAATAATAGATTTTTTATTAAATCTCAGACACGATGTTTTCTTCACCGTCTAGTACGTGATAAATATACCACTTAAAATTGCTATTAGCAATTTCAGCGGTGACGGCACCGGGGATCGAACCTAAGTCACTAGCGCTCTATGAAATGTGGTGTAGGAACCAAGATAAATAATTCATCACCAGACCAAAACGCGGGATACATAACACTATTTTTTTATCAAGACCCGGTACTTTCTTGGTAAAGTTTCTTCAAGTGCTAAACTATAATCATTTTGATTTATTTTTAATAACAATTTTACGTTTATCAGACAGCGTTGTGGCGTGAATGACGACGTAGTGACACGAATTGAGAAAGGGATGAGCTGGTTTAGTCATGTGGAGAGGATGAATGAAAGTACGTTGACGAAACAAATATATGAGGCGAATGTAAATGGTAGAGTCGGGAGAGGAAGACCTAGGCGAAGATTTCACGATCGAATCGGAGACGTTCTAAAAAAAGGCCAGGTCAAGAGTACTCTAAACCAAACGAGTATGCATGCGAAGATTGATGAAAGTGGGAGAAGCGAAAGACGTATGCCGGGACCGTAGCAAGTGGAAGAAGATTTTCTCTGCCTACCCTGTTGGGAACAAGGCGTGAATATATATACGTACAAATTACGATCGTGCCTACTGCAATTACTACCTCATGTAAGAAGATCCCATAATTTTGAATGTGACGTTAAGGTTTTTTTTTAATTGTATTGTTTACACCTAAAAGTGTAAGGTATGAATGGACTTAATGCCTGTTGGCATTCTTGACCAGTCTTTCCGTGGGGTGGTGAGACAACAGTAGCGGGTAGGTATATTTAATTACCTAAATAATCTTAAAGTGCACCTCTCCAACATCCGAGGTCTGCACTTTAATCTCGTCCCAGTCCAACACCACCTTGAGACTGAAAAACCACATTTGCTATTCATTTACGGAGATGCAAATCAGATGTCCAGCTGATGCAGCATACTTGCACCACCCAGGTTACACCCTGGAACACAATTTCGATGACTTGTGCCGTCGACGTCTCCGTAACCTAGAGGATTCCAGTTTCTCCACATTGTGGGTTCTGGTGAACACTGGCTCGGAGCAAATACTCTACGCCAGTGTTTAGGACTAGGCGCGGCGAGCAGTTCCACCCTTATGTTGTAGACATTCCTCCATTACGCACGAAGCGGTTTGCCTCTTCTTTCATTATGCGGACGGCTGAGGAGTGGAACTCTCTGCCGAGGACAGTTTTTCCGGAACTCTATAATCTGGAGATCTTTAAGGCCAAAGTGAAAAGACACGTTTTAGGCAAACATAGACTTCATCTTTGCCTTCCATCAGCCGAGATTGAGGTCAAACGTAAGCTTATTCTTAATAAAAAAAAATTTAACTGACTAAATAATGTATGTAGAGTATAAGACGCTTGAACAAACATAAAAAAATAAGTCCCCCCCGCTTGTAAATAAAAGAAATTTACGTAATTAACTAGCATTTGAATTTAAAAAAAAATTATGTCAAGGGTTCGTGGCCGTGCCGACCCCGATCAGTTGAACAAATTATGGTAGAGCTCTTTCGCGACAACTTTAAGATGAATTATTGAGTTTTGTTGTGCCTTAATAATTTATTCTTCAAATCTTATTTGATTTCAAAACTTAGCGAAGTTAGTATAGTCGTTTCATCTCCACATGCATAAATGTTTTTTTCGGAGATTTTTTCTGCTGAATAAAAGTACGAGAGATTGAAAAAGATTGCTTAAAGTTTAAGCTATATTGTACGTGGTAGAGTAGAGTGGTAGCTTTTGGCGGCTGTACGAATGGGCCGGCTCTTCCGTTGTAATACTGCGCAGAATACGCTTCTGCGTTTACTTCGGTGAAAGAGGTAACCGGAAACCCACTCCACATCCCCCGAACCCTCCTCTCCATCGTTTTTTTTTACACAAGGGGGCACGCGAGCGTGCGGCTCACCTGACGGTAAGTGATCACCGACGCCCACGAACATCCACAACACCAGAGGAGCTACAGATGCGCTGTCGCTGCCTTTAAGGAAGGAATAGGCTCTTTTCTTGAAGGTGCCTAAGTCGTAACTGTTCGGAAATACTGCTGGCGTAATATAATCCTCCATACCATACCGCAAATACTCTTAAAGGTCCGCAAAACTTTGATTTTTGTTAAAAGAGATGTATGTGGCTGACGGTAATCACTTACCAACAGGTGAGCCAGCCTTGCTCGTTAGCCCTTTTCCCCAAAAAAAAAAAGTGTCAAAATATACTTTTTTTTAAGGCAGTAAATAAATTATGTTTCGGGTTAACATTTATTTACTAACGTTTTATTACTCACCGTCGCTGTGAAGCCATCACAACATCAGCTCTTGTAAGTTCCCCCGCTCTCTACGTGTAGTACAGTAACGTATATTCATTGTCAAACGCACACATACAATACTCTAATCATTTTTAAGCTGTAGATTTCAATCACAATTTCACAAACCGACCGTTAAACTGTTGTCTATTAAATCGCGCTATTTCCAAACCGCTAGTTCAGTTACGACCGAAATAACAAAACACCTGCTGATAGTTATATATAATAGTGTGTTATACATATATATATATATATATATATATATATATATGTGTCAGGTTCGGTCGCGTCCATCAATCCTACTGGTTAATCAGCAATGGTTTTGTTAATTATTTATGTTGGCCGCACTAATTGTTTAGTTAACGCATTAATTACGCTTCGTTATTTAATACGTTAAAGTTTTAATGACAAACGTTGATGATAAAGTTTTAATGATAAACGATGATGATAAAGTTTTAATGATAAACGTGATCATGTGTAATAGTAGTATTACAGTAGTGCTGTGTGAGAATGGCGTTTTATAATATTTAGAACGATGGCTTATGGAATATTAAAACGTAATGTGAACGTTTTGAATAATTCGGCATGATAGGCCGCTAACGCTAAGGGTACTTTGCGCCAACCCTCACTTAAAAGAATCAATTGTTCGAAGCTGTAAGAGACTATTTCTAAAATAAAAAATCTTCGAAATAATATTTTTTAGTCTTTCTCAGGCATGCAGGCCGGCACCACTAAAATTGTTAATGGCAATTTTAAGCTTATAATTACCACGTGCTTGGCGGTGTGGAAAAAATATTATTTCGAGGATTTGTGAAGCCCGCCGACCCGCACTGGAGCAGCGTGACGGGTCCTTTCAGGGCGGTCCTTACCGCCCACTACTATCGAAACACCACCACCGTCCGAGACGAGGCCCGAACCTCCCTCGGACGGTCCTTAGATTGCTTACCATAAAGAGGTAAGCAGTAGATGTACTCTTGCACATCTACTTAAAGCATTAACGCCCGCGGCCTCAAGGACGCAGGCGCAAACCTACGAAGCTGTAAAAGCCAAAACGGCTAACAGCAATAACTTCATCGAATACATACTACGGCGGGTCCTTGTCGGCTCCAAAGCCCTCTCAGATATTTGCGGAGGCATTTGCTCAGCAGTGGGCACTTACAGGCTGCTTTACTTTTTTTTTACTATTAACAGTTTATAGTTGTGCCGGTACCGTGATTCGAACTTACATACTAAAGCGAACACGCCTTGACCGATAAACTTGATAGATACACCAAATCTTTATCTTTCCATAGACAATGTTAAATAAAAAAAACAACAGTGTTCTCTTTCATAAATGTGACACTTCCTGTCATTTGAAATGAAACTGTTATTTATAGATTTTATCGCGTTTAATTATATTTTTATATTGCCGACCTTTCGATTGCTTTACAGCACCCGTGGTCACGAGGTGTTAGACCTCCAGATGTCATAGTTAACTTACTGACATCTTTTATCCGTTGCTGAATCCATTCCAAAAGGTTCCAAGTTTGTTTGTTTGTTTGGAAAGTTCAAGTTGTAAGTATCTGATCCGCGGTTAAAGCTTTAAGCTGCGTTTATTTGTTTACTTGGAGTTATTTATTCAGACGTTTTAGATGTCATTTAAATTGAAGAATTCTGATTGCCTATTCTATAGTAGTTTGGTCCTCACTTTACAGGCTCGCCTAGTGTGAAGACTATAGATTATCATGAATGTAAAGATTTTCTACAATCATAGACGTAAAGTATTGGCTTAGGATATTATAATATATGTAGTATGTTTGGAATTATTTTTTTAAAAATTTTATTTAAATTTGCTTCACAGATATTTTTATATCAATCGTTTTTCGCTATGTAGTCAACCTGAAACATAACCGAAACGGACCATTCTATTTATAAATATATATTTCCAAATTAATTGTTAACGAAATAATAATCACAACTATGTATTAATAATCTATTTCAATACGGACTTTTTGAAATGTAATTCTTGTTGTTTTTTTTTTAAAATATCTCATAATTTTCTTTCAGAAATGCCTTAATAATCTCATTTTTCTAATTAATAATAATAATATAAATTATTTTATTTCAAGTTGTGGCGTGACAGACGATGTAGTGACACGAATTGAGAAAGGGATGCTGAGCTGGTTTGGTTTGGTTTGTGGAGAGGATGTGGAGAATATATGAGGCGAGTGTAAATGGTAGAGTCGGGAGAGGAAGACCTAGGCGAAATCGGAGACGTTCTGAAAAAAGGCCAGGTCAAGAGTACTCTAAACAAACGCATGAAAGTGGAAGAAGCGAAAGATGTATGTCAGGACCGTAGCAAGTGGAAGAAGATTGCCTCTGCCTACCCCGTTGGGAACAAGGCGTGAATATATATACATATAAACTAACACAGACACAAATTGCAAATAGACATTTTTTTTATTATACGTTTTAGTTCTAAACGCACATTAGATTTGACTCTAGACTGAATTATTGTTTTATTTGGAGATTATAATGAACATAGTTCCGTGTAAGAGAGCGGAAGGTGCAATCTGTCAAACGAATTTCCAGACCGACTACGCGTACGTTACACGAATTGACATTGAAAACGGAAATAATCCAAAGACAAAACGTATAAAAATAATCAAAGTGCGAATATACCAGCGAGCGAGAACGTAGCGCCAGTGCGTTAGTAAATATTAATAAAAACGACCTCGCAACTCGTCTGTCGTTCACGTGCACACAATAAAAACTGTGGAGACGACGGGAAGAATGCGGCCGGTAGCGGCAAATAAGCCAAACGTTTTCACTTATCCCCATAGCTTAAGACAATTAAGGTTTACCAGTGGAAATCAATCACAGACAATATATTATCGATATGTATTTTCACTGGACACCCCATGCAACTCGATCATGCAACCCCACAAAACTACAGGCCCTAGAAGAACACTCGTTCGCATTGATTCTATTGTAATTGACATTATATAATATGTAAATTACATTGTAACGTGGCTTTGAAAATAAAGACAAAAGGGTTCTTGCCGGTTCATCATTGAGCAGGTCTTGGTTTTACCAAGCGGCGGCTTTTGCTGGTGCTCGAATGGGCCCGGCACGACCCGGGTAGTACTACGACCTGCGCAGAATACCGGTGTGAAGTAGATGTATCTTGTGCTTCTGCGTTTCGTTCGGCGAGTGAGGTGACTGGAGGCCCACATCCCCTCTCTATTCCCCTCCTCTTCCCTCCCATCTCTCAAATATCCTTCTAAATATAAGAAATAATCCTCAAAGGTCGGCAACGCACCAGCAGCATCTATGGTGTTGCAGATGTGGCCCTCTGTATTGTAACCGTAGGCCCTCTTCCACTCCCCATCCCCCCATCCCCCCATCTACATCCTTAGAGGCCGTCCCTAATACCCCTTCTAAATATAAGAAATAACCCTCAAAGGTCGGCAACACACCTGCAGCTCCTCTGCCGTAGCAGATGTACGTGGGCGTGGGTAACCTCTTACCACCAGGGGAGCCGCTTGCTCGCTTGTCCCTTCTGCTATAAAAAAAAAGGACTCAGACGTTCATAAAAGCTCTGAACAAGCCTAAATTGAATGAAAAAGTTATGACCTTAACTTATTCCATTTAATTTCGCAGGTAGGTTGGTTGGATGCGCATTTACCTCTACCGTGAACATTTACCGCTATCGTGAACATTTTACCGCTACATAAGAAAAATCTTATTCACCCCCGACCATAGATGAAATAAACATTTAAAATTAAACGAGACCCAAACGTTCCAACCGTTGTCGGGCGGTATGATTTTCAGCCGATTGCGGCTAATCTACCACCTTCGGATATGCGTGGTGTATAAAGTGGTGGGGGAATATACCGTCTCTGTCTCCCGAGGCCAACCTCACCGGTACTGGTGGTGCACCATGCTGGCAAACAAACGAAGGTTCTAGACCGATCGAATGACGGCGGAATATTCATCTAAAGATGCCCAAACCAAATATTATCGATATGTATTTTCACTGGACACCCCATGCAACTCGATCATGCAACCCCACAAAACTACAGGCCCTAGAAGAACACTCGTTCGCATTGATTCTATTGTAATTGACATTATATAATATGTAAATTACATTGTAACGTGGCTTTGAAAATAAAGACAAAAGGGTTCTTGCCGGTTCATCATTGAGCAGGTCTTGGTTTTACCAAGCGGCGGCTTTTGCTGGTGCTCGAATGGGCCCGGCACGACCCGGGTAGTACTACGACCTGCGCAGAATACCGGTGTGAAGTAGATGTATCTTGTGTTTCTGCGTTTCGTTCGGCGAGTGAGGTGACTGGAGGCCCACATCCCTCTCTATTCCCCTCCTCTTCCCTCCCATCTCTCAAATATCCTTCTAAATATAAAATAATCAAAGTGCGAATATACCAGCGAGCGAGAACGTAGCGCCAGTGCGTTAGTAAATATTAATAAAAACGACCTCGCAACTCGTCTGTCGTTCACGTGCACACAATAAAAACTGTGGAGACGACGGGAAGAATGCGGCCGGTAGCGGCAAATAAGCCAAACGTTTTCACTTATCCCCATAGCTTAAGACAATTAAGGTTTACCAGTGGAAATCAATCACAGACAATATATTATCGATATGTATTTTCACTGGACACCCCATGCAACTCGATCATGCAACCCCACAAAACTACAGGCCCTAGAAGAACACTCGTTCGCATTGATTCTATTGTAATTGACATTATATAATATGTAAATTACATTGTAACGTGGCTTTGAAAATAAAGACAAAAGGGTTCTTGCCGGTTCATCATTGAGCAGGTCTTGGTTTTACCAAGCGGCGGCTTTTGCTGGTGCTCGAATGGGCCCGGCACGACCCGGGTAGTACTACGACCTGCGCAGAATACCGGTGTGAAGTAGATGTATCTTGTGCTTCTGCGTTTCGTTCGGCGAGTGAGGTGACTGGAGGCCCACATCCCCTCTCTATTCCCCTCCTCTTCCCTCCCATCTCTCAAATATCCTTCTAAATATAAGAAATAATCCTCAAAGGTCGGCAACGCACCAGCAGCATCTATGGTGTTGCAGATGTGGCCCTCTGTATTGTAACCGTAGGCCCTCTTCCACTCCCCATCCCCCCATCCCCCCATCTACATCCTTAGAGGCCGTCCCTAATACCCCTTCTAAATATAAGAAATAACCCTCAAAGGTCGGCAACACACCTGCAGCTCCTCTGCCGTAGCAGATGTACGTGGGCGTGGGTAACCTCTTACCACCAGGGGAGCCGCTTGCTCGCTTGTCCCTTCTGCTATAAAAAAAAAGGACTCAGACGTTCATAAAAGCTCTGAACAAGCCTAAATTGAATGAAAAAGTTATGACCTTAACTTATTCCATTTAATTTCGCAGGTAGGTTGGTTGGATGCGCATTTACCTCTACCGTGAACATTTACCGCTATCGTGAACATTTTACCGCTACATAAGAAAAATCTTATTCACCCCCGACCATAGATGAAATAAACATTTAAAATTAAACGAGACCCAAACGTTCCAACCGTTGTCGGGCGGTATGATTTTCAGCCGATTGCGGCTAATCTACCACCTTCGGATATGCGTGGTGTATAAAGTGGTGGGGGAATATACCGTCTCTGTCTCCCGAGGCCAACCTCACCGGTACCGGTGGTGCACCATGCTGGCAAACAAACGAAGGTTCTAGACCGATCGAATGACGGCGGAATATTCATCTAAAGATGCCCAAACCAAATATTATAGACAATAGTTTGGAAGCAACATCACTGGTGCAAGAGTACCGAGCTGACCAACCCGGTTGTCCAGCCTGAGTAAAACTTTTAAAGAAATCTACGCCTGCTTTTAATGGCTTGCTTTGTTGGATAATAATAATTATCCAATTTCAATAATTATTAGAATTATAATTGCTATGTCGCCGTCCCGGGGTGTCATGTCATTTCCGGTTGTTCGGCGCTTTTTAACACTGAGTATCTGCACAGGCACAACCTAGTAGCCAGGATCCTACATCAGGAGCTCGTTCTGAAATACTATCTCTTGAATCGGAGACTACCGTACTATAAGTACTCGCCGGAAGCCGTGCTCGAAAATGACCGCGCCAGGCTCTATTAGGACCGGTCTGATCGACCGGTACGTACAGGTCGATTGTTGCAGACAAACCTGATATCGTGTTGATGGACCGGGCACAGTCGAAGATATTTTTGGTCGACATTACCATTTCATATGACAAGAACCTCGTGAAAGCCGAAACAGATAAGAAAACGGAATATAGACCTGGCTCACGAGGTGACCGACAAGTGGGGTGGTGTGGCGGCCGAAATTATTCCGTTAGTCGTCTCTGCTAATGTGTTAATCCCACTCAGCCTCTCGGAACATCTGAGGCGGCTGGGACTCCGTGTCGGACCGCACCGAGCTCAAATGCAGAAGGCGTTGCTTCTTGATATCGCTCGCATCGTCCGCCGAATGCTTTCCCTTTTCCCCTAACCCTCGGCCGTCTGGTCGCCCCAGCCGAGGGCTTCCGTCTGGTTGGGTTATATTTGTTTATTTCACTTTAAGTACTTTAAGATAACTTATTTTTTTGTTTCTATATGTATATATATTTATATATATCACCCAACCAGACGAGTATATATCTAAGCAGCCCCACATAATAATAATTATTATTTCGAGAGGCCTATGTTCCGTTCCGCAGTCGTTTAAAAGCATTTTACAGTTAATACCGAGGACACATTTTAATTTACGTAATTGTATATGCAAAACAAATACTTTGATCCTTTCCAAACGCATTCTAGGTCGCTGTGAATTGCGACCCCAATAATCCGGGGACCTTAGCCAGCCAGTCTCTTTCATAATGCAAGATTTTTCCGTTAAAGTAGTGAATTGTGATTTTCAGAGAGTTAAACTTGTCAGAGGCTTCAAATATTGAAGTGAAAAAATAACCTCATTAAATTAAAAAGAAAAAAATCGTAGATTCAATTTTAATATCGACCACACCAGCATCGAGACGAAGCGATGATGGAATGACATAAATACCAATGACATATTGCAAGATTGTAAAAGAAAGAATAGCGTAACAAAGGGGCCGAATCTAAGGCGAGCCTTTTCAATCGAGACGAGAGGAGGGACCCATGTACACGGACTGCGGCTGACCGATTGATAAACGGATACATTAACTCGAAACTATGAAATTCACAACTTCCTATTTCTGTGTATTTGAAACCAATTAATGAACAATCACAATTGTTGCGTTACTTGTAAGCAGAAATGAAGCTAGTATACAGCACTAGGTTTTAATCTAGTCTTCACTACAGGCTGCGTTGTGGTGACCTCTTTGGGGAAACCGAGGGTTTTGTCTGTGCGATACGGGATCAGATCTCAGAGATCGGATGAGTCATTCTATTCGGACGTCATTAGTTGTGATAAAGGGCTTACCCCTCTATCCTTGGCCAACGAGCAACGGCAGGACTCGGCAGTATAGAGCGCCTCCGACCGGGAGACCGTATGGAAGGAGAAAGAGCTCCACGGGAGGTTCTACAAGGCTCTACATGAGCCGTTCGTAGATACCGTCGCCTCCCTAAACAGGCTGCGTTGTGGTGACCTCTTTGGGGAAACCGAGGGTTTTGTCTGTGCGATACAAGATCAGGTTATTAAGACGAACAACTATCGGAGATACATCCTAAAGGATGGCACCGTCGACATCTGTCGAGCTTGTCGCCGTCCCGGGGAGTCGCTTCGGCATGTCATCTCCGATTGTTCGGCGCTTTCTGACTCTGAGTATCTGCACAGGCACAACCTAGTAGCCAGGATCCTACATCAGGAGCTCGTTCTGAAATACTATCTCTTGAATCGGAGACTACCGTACTATAAGTACTCGCCGGAAGCCGTGCTCGAAAATGACCGCGCCAGGCTCTATTGGGACCGGTCGATCATCACGTACAGGTCGATTGTTGCGGACAAACCTGATATCGTGTTGATGGACCGGGCACAGTCGAGGATATTTTTGGTCGACATCACCATTTCATATGACAAGAACCTCGTGAAAGCCGAAACAGATAAGAAAACGGAATATCTGGCCCTGCCTCACGAGGTGACCGACAAGTGGGGTGGTGTGGCGGCCGAAATTATTCCGTTAGTCGTCTCTGCTAATGTGTTAATCCCACTCAGCCTCTCGGAACATCTGAGGCGGCTGGGACTCCGTGTCGGACCGCACCGAGCTCAAATGCAGAAGGCGGTGCTTCTTGATATCGCTCGCATCGTCCGCCGAATGCTTTCCCTTTTCCCCTAACCCTCGTCCGTCTGGTCGCCCCAGCCGAGGGCTTCCGTCTGGTTGGGTTATATTTGTTTATTTCACTTTAAGTACTTTAAGATAACTTATTTTTTTGTTTCTATATGTATATATATTTATATATATCACCCAACCAGACGAGTATATATCTAAGCAGCCCTACATAATAATAATTATTATTTCGAGAGGCCTATGTTCCGTTCCGCAGTCGTCTAAAAGCATTTTACAGTTAATACCGAGGACACATTTTAATTTGCGTAATTGTATATGCAAAACAAATACTTTGATCCTTTCCAAACGCATTCTAGGTCGCTGTGAATTGCGACCCCAATAATCCGGGGACCTTAGCCAGCCAGTCTCTTTCATAATGCAAGATTTTTCCGTTAAAGTAGTGAATTGTGATTTTCAGAGAGTTAAACTTGTCAGAGGCTTCAAATATTGAAGTGAAAAATAACCTCATTAAATTAAAAAAAGGTGGGTTGCCGGCCTTTGAGAGTATTTGATAGTTTGTTCAATTGAAACACACAATTGAATGTTCATTAACATTAAAAGTTTACAATAAGTAACTCTGACTTACGTTCAGTTCTTGAATAACAATTTTTAAATTGTTTGTATGTTTGTTTTGTCGTATAAATAAATATTTATTAAGTTTAACAGTAAAAGGCAATTGTAACACTTCACGATATAACATCTTATTAAATTAGCTAAAATCAATATTATATTTGAGATGAAAAGAATAAGACGTTTTAAAGCTTGCCTCTTACCTGTAAACAGGTGCTGCTTGTGGAGGCACGTCTCCTCGAGTTTGGAGTACACTTGTGTCTTAATTATCCTGATTTTTATACTCTTCTAGCAAGCTTTCAGTTGCCTACGGGACTATGACATGATATCTTTTTTTAATTGAGAAAAGACGAGCTCACAGAGCGTAAACCTGCAATCGATCTCAATCTAATAAGGTCATAGATACGTTATCAACCCCGAGGACTGAGATGGAATGCCTAACAGCTCGAGAATTATAATGGCTCTCTATACCTCTCAAATCGGAACAGCGGCTGCACTGGTGATTGGTGACAGAAATGAGCGGGAGGATGGCACCTACCCAGGCGACTCCTAGGCAGAGAAAGAGTCTGTCAGTCCTTGAACCTTGTAGACGAACAAAATTATACAGAAATGGTTATGCGTCAGAGCAACCTCATTACTAAACGATGGTAGATTGAATAAAAAAAAATCCATTTAGGAAAACGTGATTTACTTTTAAATGAAACTAATATAAAAATTATTACACCTTACTAAAAACACGAAACTTCGAGAATAAAAATGCAAAATGTAACCAGACAATAATTTTTTTTTATCGTTTACGTTGAATAAAAAAATTGTTTTCTGTCGGTGAAGCTTTTGGAATAATTTTCAGTAGCATATAAGATGCATTACGGTGTTAATATCCGTAGATTAACTTGCGGTGCTCCTGCTCAGGCCAACAGCATATCTACCGTGGGCGGGGTTTTAATCGGTCCGGCATCTTCAATGCTGATCCCGACATAACCCGTCCTTGCCCCCGAGAGGACGGGTATGCGTCAGGGATTTCCCCCACGTAAATTAAAAAAAAAAGGTGGGTTGCCGGCCTTTGAGAGTATTTGATAGTTTGTTCAATTGAAACACACAATTGAATGTTCATTAACATTAAAAGTTTACAATAAGTAACTCTGACTTACGTTCAGTTCTTGAATAACATTTTTTTAAATTGTTTGTATGTTTGTTTTGTCGTATAAATAAATATTTATTAAGTTTAATAGTAAAAAGCAATTGTAACACTTCACGATATAACATCTTATTAAATTAGCTAAAATCAATATTATATTTGAGATGAAAAGAATAAGACGTTTTAAAGCTTGCCTCTTACCTGTAAACAGGTGCTGCTTGTGGAGGCACGTCTCCTCGAGTTTGGAGTACACTTGTGTCTTAATTATCCTGATTTTTATACTCTTCTAGTAAGCTTTCAGTTGCCTACGGGACTATGACATGATATCTTTTTTTAATTGAGAAAAGACGAGCTCACAGAGCGTAAACCTGCAATCGATCTCAATCTAATAAGGTCATAGATACGTTATCAACCCCGAGGACTGAGATGGAATGCCTAACAGCTCGAGAATTATAATGGCTCTCTATACCTCTCAAATCGGAACAGCGGCTGCACTGGTGATTGGTGACAGAAATGAGCGGGAGGATGGCACCTACCCAGGCGACTCCTAGGCAGAGAAAGAGTCTGTCAGTCCTTGAACCTTGTAGACGAACAAAATTATACAGAAATGGTTATGCGTCAGAGCAACCTCATTACTAAACGATGGTAGATTGAATAAAAAAAAAAAAAAAAAAAGGTGGGTTGCCGGCCTTGAGAGTATTTGATAGTTTGTTCAATTGAAACACACAATTGAATGTTCATTAACATTAAAAGTTTACAATAAGTAACTCTGACTTACGTTCAGTTCTTGAATAACATTTTTTTAAATTGTTTGTATGTTTGTTTTGTCGTATAAATAAATATTTATTAAGTTTAATAGTAAAAAGCAATTGTAACACTTCACGATATAACATCTTATTAAATTAGCTAAAATCAATATTATATTTGAGATGAAAAGAATAAGACGTTTTAAAGCTTGCCTCTTACCTGTAAACAGGTGCTGCTTGTGGAGGCACGTCTCCTCGAGTTTGGAGTACACTTGTGTCTTAATTATCCTGATTTTTATACTCTTCTAGCAAGCTTTCAGTTGCCTACGGGACTATGACATGATATCTTTTTTTAATTGAGAAAAGACGAGCTCACAGAGCGTAAACCTGCAATCGAT
Organism: Bhutanitis thaidina; assembly: GCA_029286595.1. Lineage (NCBI taxonomy): Eukaryota > Metazoa > Arthropoda > Insecta > Lepidoptera > Papilionidae > Bhutanitis > Bhutanitis thaidina. Next base: position 339,632 of record JAGSMS010000044.1, on the reverse strand, counting down.
CTCAATCTAATAAGGTCATAGATACGTTATCAACCCCGAGGACTGAGATGGAATGCCTAACAGCCCGAGAATTATAATGGCTCTCTATACCTCTCAAATCGGAACAGCGGCTGCACTGGTGATTGGTGACAGAAATGAGCGGGAGGATGGCACCTACCCAGGCGACTCCTAGGCAGAGATAGAGTCTGTCAGTCCTTGAACCTTGTAGACGAACAAAATTATACAGAAATGGTTATGCGTCAGAGCAACCTCATTACTAAACGATGGTAGATTGAATAAAAAAAAAAAAAGGTGGGTTGCCGGCCTTTGAGAGTATTTGATAGTTTGTTCAATTGAAACACACAATTGAATGTTCATTAACATTAAAAGTTTACAATAAGTAACTCTGACTTACGTTCAGTTCTTGAATAACAATTTTTTAAATTGTTTGTATGTTTGTTTTGTCGTATAAATAAATATTTATTAAGTTTAACAGTAAAAGGCAATTGTAACACTTCACGATATAACATCTTATTAAATTAGCTAAAATCAATATTATATTTGAGATGAAAAGAATAAGACGTTTTAAAGCTTGCCTCTTACCTGTAAACAGGTGCTGCTTGTGGAGGCACGTCTCCTCGAGTTTGGAGTACACTTGTGTCTTAATTATCCTGATTTTTATACTCTTCTAGTAAGCTTTCAGTTGCCTACGGGACTATGACATGATATCTTTTTTTAATTGAGAAAAGACGAGCTCACAGAGCGTAAACCTGCAATCGATCTCAATCTAATAAGGTCATAGATACGTTATCAACCCCGAGGACTGAGATGGAATGCCTAACAGCCCGAGAATTATAATGGCTCTCTATACCTCTCAAATCGGAACAGCGGCTGCACTGGTGATTGGTGACAGAAATGAGCGGGAGGATGGCACCTACCCAGGCGACTCCTAGGCAGAGATAGAGTCTGTCAGTCCTTGAACCTTGTAGACGAACAAAATTATACAGAAATGGTTATGCGTCAGAGCAACCTCATTACTAAACGATGGTAGATTGAATAAAAAAAAATCCATTTAGGAAAACGTGATTTACTTTTAAATGAAACTAATATAAAAATTATTACACCTTACTAAAAACACGAAACTTCGAGAATAAAAATGCAAAATGTAACCAGTCAATAATTTTTTTTTTATTGTTTACGTTGAATAAAAAAATTGTTTTCTGTCGGTGAAGCTTTTGGAATAATTTTCAGTAGCATATAAGATGCATTACGGTGTTAATATCCGTAGATTAACTTGCGGGGCTCCTGCTCAGGCCAACAGCATATCTACCGTGGGCGGGGTTTTAATCGGTCCGGCATCTTCAATGCTGATCCCGACATAACCATAACCAGCTACCGGAGACGGTGGCGTGTAGGTGGCGAGCCCCTTTACCCCTACGTTGAACTAAATAAAAAAAAAAATCCGTACAGACGGCTAGATACGCGCAGCGGGAGACACAAATGGGCACAGGTTTTTTTTTTTTGCATGCTGTCACCAGGGAATGCGCCATTATGAGCTGCAAAGGACACGGAGCGACGTCGCCAAGTAACGCCATCGTTTAAACACCATCACATTTAGGTATCGGGCTCCGAGATACTTGACATAAACGCATTGATTTTTTTATTTAATTCGTAAGGGAAAGTGTAGTGAATAGATACGTGGCAGCAAACGTGTAGAATACGTTCGCGTCAAGTTTTACAAAAAAAACGGAGCTGTTTTGCTTTACTGTTTCTGTATTTTTCCCTAGATGGCGCTTCTTTATTTTAAAACGTACTACGGTTTCACTGTTCTCAAAATCATTAGTCTTTAATGATTTTGTTACTTATACCTCTGACTTGAGGGTCTCCTGCTCGCGAGTGTCTACTGATGAAGCTGTAAAGGCTGTAAAGCGGTCCGGCATCTTCAATGCTGATCCCTACATCACCAGTCTCCGGAGACGGTGACGGGTAGCCCCACGTTAAACTAAAAAAAAAAAAAATTACTTATACCTATTACTGAGTTGAATACAGTCCACTCAATAGTAACATTCTTTCTTACTGGCATACCCCGAGGGACCTCTTGTTCCTCCAGCGTTGTACAACGGCGTTTCAACGTTTAGCTGGAAAGTATTGCGGTTGAAATAACGCCTAGGCATTACTCGAGTTGGCTGAAATAAGCTAGCCGTAATGTAATTTGGCGTGTCGTGAAAAGAAAAAAAATCTATGCAATGCGGCGGATTCTACTAAGAAAGAGGCAAACTAGCATGGGGCTCAAGACCAGAGCTGCAGGTGCGTTGCAGGTATTTAAGGATTGGGAGGGGGGGGGGGGAGTGGAAAGGGAAATGGGCCAACCGTTACCTCACTCACCGAACGAAACGCAGAAGTACAAGTTGCCTCTACATCACGCCGGTGTTCTGCGAGGTCGCGTTACTTGACTCTACCACGTACAAATATTGGCTGCGATATACCTATACACCATCAGACGTATATATTCCGTCTTTTGTCGGTAGTTATGCATGTAAGTATGATCATGCCACACGCTTGGCGATTGATCTAGAAGCTTTGACTTTCACAAACCCCTTACGTTGCGTCAGGATATTTCAATCAAACTTACAAACGCATCGTAGCGCTGTTGATCTAGTAATTAATACAAGAAACGTTGTCTCGTTCTTTGCGTTGATATTGAAGTTAACTATTTCCCTACAACGATGTTCTTTGAACAGCTACGGTAATTAAAGGAGCTCAGTGTACCGTCAGCAGTCGCATTGTGTCGTTTATCGCGTGTTGGTAATAGGTTAAAGTTTAAACTACACGAATTAAACGGGCCCATTGAACGCAACCCGCTTAACGCCTTGTTTGATTGTTCAAACATTTCATTGTGGTATTAAGTTGCTGTACAAATATTGGTTCGAGACCTCATCAACCGTCCGGAGTGCCACAAGCGACTACATTATAAAATCTATGCTAGTATTATAAATACAGAGTGTGCGTTTGTCTGTACGTGTGGAACTCTTCGAAGGGAAATTCACATGGACTTTTCGACATATTTAACAATAAACGAAACCATGTCTTGAATGTGAAAAATAACTCGCTGTAATTTTTACGACCGACTTAACACGGAATAACCTCGGTAACCTAGTGGTCAGGGAGCTCGCTCTAGTTTCATAGAGCGCGAGTGTACTGGGTTCGATGCCTGGTGGGTCCAGGGAACGCTAAAATTGTTAATGGCAATTTCAAGTGCTGTATTTACCACGTGCTTGGCGGCGAAGGAATACATCGTGAGGAAATTTGCATGTCTGAGAAGTAATAAAAATATCATTTTCAGGATATGTTTAGCCCGCCAGCCCGCACTGGAGCAGCGTGGCGGACTCTCCCCGGTTCCAAAATCTCTCAGAGACTTGCGAAGGAGTCCTTTGCCCAACCGTGGACACACACAGACTTCTGCTTTCCTTCTTTTTAGCACGGAATTTTGGTGCAATATATTTATTGACATTGCGGGTAAAGTCTCTGAAGTTACATATACTTGAATAATATACAATCTGGAAATACTGCAGAGCTGCTGCACCGAGTTTCCAAGATACCAGAAATTGGGATTCTCTTGTTTAGTTGCTGTAAGTTTAGTAATTGTCATGCGCACGTTAATATCTATCCCATTACTGGACCATTTTTTTTTATAATGTATGTAGATATTAATAGTGTAAGAGCTTCTACTTCGAGATATTTTTGAGCTTTTAGTCATGCAGTTCTCTTTTTCAATCATCTGCGACCAAAACAAACTCAATTGGCCCCGAAATTCTAATCGCATCTTGCCCCTGGAGAATGTTACACCGTCGACGAACTCACAAAGAATTTAATCAGAGCTAAACGAAATTGGTCGGTCTGTTTACTCAGGAATTTTTGTGATATTTTTGCTTTTTGTACTTTTTGTAATTAATTGTTTGTGTTTGGATTCTTTTTATTATTAAAATAATATTTATGGATTCATTGAGAGACATACCGGACGGCTGGGATCATACCGAACAGTTCCTCGGAACGTTCCTCGTGGTAAATTTTGTAAAAAAATCAAAGAAAAGCAACATCTCTTCGCAAGGCCAAAGGATCAAGCCGATCAGAAAGAGCTTGGTCGCGTACAATTCGAGCCGCTCTACATTGGATGCGATCTAATGGAAGGAGTTGGTACTGGGATCCCCCTGGTCATAGATGAGAAAAGTACTCCACGTGGGACCGAACTTGAGCCTTATAAAGTTGCATTCTGGGGACCGACACGAAATACTGTCCCACTATTCAGAGCGTATATGAGGTATATGAGTGTTTGGCTGTATATTTCTACTTAGACCAAATTCACGCCAGAAATAAAAAAAAAAAAAATATCCTTATTATTTTAATACACAAATCAATTTCGGTAAGCAGCCGATGTCACGTTGTACGCAGAAACTTCTACGCGATATCACGTTGCGTCGATCTCGGGGCTTCCTTTGTACCTTTCATCTCGGCACACGTGAACTTAATCGGCACAATAAAAGCCCAACATTCGCTGCTAATGAGCCACGTCAGCCATCTGAGACCACGCTTGTATTGTAACGTGTTCTAAAAATGTCGCACCTAATGATGATCATAATTCTTTCTTCCGTCTGTGTGCGTGTGTGTTTGTATTACGTATAACTTTATGTGTTTAATTTGTAAATTATTTAACGCATTTGTGCTCTTGTTAACGTGATAGAGCCAGGGCGGCATTTGTTGCAGCACGAATGGGGCGGCTCGACCGGGGTAGTACCACGGCCTCGCAGAATACCGATGTGAAGTGGAGGCATCTTGTGCTTCTGCGGTGAGGCTGCTCAACTCCCCTCCCTATCATCCCTCCCATCACCCCAATATCCTTAAGGCCGGCAACGCACCTGAAGCTCCTCTGGTACCGCAGACGCGCACGGGCGACGGTAATCACTAATCATCAGATGAGCTGCTTGTTCGTTGGCCTCTTTCCATTAAAATAAAAGAAGTTGAATATCTGGTACAGATAACTCATTTATTACCTTAACCTTCTTTCACGATTAAGCTTTATGCTGTCACAACGATAAGGAGACAGCTTTAACTACATATCTTCTTAACTTTCGTGAAGCACGAGCGCACAAGCTTGTTAAGAGCGAATGGGCAAGTTTCGCTTCGCCTCTCGGAATTGCCAATTATCTTTTTGACGCCGAAGAAGTGGCTACATATCCATTATACTGGTGACTAATAACTTCCTTTTTTGAACGCTGCTGGGTACCTGCATTACTTCGAGGAGTATAAAAAAAAAACTTTCAAGGACATCTCAGGTCCGTCAACCTGCAATGGAGCATCGCCCGGGGCTCAAAGCCCTCTTGAATATCGATAGGAGATATTTGTCCAGTTGTGGGACATTTGCAATGTGCTACGTTTTTTATATCGTAATGTTCCATTCCCCGTGCCAAGCAATTCGTGATACCTGACGATTGTCTAACGTCTATAGTTGTATCAATGCCGAATAAAATTAGCCCTTCCACCGACAAAGGCCCACCGACGCCCACTTAATATCATTATTCTATGCACGATGTTAGATTATCACGCATTAAAAAATATATCGCAGAGAAGCTTTTTTTTATGGAAAAGACGCCAAACGAGCCAGCGGTTCACCTGATGGTAAGTGATTACCGTCGCCCTCATAAATCTGCAACACCATAGATGCTGCAGGTGCGTTGCCGGTCTTTAAGGATATTTGGGAGATGGGAGGGAAGTGTAGGGGAATAGGGAGGGGGAGTGGGCCTCCGGTTACCTCGCTCACCGAACGAAACGCAGAAGCACAAGATGCCTCTACTTCACGCCGGTATTCTGCGAGTTCGTGGTATTATTCCGGTCGAGCCGGCCCATTCGAGCAGGAGCTAAAGCTGCCGCTTGGCTCTTACCACGTTAGAAACTTGAATAATATTCATCAATATGACTTCTTCTAGATCAATATGTATAAATAAACTTTTTATAGCTCTACTAGATGGCCGGGCAGACGTTGTAGTGCCCTAACCGATAGGTGTCGTGATGAGTTGGGATTCCATTATTACTTAATTATTCGGCAGAGCGCCACCTATCGGGGCGAGATTTTGTGATTTTCTTATGTCGCACTGAATTGTGAATATGATTTATTTGGTTGCCAAGACAGTGAAATTTATATGACCTTCAATCGTAATGAGTTCTTGTATTTACGCGAGTTCTGCCTACACATTTGATATCAAACTATTCCTGATGTTAAAAGTACTCCACAGCACCCGTGATCGAACCGTGAACAATAGTTTCGTATCAAACGACCTCAATCGCTCAAGACGTACCAAATTTTTCTTCTGAACATCTTGAAATTTGTTTTAGACGTTTCAATTAAATGTTTTAGGCCTTCTCTTTTTACTACTACAGGGTTTCTATCGCATGTGTCTACTCATAATTACGTAACGGTTTTCATTCATAACAATAATGATACCGTTACCATGCCAAGTCTTGGTCCTATGACTGTTCATTAATAAAAAATAAAATAATGTAGCAGCCTGTAAGTGCCCACTGCTGGGCAAAGGCCTCCTTCTCAAATACGAGTATCAGAGAGGGTTTAGGAGCCGGGAAGGGCCCGCCACGCTGCTCCAGTGTGGGTTGGCGGGCTTCACATATCCTCGAAATAATATTTTTATTATTTCTCAGGCATGCAGGTTTCCTCACGATGTTTTCCTTCACCGCTGAGCACGTGGTAAATAAAGCACTTAAAATGGCTATTAACAATTTTAGCGGTGCCGGCACCGGGGATCGAACCCAGGTCATTCGCACTCTATGGAACTAAAGTGAGCGCCCCGACCACTAGGCTACCACGACTTCATTAATACATATTAATATTAGGGATCGAACCCAGATCACTCGCACTCTATGGAACTAAAGTGAGCGCCCCGACCACTAGGCTACCACGACATCATTAATACATATTAATATTAGTTAACACAGGCGTAGAATACTTACCGGCTTACCATTACCGCGTTAACAGTAAGCTCATTCTGTCCCAGTTAACTAAACGTGACGTAACGTAATTGGACTAGTTGCAGGAGTTTTCAAGCGACCTTCAAAAATGGAAGAGGTTGTCAATTCGTGGGTTTGTTTTTCTTGTTTGATATCTTCACAAAAGGAGGATATTTTCAAATTCATCTGAACAATAATTATTTTTTATTTACGTATGTTAAGCGATATCTTCGCTGATGGCGAACCGATTTCGTTGATTCTTTCTTTCTATCGAACAGTAAGGTATCGAATGGGGCGGTCGTCATTTACAGAAGAGAAAACATTCCAAAGCCTTAGGGTAGGATGGACAGTTTTTGAAGTCGGTTGGCACTATGAAACTAAGTTAAAAATTCACTCATCATCGGTTAAGTACGATTCAGGTGAAATTACCTACGCAATGAATGCAAGACAGCCCGTTCATAAATTACGAATTCTTTTCGATGTTCCGAATCCCAGAGCGAACGAAGTCCTAAGTAAGTTAACACTTTAATATCAACCGCTTTCTATTTATAAGCAAACGTAAAAGCTACTTTGCATTTAAAAATAGAATCACATGTTGTCACGGTCATCCGGCATAGACATTGTTCGAATTTAATGAAGCTCGAAAAAGCCTAGATTATAATAAATAAAGACACTTGGACGACTTGGATAATTCTATCTATCAAGGGTGTGTGGAACGATATTTCATATACCATCAGAAGGGAGGATGGTATCGTGTGTGTTTTCCGGCATTTAGGGTTTCTTGGCGATGGAGCGAAGTGGGCCTCCGGTTACCTCTCTCACCGAACGAAACGCAGAAGCACAAGATACCTCTAATTCACGCCGGTACTTAGAGGTCGTGGTACCGACCCGGCCCAGCCGGCCCATTCGACTAGCAGCAAAATCCCCCACTCGGCTCTACAACATTAAAAATATAAACAAGCATTCGAATTCGAATTCGTGTGACCCGTAAGGCATGAAACGATTTGATATTTTCTTTTGGCAAGATTCAGCGTCTCAAAACGCGCTCCAACAGCCTACTTGTCGCCTCTCCGAAAAGTCCTTAAAATACATTGCCCTCGCACAATAACCTATTGCACCGCATTATATTAATGCTTCTCCAAAAAAAAAATGCTTTATTAATAGACGGAAATACTTATATAGAATGTTAAAAAATTTATTAAAAAAAAATTATTCCTAAAGTGAAGCAACCTTTATGTTATCCTAACACAATCACTGAAACAGCAGTCGAAGACACTATCAATCTATCAAAGAATCTTTACCCGGATAAAGACGTTATGTTTAATTAAAGACACAGCCACGCTTATTTATATAAGCTAAAAATATATTTATGAAACGCATACGAGTTCCTGTTTTTTTTTTTTCAAATAAAACAGCAATATCCATAAAGCGCTTAAACCCTGGTGGCGACTGTCGAGCGTGCCAACCGTGGCCAAAGCGTTCCGATCGATGAGATGCTTATCCTTGTAATTGGTTGCCAAATACGCGATGAAACATTGTTACTACGCCATTGTAGAATCGCCGCGATATTATATGTCGTAAAATTTTATATTTTTCTACGCTCTATTATGACACACATGCTAGTTGCCGCGAAGGAAATAGAATATACGGAACAGAGATGACTTGTGTACGTCCGCGCGACTTTTGTATTGTTACGTAATGTCATGTTTGATTCACGATATATTACGAGCGTGCATGCGAAGATTGATGAAAGTGGGAGAAGCGAAAGACGTTTACCAGGAACGTAGCAAGTGGTAGAAGATTGTTTATGCCTACCTCGTTGGGAACAAGGCGTGAATATATATATTACAAATATCTAGACAGTTGAGGGGTTAGAGAGTTCGGTCCTATCCTCGCGTCATTAGGTTTTCGACAGGTATCGTTGGCCTAAGACAGCGACAAACTCACCACCTGTCACGTTGTCACAGATTATATAATCAGTTGCTACGTTTTATTTCGATTTGATGGGAAAGTGGGCAAACTTGCAAGGGCCTCAAGCCGATTTCCCCTATATCCCCTGAGATGTTTAAGATGGGGGCCTTTAACCTGCCATAAGCATGTACAAGCTGCTACTTCATGGTATATTCCCCCGTTACACACCCACAACGATTATTCGAAATATGAAATTTTGGAAAGCACACTGACGTTATCCGAAATGGCCGCTCTCCCTACCTGGCGACGGAAGTGATGTCAATTCACTAAGAGACTGACCCGGAATTGCTTCATTTGTCTCAGGATCTATTTAGAACAATGAATGTCAACGTCGTATTATTGAGAATGGTCGGGGCCGAGGTTAAGTTAAAATGTTTTTCCCTTTTAAATATGAGATCATATTTTTCTGTATGTTCCGCGAGCCCTTACAAAAAAGAAGTTCATATTCTTTGCTTACCACTATAGAAGAAACTTGTGTGCTTATATATACAATAACTATATAAGCCTATTTTAGTCATCTGCGGAACATAAACCATTTCAAGAAAGCACCATCAAAAGCCCACTCAACACGCCTGACAAGAGGGTTGGTGATGCTGCACCCCATTAGTAATCTGAGGGATTTGGATTCGGAAAAATCGAATGGATAGTCCACCATCATTCGGTCGCCAGAGCCCCATTTATTGACTACCTGAGTGCATCACTTGCTGGTGAAGTTGGCAGAAGGAGAAGGAGATGGTACCTTCCCTCCTCATTAGTTTTTTATGGGAAAGGCGGCAAATGTGCAATCGGTTCACCTGACGGTAAGTCATTACCGTCGCCCATGTATATCTGCAACATCAGTGGAGTTGCAGGTGCGTTGCCAGCCTTTAAAGGTATTTGGGAGATGGAACGGAGGTTGAGGAGGGGATGGGGAGGGGCAGTGGGCCACCGGTTACCTCACACACCGAACGAACGCAGAAGCTAGAGGCGCCGCTTGGCTCTGCCACGATAAATACCACTTATGCAGATCCCTATCACTATTCGGTGGGTTACCGGTTTTTTTAATTCAGATATATATTTCGGCACACTCATTGGTGAGTTAATAATATACAATTGTCATATTCAAAGGTTATAAATAAAAAGAATAGCCTGCGGTCTTTTGCATTACGACGTGTATGTTAGTCGGAGAAATTAGTCACGTCAAGTAGAGATAAAGAAACTCCTACTTATTAGGTGTCCAGTGATCTAAAAACAATTGCTTAAGTTGTGTGGTACGCATGCAACTTTCTAGTATTTAAGCTATCAAACACAAATACCGCGACTACCTTGCTTAATATAGCTTTAAAACAGTGAAAGTATTTTTTTAATGGTTTCAATAGTTCCGGAGTTTGGTCCACAGATAACAATAATCACTTTATAATTTACAGTATAGTATGAAATGTGTACATGAGAGTATCCAATGTAGGTTTTCACGTCATATTTGGGATAACATGTACATTTCTCCCTGGCCTTTTCGTAAGTGTAAGACTCGACTTCAGGGAAATATAAGAAAGATGATACCTGGGATATTTTTCGGATTAAAAAATGTCGAAACCGGTCGTGGATTAAGAAATATTAAAACCGATGCCAGTCGGATTCAAGCACCGTGGATTCCGTACAACCACACAACATCTTACAGGTATTAACATAAAAAAGAAAATTTTTTTTTTTAAGGAAAAGACGGCAAACGAGCAAGCGGTTCACCTGATGGTAAGTGCTTACCGTCGCCCACGTACATCTGCAACACCATAGATGCTGCAGGTGCGTTGCCGGTCTTTAAGTATATTTGGGAGATTGGAGGGAAGAGGAGAGGAATAGGGAGGGGATGTGGGCCTCTGGTTACCTCGCTCACCGAACGAAACGCAGAAGCACTAGATGCCTCTACTTCACGCCGGTATTCTGCGAGGCCGTGGTATCAATCAGGTCGAGCCGGCCCATTCGAGCAGCAGCTAAAGCCGCCGCTTGGCTCTACCACGCTTAGTAGTAAAGTGTTTTCTTTTATTCAATTCGAGATCCTTTGCACTATGTAGTCTTACTCTACAGAAGGATATTGCTACATTTGTCTATTACCGTTTTCAGGGTAAAGCAAAAACATAAAAGCCTCGATAACTAACTCGTTTCCTGTATAGGGCCAATCGCCATTAATCTTTATTACGATACCCCCATAATATCAAATATTTAATGAAAATTTCAACAGGCTACCTATTACGATTCAAAAGATACGACCCTTTAAAGGTACACACAGACAGCCGAGGCTTAGTAATAGGGCTTCGTACGGAACCCTAAAAGTCTCGAGACACACAGGCCGTAAGTCGGTAAGAGTGGTTTTTTTTCTATTAAAAAGAATACTAGCAATGCTATTTTTAAAGTAACATTACTAATATTCCTGTTAACCCTCCAACTAAGCTCACAGCTTGTATCTGGAGTTGGAGAGTCACGACAATAGTCGAATGGCGGGCTTGAACTTACGACCGTCATGTTTCGTAGTCCGCACCCTAACCCATTTGGCTATTGGCGCTTTAGAAAGGTCTGTTTAAGAGTCTATGCAGCGTTAACTAAGATCCATGATTTTATTTTTGATCTATGCCATCTTCGATGCCATGTGGAATCGGCGTTAGAATATGCCACCCCATATCTTCCCATAGATGACGGAATATGCGACATAATCTGTAGTACCTATCAATCATGTGAAATATGAACGAAAAATATATGATATTTTGCTCGGGCAACGTCAATAACTTTAGGGCTTAGTTTATATTTCACAGTTTCAATTTTGAGTAATATTTCAAAGGGATTTAGTTCGGAATTTTCATTTAGTCGCGAAGTAACGAGCGATTTTTAATGTCAAATAAATTTCGCTCTGTTCGACGATTAACTGCAGTCGGTTCGAAACTTTCACCATTAAGATACGCTAATGGTTTATCAATCAATAAACTTAATTGAAATTTTTAACGGCGAACCGTACCGAAAAATCATTAATTTGTGTTTATTTTTTTTTGTTATTCGTAAATGTCTCATATTCGAAAGCGTCCCAAGTCCCGGCAAGTATGCTTACCAGTTAGCTGCATTATTAATATATAGTTTCTACCCGCGGGTGACGTAAACGCAATATTACTTTACAAACACGCGGCGACGACCTCGGTCGAAGCCAATTTCTGCCGGTCTTCTTTCCCGCCATTGCAGAAGTCTGATGGCTCATTAGCTCACACCGCCAAAGAGAAAGCAGACATGTTTGCCTCTCTATTTGCGAAGAATTCACAACTAGATGCAGCTGATAACTGCCCACCTTTGCTACCTCGTTGTGACTCTGCAATGCCTGAGGTACACATTCGGCAAAAAGAGGTACTCAAAATACTCAGAACTCTAGATGTGAATAAGGCTAGTGGGCCTGACGGCATTCCTGCCATTGTCTTGCGGTCATGTGCGCCTGAGTTGTCTCCCTGTTCTGACTCGCCTCTATCGCTTGTCCCTGAGGACTGGTCAAGTTCCGAAGTCCTGAAGATTGCCAATGTCCAACCTGTACCTAAGAAAGGAAGTCGTGCCGACCCTGCCAACTACCGACATATCGCAATCACCTCCATACTCTGTAAGGTTATGGAGCGCGTTTTAAACAACCGCCTCCTTGCATACCTGGAGGACAACGACCTCCTCAGTGACCGTCAATTCGGGTTTCGTCGAGGCCGATCTAATATACAATTGTCATATTCAAAGGTTATAAATAAAAAGAATAGCCTGCGGTCTTTGCATTACGACGTGTATGTTAGTCGGAGAAATTAGTCACGTCAAGTAGAGATAAAGAAACCCTACTTATTAGGTGTCATGTGATCTAAAACAATTGCTTAAGTTGTGTGGTACGCATGCAACTTTCTAGTATTTAAGCTATCAAACACAAATACCGCGACTACCTTGCTTAATATAGCTTTAAAACAGTGAAAGTATTTTTTAATGGTTTCAATAGTTCCGGAGTTTGGTCCACAGATAACAATAATCACTTTATAATTTACAGTATAGTATGAAATGTGTACATGAGAGTATCCAATGTAGGTTTTCACGTCATATTTGGGATAACATGTACATTTCTCCCTGGCCTTTCGTAAGTGTAAGACTCGACTTCAGGGAAATATAAGAAAGATGATACCTGGGATATTTTTCGATTAAAAATGTCGAAACCGGTCGATTAAGAAATATTAAAACCGATGCCAGTCGGATTCAAGCACCGTGGATTCCGTACAACCACACAACATCTTACAGGTATTAACATAAAAAGAAAGTTTTTTAAGGAAAAGACGGCAAACGAGCAAGCGGTTCACCTGACGGTAAGTCATTACCGTCGCCCATGTATATCTGCAACATCAGTGGAGTTGCAGGTGCGTTGCCGGTCTTTAAGTATATTTGGGAGATTGAGGAAGAGGAGAGGAATAGGAGGATGTGGGCCTCTGGTTACCTCGCTCACCGAACGAAACGCAGAAGCACTAGATGCCTCTACTTCACGCCGGTATTCTGCGAGGCCGTGGTATCAATCAGGTCGAGCCAGCCCATTCGAGCAGCAGCTAAAGCCGCCGCTTGGCTCTGCCACGATAAATACCACTTATGCAGATCCCTATCACTATTCGGTGGGTTACCGGTTTTTAATTCAGATATATATTCCGGCACACTCATTGGTGAGTTAATAATATACAATTGTCATATTCAAAGGTTATAAATAAAAAGAATACTAGCAATGCTATTTTTAAAGTAACATTACTAATATTCCTGTTAACCCTCCAACTAAGCTCACAGCTTGTATCTGAGTTGAGAGTCACGACAATAGTCGAATGGCGGGCTTGAACTTACGACCGTCATGTTTCGTAGTCCGCACCCTAACCCATTTGGCTATTGGCGCTTTAGAAAGGTCTGTTTAAGAGTCTATGCAGCGTTAACTAAGATCCATGATTTTATTTTGATCTATGCCATCTTCGATGCCATGTGGAATCGGCGTTAGAATATGCCACCCCATATCTTCCCATAGATGACGGAATATGCGACATAATCTGTAGTACCTATCAATCATGTGAAATATGAACGAAAAATATATGATATTTTGCTCGGGCAACGTCAATAACTTTAGGGCTTAGTTTATATTTCACAGTTTCAATTTTGAGTAATATTTCAAAGGGATTTAGTTCGGAATTTTCATTTAGTCGCGAAGTAACGAGCGATTTTTAATGTCAAATAAATTTCGCTCTGTTCGACGATTAACTGCAGTCGGTTCGAAACTTTCACCATTAAGATACGCTAATGGTTTATCAATCAATAAACTTAATTGAAATTTTTAACGGCGAACCGTACCGAAAAATCATTAATTTGTGTTTATTTTTTTTTTTTAAGGAAAAGACGGCAAACGAGCAAGCGGTTCACCTGATGGTAAATTAACACAATCGCCCCTTACATCTGCAACACCATAGATGCTGTGCAAAAGTGCTGCTTTGGTCTTTATGTATATTTGGGAGATTGGAGGAAGAGGAGAGGAATAGGGAGGGGATGTGGGCCTCTGGTTACCTCGCTCACCGAACGAAACGCAGAAGCACCAGATGCCTCTACTTCACGCCGGTATTCTGCGAGGCCGTGGTATCAATCAGGTCGAGCTGGCCCATTCGAGCAGCAGCTAAAGCCGCCGCTTGGCTCTACCACGTTTAGTAGTAAAGTGTTTTCTTTTATTCAATTCGAGATCCTTTGCACTATGTAGTCTTACTCTACAGAAGGATATTGCTACATTTGTCTATTACCGTTTTCAGGGTAAAGCAAAACATAAAAGCCTCGATAACTAACTCGTTTCGTATAGGCCAATCGCCATTAATCTTTATTACGATACCCCATAATATCAAATATTTAATGAAAATTTCAACAGGCTACCTATTACGATTCAAAAGATACGACCCTTTAAAGGTACACACAGACGGCCAAGGCTTAGTAATAGGCTTCGTACGGAACCCTAAAAGTCTCGAGACACACAGGCCGTAAGTCGGTAAGAGTGGTTTTTTTTCTATTAAAAGAATACTAGCAATGCTATTTTTAAAGTAACATTACTAATATTCCTGTTAACCCTCCAACTAAGCTCACAGCTTGTATCTGAGTTGAGAGTCACGACAATAGTCGAATGGCGGGCTTGAACTTACGACCGTCACAGCTGTAGTCCGCACCCCAACCCATTTGGCTATTGGCGCTTTAGAAAGGTCTGTTTAAGAGTCTATGCAGCGTTAACTAAGATCCATGATTTTATTTTTGATCTATGCCATCTTCGATGCCATGTGGAATCGGCGTTAGAATATGCCACCCCATATCTTCCCATAGATGATGGAATATGCGACATAATCTGTAGTACCTACCTACCCCTATAGGCGTAAGGGGAGTGTTTGTGACCGATATAACGAATCAATCATGTGAAATATGCACGAAAAATATATGATATTTTGCTCGGGCAACGTCAATAACTTTAGGGCTTAGTTTATATTTCACAGTTTCAATTTTGAGTAATATTTCAAAGGGATTTAGTTCGGAATTTTCATTTAGTCGCGAAGTAACGAGCGATTTTTAGTGTCAAATAAATTTCGCTCTGTTCGACGATTAACTGCAGTCGGTTCGAAACTTTCACCATTAAGATACGCTAATGGTTTATCAATCAATAAACTTAATTGAAATTTTTAACGGCGAACCGTACCGAAAAATCATTAATTTGTGTTTTTCTTTTTTTGCTATTCGTAAATGTCTCATATTCGAAAGCGTTCCAAGTCCCGGCAGTCAAGTATGCTTACCAGTTAGCTGCATTATTAATATATAGTTTCTACCCGCGGGTGACGTAAACGCAATATTACTTTACAAACACGCGGCGACGACCTCGGAAGTCGGTTAAGGAAACCCCTTTAGCTACACTGAGTCGTGAAAATGATCCCACTATCAACCCATTTACTCTTGCTCCGAGTATTGCTCGTCAGGTGCGTTCGTTCGTTGTTCGTACAACGTTCGTATTGCTTTTGCTCCCGAATCCTACCGCCGAAAGTGTAAAGGCCTCCGGGGCAACGGCGTGTCCCTAAACCGTGGGGATGTCAGTGGTTCGGACATAACCATTCATTGCCTTCACAGACAGCTAAGCGATGAGCATCTTTCCACCATGTGATTCAAAGAAAAGATTATTAAGTTCAACCACTTAAGAAGTGAAGCAGTGAGTTCGTTAGACCCTTCAGGTGCCCAGCAACTAGGCCCCTCCTCTGCCTGGGAGTCTTCTGGGTAGGGACCTCACTCTTACCTAATTCTGATGCCAATTAGTAAGAGTTGTGATCCCCGCTTGTTAGATACACCGATTTAGTATAATCGTAGGCTGTGAGATATTTAATCTTAGACCTCAGGGGGTTACATCTGTAAATTTCATCGATTAAAGTCGTCTGCAAGTGTCCATGGGCTTATCTAGCCACTTACCGTCAGGTGGACTGTTAGCTCGTTTGTTGTCCCCAATCCAAACTATCCGAGGCTCTGTATTCAGTGTCACGTGACAGCAAGTGTGAAGACAAAAGGAGTGATGACCAGACTCAGTGCTGCTGGAAGACGATGGATGCAAGTGGTTCAGGGCCGAGGTTTGTGGCTAACTCTGGGTGTGGTCTATGTTCAGCGTTGGACTTGTGATGGGCTGAAATGATGATGAAGATGATGCAGTATCGGAGACATAAGACACGTGATAACGAACTGAGAGAAACCGATAACTAACCGGGATACATAAACACACAGAGCCTCGTAGTCCATCACACAGGAAACTTATTACGTTGGTATATATTCATAATAAAAATGTAAATTTCTAACCGCGGTAACTTCTCCCGGCGGCACACGTCGCACGCTATATTCGTAGCGCGGTAAGCTTCATGCACAGCAGTGTGTTGGACACGATGCGGACATCTTTCTACGTAGCGATTCGATGCACGGAAATAGACCGTCGGTTTTATGAAAATGTTGTACGCCTTCGCGCTGCCGTCTTTAAATCCGAATTCGCTTTGAGGCTTCTAACATGAACGTTAACCGAGCATGAAAACATTTCAGAGCAGCATTTCGTTTCGTACTCAATCGAATGCATTCGCGTTGATTTTTATGTTTCATTAAATGCTTTAAATATCTACAGCCGTTCATACAGCGAAACAGCATGCGTTAATGCCTCGTTACCTGCGAGGAGTTCCAATCACTCACCATAGAGCACACAACAGCATCATCGTGTTATTATGCTCGTGTTCTGATTGAGTGTGGTCCTTTGCCTTGTCTAAGATGAAGACGACGATGCCAAAGTCTTATACAGCGTGTATGCGATGTTAGTATATACCATTTAACTTATGATCGTATATGTTCTGGATCTTAGTATCTTAGTTAACTCAATCTTTATTGAATTCCTATTCACGTTATTTACACAGGATTTTAAAAGAAATACAGTCCTTATATTTAAAATAACTTCGATAGGGTACAGTAAGATTTTCTCCAATAATGATATTAAAAAAGCTGATGTAATACAAAAATTAAATAATATAGAATGTTGCCTAATTACACACTATATTTTCTTTATACTTTAATATATTCTGTATAATCAGTTTTCATTTGATGTATGTGCCCAGAATTTATTTTATCGTTTTGTGTCTATTTTTTATTTAATTATTACAGACAGAAAAGACATAGAGCTTACGTAAGTGTAGTTTGTATTTCTTATTTATTGATAATGTTTTACATATCTGTACCGAAGTTTTAATTAAATATCAGTACCTTAGCACATCACTTGTTGTACAGGTTGCAGCCACAGCAAAATGTGTAAAATTACTCTCATTAAATAATTTTTCACTATTTCCAAATAATTACACCTATAATATTACCATTAGTACTTTACAGGTGGTGAATTTCTTCTCTGCCCAGGAGTCGCCTGGGTAGATACCATACTATTACCCACCTCTGCCGCGCAAAGCGCATTGCAACTGCTCTTATGTTCCGGTTTCAAAGGTACAGAGGTCCGGTTTAAAATTTAATACTGATCGGTGACAACGCACCTGTAAACTTCTTCGATTGAAGTTATCCATGGGCTTCGGTGGCCGCTTGCATCGGGTGGACTGTTGGCTTGTTTTTCACTCGAACCCAATTCAAAAAAAAAAGCTGTCCAAGTTTTCATTAAATGCGACGATAGATTAGAACACCGCATGAAAATAATCCATGAAAACTAACACGTGTGAGGATAAGACGTTTTAATTTAATTTACTTGATCTCGAATCCCGTCGAAAGATTCAAAATACCTAGCCGATCACGAGCGTACACGGTTCTCCGTAACCAATTAGAACCGATGCAACCACTGAGTCCGTACAATTATATATAATGACCGGAAAACAATAGATTAAACGTCTGCAGAGGGCATATTGTTGAAAGCTCTATAACCGCAGTGGTAATTAACGATTCGAGGGTAGAAATTAATTAAGTATGCCACATAACATACAGCAGCTTAACATAATGTGTTCTCTCAGTTTTACCGACGCCATGTTAATTTTAATTGCATCTGTCAATTTTCGCGCGGTTTTACGTGACGTTTAATAATTTACTTATCAAAATTTAATTAAGTTCAAAACAATAATCTGTTTAAAATAAAATGGATAGATATTTTAATTGTGTTTTGAACACAGTTTCATAATTCGATAATATTTTATAAACCGTTTACAAATATGATCTGTGTTACAGATTACATGAAAACTGTTCGTTTAAATTTTTTTGTCCAAATTTACCTTCACACTGCGTATAGCTAGCAAGCGAAACCTTGACTGCCAAATGCTGACGGATTTTCATCATAATTTGCCCGAACCAAATACTTCGGCCGCTGTCTAATGCGAAGACATCCGCTTAACAAGCAGTGGCGTACATAGTTTAGACTCTGGGTAGACAGTAGGTATAAAAAACCAAATCTATAGATCACTAAACGCGTAGTTATACATTTTCTTAAGAAGCGAATTGAATAATTATAATTTATTTGTTTGATTCTTATTGTGTGTTGTGTTGAGTATGAATAAGCCTAACAAAATGTCGACTCACCGAAATTTAAGTATTATATTTTGATGACACGTTAATGAATAAAATATTGCAATCTAAGTCAATCGTCAATGAGATCTGGTAAAACTAGAAAAAAAAAGGTAAAGTAGTAACCTGTAAAAGGCACAAGCGTAAATGTAAATGCTGCGCAAAGACTTCCTTCTCATTATTTCCTCCTCCTTTTGCCTGTAAATTTTTGTAAAATGGGTAGAATACACTTAATATTAGATATACGATGATTTTAGAGCCGGAAATAGCCAGGCACGCTACTCCAGTGCGGGTTGGCGGGCTTAACATATAATCAAATATAATATTATTCTTTATTTCTCAGACATCAGGTTTGCGCACGATGTTTTCCTTCACCGCCGAGCACGTGGTTAAATTCAACGCTGCCATATTAGCAACCATAGAATACTTTTCTTCATATTTTGGCTCTGTCTCTTGTATTTATTTTGGATCCTTTGGGAATGGATCGAGATTACGACTGAATATTGGTTATATGCTAATATTATATGTATGTGCGGTTATTTGAAAAAATACGATGTATTAAAATATGATAAACTAAGGCGAAGATACCTAGAGCGGAAGCTGATTGTACAAAAAAGCTATATGACAACAGCTCTTTGGAGATCATGAACTATCTTATTAGCGTGTTGTTTTATAAGCTATATTATAACGAAACGACGGGCGACGAGACCTTCACAAACACGTAGTGACAGGTTAGCGCTGTTGTTTTCGGTTCGTTTCGTTAAATTTTTAGCGCCAATCGTGTGTTAAGTCAACTCGCGTTATGCGTTGCGTCTTTTAGTGGTGCTATGTTACCGCTATATTTACCGCTATAAAAGAAGACATACATAACCGATCACACTACGTTGTGGGCCGGAATGAACGTGCCGATTAACTCGGCGCTCAGCTTCATCATCATCATCATCATCATCATTTCAGCCTATCAGAAGTCCACTGATGTACACAGGACTCCCCCTCCCTCGCTCAGCTTGTAAGCCATTAATTTTACCTGGACGCTCTGTTATTTTTTATACTTCTTCAACACAAGCATAAAAAAAAAAAGAATTTCAATTGTTTCAAAGTTAAGATGCTTCGCATCTAGGCATCACCAGTCGATGTCGATGATCCAACCGGCGATGTTCAGCTGTCGAGTCCATCATAAAGCAATAATGCGACTGTTGTCACTTTGTGTAACTATATATGTCTTAAATATGTCGTATGGTGAATACGGTCGGTTCTATGCATAAATGAATATGTTGTAAAACTAGTACAATAGATAATAATAATGTCAAATACAATAAAATCGTCCAGTAATGACAAAAACTCATAACCCTTTTTAATACCGTATTGTTACTGAAATTGGTCCTCATTACAACCGAACATTGACATAAAGTCACGTACAGATTGATGATGTGCTTTTATTTCACAAAATATAATCGTCCGCTGTGGGCCTTATGCTTTAAATATATTACTTTAGTACGTAGCATATTTTGATCGTGTTGTAATTTGAAATGCTATTTATGTTTTTGAATGGCCTTCATTGATGTTTCACTTGTATTGTATATAATGAATTCTAGTATTTACACGAATAATACACATTTGAAATAAAACTATTATTTACGTATTTTACCGTGTAATATTAATACATAATTTTTTTAGGGAAAAGGCGGCAAACGAGCAAGCGGTTCACCTGGAGGTAAGTGATTACAGTCGCCCGCGTACATTTGAAAGACCAGAGGTGCTGCAAATGTATTGCCGGCCTTTAAGGGCATTTGGGAGATGGGTGGGAGGATGAGGAGGGGGACGGGGAGGGGGAGTGGGCCTCCAGTTACCACACTCACCGAACGAAACGCATAATCCCAATATGCCTCTGCTTCTGCGAGGCCGCAGTACCAACCCGGTCGAGCCGGCCCATTCGAGTAGCAGTTAAAGTCGCTTGGCTCCACCGCGTTGGCGCTTGCGGTGATATTGTGTGTTGAGTTGTCTTATTATGGTCTGAGACGCCTGTACAAGCGGTTAGTGTACTGCTGACCCCATGTGCTCCGGGTCCCAAGCGAAGTCGGTATTCGCGCAAATCAAGCTTTATTGGCTTGTCTGATTGTGTTGTGATATCAAATCCTTCCTCCTGTCTTATGGTATTAGGGCTGCAGACGTGAAAAGGTTAAAGGCGAGCGAGTGTCTCTGCGTTTACGCACTTACGGCACTATAATATCTCCTGCGCAGTTGACAATAGCAGATAACAGACAGAAGTTGGCGCTTTGGTCGAATTCGTCCAGGAGACTTGCCTCTGATACAATTCGTTTCTCCTTTTGTAATTTTTTTTCTGAAACGTGTCTCCCATAGATAAATCATATCATAAGAGAGTAATTGAAAAGTTAAAAAGAAGCGAAAATTCTCCGTTGAACAGATTTTTTTTTTAGGGACCTCCTAACCATCGCTTAACATCTATAGATGAATAAATTGGACAGAGTTCAGAACATTAGGCGGTATTAAACGAGACCAGTTAACAGTCGTAACGATTTATTATTCAACATCCACGGCCACCTTTTATATCCCGTCGATGGCTGTAAAGTGGGCTTATAAATAGAGCCGTCTGCATCACTGACACTTATACTGATAGTAATATAAAAATATACCGGGCACGTTTCGATGACGTACGTCGGGACGCTGCCGGGGCGCGGATTCCAATGATCCAATTCATTCACGAAATATTGTCCGGGTAAGCCACAGTGCAAAATAGTACAATAAGCAAATGATCGAATACGATTTTAGGCATCATTCGTGATTGAACATTCTCATCGGCTTCTTTTTACGGTTTTCTTTCTACAATATAATCTGTTATTGGATGGATTTCTAAAGCATGTGATCGGTTATGTATTCGAATAGTATAGAATCTACTGCTTACATCCAAGTACCTACAAGTCGGTGATATTATGATATTGTATCTTGAAAATATTTCAATCACTATGTTCACGAAGCTAAAAACTCTGTCCATTATCATTCGCGCAATGGTACAATAAAACGTAATTTAAGATCGATGCTTGAAATACAGCTATTAGCTAACTTTTATATGCCATCTGCACTTAAAATCATCATCATCATTTCAGCCTATCACAAGTCCACTGCTGAACATAGGTTGCCACAAAGCTCGGCCATGTGGCACCTGCATCCCTCGACCACCCGCAACACTGCGCAGGTCGTCACTCCTAAATGTTGCGTTTGACTGTACCTGACACTTGAACGTTGTAAATTTAAAATTACGTTGTAGTTACGTAGTAAAATTAATACTATTTTTTCTTTCCCAACGGGGTAGGCAGAGACAATCTTCTTCCATTTGCTACGGTCCTGACATACGTCTTTCGCTTCTTCCACTTTCTTTTATCTTCGCATGCATGCTCGCTGGTTTAGAGAACTCTTGACCTGGCCTTTTTTCAGAACGTCTCCGATTTGATCGTGAAATGTTCGCCTAGGTCTTCCTCTCCCGCCTCTACTATTACATCGAATATGTCCCTTTAATTTTAAGCTCAATGCGTCGGATGGTTTTCGAGTACATAAAGGACAAAGAAACATTCATTTTCATATATATGTAAGCGTGAGTTTCATTCATATTGTAAATGAAGAAATCGTTTTATGTTAGTTTTAATACCGGAACAAAATTAATGTGACATTTTTCCAGTTGATTTACATTTCACATCAATTTATTATATACTGAGAAAACGTCTTCCACTAGTGCGTATTTAAGGTATAATTATCAGGAGAACATATATAATTTAGAGCTCCTAAAAAAATATATCTGAGCGCCCACGTATTCGGCACGAGGTGGCAATATGAATCCATCGCCATCTTATTCTGTATACATCGAGGTAGCTAAAGAAGTAAATTTGACGTCCCGATAGCTTAGTTGGTGGTGAACCTGTCTAAGAAGCAGTGGGTTCGAATCCCGCTTGCCAACATTTCTATGATGAATATAAATTAAATTACGTAAAAGATCCTTTTTTTTTTATATAGAAGAAGGGGGCAAACGAGCGTGCGGCTCACCTGATGGTAAGTGATCACCGACGCCCACGAACATCCACAACACCAGAGGAGCTACAGATAACATAACATAAATTGTAAAATCATCTAAGTATTCATACAACTAGAGAGCCGTGGGAGCCTAATGGTCAGGGCGCTTACTCTCACTTTAGTTTCAGAGCGCATGCGACCCGGGTTCGATCCCCGGTGCCGGAACCACTAGAACGGTTAATAGCAATTTTAAGTACTGTACTCAACACGTGCTCGGCGGTGAAGGAAAACGTCGCGAGGAGACCAGCACGTCTGAGAAATAATAATAAAAAAAAAACGCTGGCTAAAAAAGTAAAGTTACTTTACATTAGTTCACTTGTGGTTGTCTTTCATCATCATCATTTCAGCCTATCACAAGTCCACTGCTGAACATAGGCCTCCCACAAAGATTGCCACGAAGCTCGGTCCTGAGCCACCTGCATCGTATATATATATATATATATATATATATATATATATATATATATATATATATATATATATATATATATATATATATATATATATATATATATATATATATATATATATATATATATATATATATATATATATATATATATATATATATATATATATATATATATATATATATATATATATATATATATATATATATATATATATATATATATATATATATATATATATATATATATATATATATATATATATATATATATATATATATATATATATATATATATATATATATATATATATATATATATATATATATATATATATATATATATATATATATATATATATATATATATATATATATATATATATATATATATATATATATATATATATATATATATATATATATATATATATATATATATATATATATATATATATATATATATATATATATATATATATATATATATATATATATATATATATATATATATATATATATATATATATATATATATATATATATATATATATATATATATATATATATATATATATATATATATATATATATATATATATATATATATATATATATATATATATATATATATATATATATATATATATATATATATATATATATATATATATATATATATATATATATATATATATATATATATATATATATATATATATATATATATATATATATATATATATATATATATATATATATATATATATATATATATATATATATATATATATATATATATATATATATATATATATATATATATATATATATATATATATATATATATATATATATATATATATATATATATATATATATATATATATATATATATATATATATATATATATATATATATATATATATATATATATATATATATATATATATATATATATATATATATATATATATATATATATATATATATATATATATATATATATATATATATATATATATATATATATATATATATATATATATATATATATATATATATATATATATATATATATATATATATATATATATATATATATATATATATATATATATATATATATATATATATATATATATATATATATATATATATATATATATATATATATATATATATATATATATATATATATATATATATATATATATATATATATATATATATATATATATATATATATATATATATATATATATATATATATATATATATATATATATATATATATATATATATATATATATATATATATATATATATATATATATATATATATATATATATATATATATATATATATATATATATATATATATATATATATATATATATATATATATATATATATATATATATATATATATATATATATATATATATATATATATATATATATATATATATATATATATATATATATATATATATATATATATATATATATATATATATATATATATATATATATATATATATATATATATATATATATATATATATATATATATATATATATATATATATATATATATATATATATATATATATATATATATATATATATATATATATATATATATATATATATATATATATATATATATATATATATATATATATATATATATATATATATATATATATATATATATATATATATATATATATATATATATATATATATATATATATATATATATATATATATATATATATATATATATATATATATATATATATATATATATATATATATATACATTTATTTATATGTATTTATATTTGTTTATATGTATTTATTTCGTCTGTATGTATCTAATTGTAAGTGTATTTTATATATTTATTCATGTATTTTAGTTTTTTTTAACAAATTTTACGTTTGGCACCCTTACCATAACTCTCCACTTGGGTCGACTGGCAGAGAATGCCATGAGGCATTAAGTCCGCCCTTTGTAATACTTTTTGTTTAAAGGTATTTATACAAACGTAAGATTAATAATCATAAGATTAGGATTCCGCAACACTTCACCGATTTTGTTGGCAACTCCTTTACTGTTCAGGCTGCACTACTCTGGAATTCCTTGCCTGAAGACATTAGGAAAGTGTCCAGTGTTAGCGTTCAAGAGACTTGTACGTGAACACCTCTTCAAGACATCCGTTCCCACTTAGTGGAATTGATATCATCGGCCATTGTAATTATAATAATATTTTGTATGCTGGAGAGCCGTGGTAGCCTAGTGGTCAGGGCGCTCACTTTAGTATCATAGAGCGCGAGTGACCTGGGTTCGATCCTCGGTGCTGGCACCACTAAAATTGTTATTAACAATTTTAAGTGCTGTATTTACCACGCGCTCAACGGTGAAGGAAAACGTCGCGAGGAGACCAGCACGTCTGAGAAATAATAAAAAAAACGCTGGCTAAAAAGTAAAGTTACTTTACATTAGTTCACTTGTGGTTGTCTTTCATCATCATCATCATCATCATCATCATCATCATCATTTCAGCCTATCACAAGTCCACTGCTGAACATAGGCCTCCCACAAAGATTGCCACGAAGCTCGGTCCTGAGCCACCTGCATCCATCGACTATTGTTATCGGTTGTCTTTAGTTTGTCGAAATCTAAATGGTACGTATTATACAAACGTAAGATTAATAATCATAAGATTAGGATTCCGCAACACTTCACCGATTTTGTTGGCAACTCCTTTACTGTTCAGGCTGCACTACTCTGGAATTCCTTGCCTGAAGACATTAGGAAAGTGTCCAGTGTTAGCGTTCAAGAGACTTGTACGTGAACACCTCTTCAAGACATCCGTTCCCACTTAGTGGAATTGATATCATCGGCCATTGTAATTATAATAATATTTTGTATGCTGGAGAGCCGTGGTAGCCTAGTGGTCAGGGCGCTCACTTTAGTATCATAGAGCGCGAGTGACCTGGGTTCGATCCTCGGTGCTGGCACCACTAAAATTGTTATTAACAATTTTAAGTGCTGTATTTACCACGCGCTCAACGGTGAAGGAAAACGTCGCGAGGAGACCAGCACGTCTGAGAAATAATAAAAAAAACGCTGGCTAAAAAGTAAAGTTACTTTACATTAGTTCACTTGTGGTTGTCTTTCATCATCATCATCATCATCATCATCATCATCATCATCATCATCATCATCATCATCATCATCATTTCAGCCTATCACAAGTCCACTGCTGAACATAGGCCTCCCACAAAGATTGCCACGAAGCTCGGTCCTGAGCCACCTGCATCCATCGACTATTGTTATCGGTTGTCTTTAGTTTGTCGAAATCTAAATGGTACGTATTATACAAACGTAAGATTAATAATCATAAGATTAGGATTCCGCAACACTTCACCGATTTTGTTGGCAACTCCTTTACTGTTCAGGCTGCACTACTCTGGAATTCCTTGCCTGAAGACATTAGGAAAGTGTCCAGTGTTAGCGTTCAAGAGACTTGTACGTGAACACCTCTTCAAGACATCCGTTCCCACTTAGTGGAATTGATATCATCGGCCATTGTAATTATAATAATATTTTGTATGCTGGAGAGCCGTGGTAGCCTAGTGGTCAGGGCGCTCACTTTAGTATCATAGAGCGCGAGTGACCTGGGTTCGATCCTCGGTGCTGGCACCACTAAAATTGTTATTAACAATTTTAAGTGCTGTATTTACCACGCGCTCAACGGTGAAGGAAAACGTCGCGAGGAGACCAGCACGTCTGAGAAATAATAATAAAAAAAAACTATAGGTAGACTCCAATAATAATAAGTTGATAAATACATATAAACACACTATGTAATTAAATAAATATTTATAAAATAAAATACACAAATACGTATACAAATATATAAAAGATACATAAATAAATATATAATAAAAATCGAAAATAGATAAGCCGAATCTAATTAAAGCTAGGGTCTATCCGCGTAAAGCAGCCGAAACATTTACATTAGTTCACTTGTGGTTGTCTTTCATCATCATCATCATTTCAGCCTATCACAAGTCCACTGCTGAACATAGGCCTCCCACAAAGATTGCCACGAAGCTCGGTCCTGAGCCACCTGCATCCATCGACTATTGTTATCGGTTGTCTTTAGTTTGTCGAAATCTAAATGGTACGTATTATACAAACGTAAGATTAATAATCATAAGATTAGGATTCCGCAACACTTCACCGATTTTGTTGGCAACTCCTTTACTGTTCAGGCTGCACTACTCTGGAATTCCTTGCCTGAAGACATTAGGAAAGTGTCCAGTAAGTTAGCGTTCAAGAGACTTGTACGTGAACACCTCTTCAAGACATCCGTTCCCACTTAGTGGAATTGATATCATCGGCCATTGTAATTATAATAATATTTTGTATGCTGGAGAGCCGTGGTAGCCTAGTGGTCAGGGCGCTCACTTTAGTATCATAGAGCGCGAGTGACCTGGGTTCGATCCCCGGTGCCGGCACCACTAAAATTGTTATTAACAATTTTAAGTGCTGTATTTACCACGCGCTCAACGGTGAAGGAAAACGTCGCGAGGAGACCAGCACGTCTGAGAAATAATAAAAAAAATATTATTTCGAGGATATGTGAAGCCCGCCAACCCGCACTGGAGCAGCGTGGCGGGCCCTTCCCGGCTCCTAAACCCTCTCTGATACTAGTATTTGAGAAGGAGGCCTTTGCCCAGCAGTGGGCACTTACAGGCTGTTACTTTACTTTACTTTTACTTTTTGTATGCTGTATGTATATATATATATATACATTTATTTATATGTATTTATATTTGTTTATATGTATTTATTTCGTCTGTATGTATCTAATTGTAAGTGTATTTTATATATTTATTCATGTATTTTAGTTTTTTTTTAACAAATTTTACGTTTGGCACCCTTACCATAACTCTCCACGCCCCGGGTCGACTGGCAGAGAATGCCATGAGGCATTAAGTCCGCCCTTTGTAATACTTTTTTGTTTAAAGGTATTTAAATAAAGTTTAAATAAATAAATAAACGTTTTACACTCGAGCAAGGATTCCGTTTCAGCTGTGGTCGAATTGGGACCGTCAGAGCTCGTACGTGTACATTATTCACAGCTAAGCCGGTGCCGGCCGGTGGTGCGAGGCCGCTGGGCGCCAGGACCGCATAATCATTCATCGACCTCTAGCTTCATTTTAATCAAACGATGTAGCATATAGATTAACGCCCGATACGTATGACTTTTTGTCACGATATCGCAGGGAATTTGCCACATGGCCTTTCGTTTCTAAATCTAGTCTAAATTATTAGATCGTTTTGGTATGTACGTGAAGATATGGGCAGACTATATGGAATTTATTTAGCATTAAATCATTTTAAGAAACCGGTTATCGGTTTTGCATGGATATATCTATCAAATTTATTTATTCTTCATTGTTAGCCTTAAGCTTAAGGCTACAATGGGCGGACTTAATGCCAAGTGGCATTCTCTACCAGTCAACCCTTGTTATGGTGAAAGGTAGTTGGCAGGTACAAAACGATGAATAATAAAAAAAAAACTATAGGTAGACTCCAATAATAATAAGTTGATAAATACATATAAACACACTATGTAATTAAATAAATATTTATAAAATAAAATACACAAATACGTATACAAATATATAAAAAGATACATAAATAAATATATAATAAAAATCGAAAATAGATAAGCCGAATCTAATTAAAGCTAGGGTCTATCCGCGTAAAGCAGCCGAAACATTTACATTAGTTCACTTGTGGTTGTCTTTCATCATCATCATTTCAGCCTATCACAAGTCCACTGCTGAACATAGGCCTCCCACAAAGATTGCCACGAAGCTCGGTCCTGAGCCACCTGCATCCATCGACTATTGTTATCGGTTGTCTTTAGTTTGTCGAAATCTAAATGGTACGTATTATACAAACGTAAGATTAATAATCATAAGATTAGGATTCCGCAACACTTCACCGATTTTGTTGGCAACTCCTTTACTGTTCAGGCTGCACTACTCTGGAATTCCTTGCCTGAAGACATTAGGAAAGTGTCCAGTAAGTTAGCGTTCAAGAGACTTGTACGTGAACACCTCTTCAAGACATCCGTTCCCACTTAGTGGAATTGATATCATCGGCCATTGTAATTATAATAATATTTTGTATGCTGGAGAGCCGTGGTAGCCTAGTGGTCAGGGCGCTCACTTTAGTATCATAGAGCGCGAGTGACCTGGGTTCGATCCCCGGTGCCGGCACCACTAAAATTGTTATTAACAATTTTAAGTGCTGTATTTACCACGCGCTCAACGGTGAAGGAAAACATCGTGAGGAAACCTGCATGTCTGAGAAATAATAAAAAAAAAATATTATTTCGAGGATATGTGAAGCCCGCCAACCCGCACTGGAGCAGCGTGGCGGGCCCTTCCCGGCTCCTAAACCCTCTCTGATACTAGTATTTGAGAAGGAGGCCTTTGCCCAGCAGTGGGCACTTACAGGCTGTTACTTTTACTTTACTTTACTTTACTTTTACTTTTTGTATGCTGTATGTATATATATATATACATTTATTTATATGTATTTATTTCGTCTGTATGTATCTAATTGTAAGTGTATTTTATATATTTATTCATGTATTTTAGTTTTTTTTTAACAAATTTTACGTTTGGCACCCTTACCATAACTCTCCACGCCCCGGGTCGACTGGCAGAGAATGCCATGAGGCATTAAGTCCGCCCTTTGTAATACTTTTTTGTTTAAAGGTATTTAAATAAAGTTTAAATAAATAAATAAACGTTTTACACTCGAGCAAGGATTCCGTTTCAGCTGTGGTCGAATTGGGACCGTCAGAGCTCGTACGTGTACATTATTCACAGCTAAGCCGGTGCCGGCCGGTGGTGCGAGGCCGCTGGGCGCCAGGACCGCATAATCATTCATCGACCTCTAGCTTCATTTTAATCAAACGATGTAGCATATAGATTAACGCCCGATACGTATGACTTTTTGTCACGATATCGCAGGGAATTTGCCACATGGCCTTTCGTTTCTAAATCTAGTCTAAATTATTAGATCGTTTTGGTATGTACGTGAAGATATGGGCAGACTATATGGAATTTATTTAGCATTAAATCATTTTAAGAAACCGGTTATCGGTTTTGCATGGATATATCTATCAAATTTAT
Organism: Bhutanitis thaidina; assembly: GCA_029286595.1. Taxonomy (NCBI): domain Eukaryota; kingdom Metazoa; phylum Arthropoda; class Insecta; order Lepidoptera; family Papilionidae; genus Bhutanitis; species Bhutanitis thaidina. Next base: position 308,864 of record JAGSMS010000044.1, on the reverse strand, counting down.
TTATTCTTCATTGTTAGCCTTAAGCTTAAGGCTACAATGGGCGGACTTAATGCCAAGTGGCATTCTCTACCAGTCAACCCTTGTTATGGTGAAAGGTAGTTGGCAGGTACAAAACGATGAATAATAAAAAAAAAACTATAGGTAGACTCCAATAATAATAAGTTGATAAATACATATAAACACACTATGTAATTAAATAAATATTTATAAAATAAAATACACAAATACGTATACAAATATATAAAAAGATACATAAATAAATATATAATAAAAATCGAAAATAGATAAGCCGAATCTAATTAAAGCTAGGGTCTATCCGCGTAAAGCAGCCGAAACGTCGGGGTGTAAAAAATTTGCGTAAATGCAAGAATTCAAAGTGAAATGTATCTATTTTTTTTTTTTCATAGGAAAGGCGGCAATCGAGCAAGCGGTTCACCTGATGGTAAGTGATTAACGTCGGCCCACGTACATCTACAACACCAGGGGTGCTGTAGGTGCGTTGCCGGCATTTAAGGGTATTTGGGTGATGGAAAGGAGGATCAGGAAGGAGATGATTGGACGAGGGGGAGGCTCCGGTTACCTCACACACCGAACGAAACGCAGAAGCACAAGGTGTCTCTACTTCACGCCGGTATTCTGCGAGGCCGTGGTACCTACCCGGTCGAGCCGGCCCATTCGAGCAGCAGCAAAGGCCTCTGCCTGGCTCTACCACGTTTATAATATATAATATTAATGTAGAAAATGAGTTTCGTTCAACCAACAGTGAGGCGATGCTGAAGGTCTTCGAGTCACAGCATCCGTTGGAACGAATATGACTATTGTTAAGTTTGCACCGCCGTCAAAGTATCCGTTTTATTAAAGCCGCTCATCTCGTGCTTGATGTAATTAATCTAGAGGATATTTTAATGAAGATAGGTCAAATACCTTATATGCCAATTACGATTCAGCGTAGTGAAACTGTCATCCACATTGTAATTTTTACATCACGTGGAGAGAAAAGGTGGTGACAAGTGAAGAGCTTCTTCCCGCACTCGGCTGCGAAAGTCTAGCACGAGATTTTTCCCTCGGGAGGAATGGGGTGACAGATTCTTATGTCGCCACTATAGACAAAAATCGTCTTTTGACATTTTGTACAACCATTTTTTGTGTGTCCATCTTTTTATAATAAGCATAGTGCTGTATGTGTATAATACATTATTTTCCGTTTTGTTCTTTCTATAAGTCAGGTACAAGCTTGACATCTTTGGTTGTTACGTGTGGTATCAAAGGAGTGGTGATGGTGTTGATGATATAGTTTTTTAAACTTTCCGTCAAATTTAATCACATTACTGCTTACTCCATGAATCTCTCATGAATGCATTAGAAAAAGAAGTTTGTCTCCTATATCATTTTTAAACGACTCATTTAAATGTAAAATTTTATGACTTTTGTGTGTTGAAACAATGCAAATAAAGCTACTAAATAAGTTTTGTGCAACTTTAATTAACCAACGGGTGGAGACAATAGCACTTTTGTGGTCACGTACCCTTTGTGGGATAAAATAATTTGAGACACTTGTTAGGCGACTAAAACCAATGCGAACACGAGCATTGCATGAGTTTAATTAACCAAAAGGCACTGACGGAGTTGTACACTAAAGCTTTCTCTGGGACTTACGCGACCCTTCACGAAGGACGAATTTCAAAGTCGACCTTTAAGCGGATTAGGCTGAAAGTACGTCGACAATCTCTGACCATTGTCACAAAAATAAAAAAAAACCCGCTACAGCTACAAGACACAAAATTCATTATCATTTCCATCATCATAATCCCGTTTTGAACCTCCAATAGAGCCAGACATAATCAAGAAAGCTTTAGGAGTAAGATTTACACGTACTCATCAAAGTGCAGGCTGGTGAGAGCAGTGCTAGTGACCATGGGATTGTGATTTCCAATCAAACTTAAAATCTCTCCTCTCTCTTTCTCTCAACTATTCTAGTGTCATTAATCATAATATGACTTACAATAATAGGATTTCAATTGATTCGAAATTTATGTCTCTTGAAACTGTAAGAGCTTTTTCCATTACTAAAGACATGTTGTTTTTATCATCATTCATTTATCAACCTATTTGACCCCAACCCAATTACTCACCATCTCTGGACAAACCATGTAGAATGTAGACAGGCCAGGGAAACCCTGCCAACGGTTAACAAATGCCACTAGCCTTTGCGCTTATTCAGACGCGCAAGGAGGAAGAAGAATCTGCGAACCACGTTCTGTTACTGTGTCCGACGGTCTCGGAATACAGAGCTAAGCAACCCGCGACGCCCGTAACTTCAAACGTTTTCCCGTGTCTCCTTGTGGAGCCCGTTTGGCTCGTGTAATCAATATTCCTGAACCATTCGCAAAATACCAGACACCAGGCCGTCATAACTTAACAAACAACACAAAGCTTCGATACAACATACCGCGCTACGCAAGCCTCACCAACCCTACCCATCGCACTAGGGATGCTGCTACTAGTGATGTGACTTGAGTTCGGCGAATTCGTATTGTTATTCCGTCATAAATCTGTCGCCAGAGCGTGCAGGTGAAGTTATGACGCGTTACCCTTTTCAAGCTACTTCACAATGAGAAGGTTATCACTTCGTTTTGTTTTTTGTTTGTTTGGTATGAATGCTACACGTTGTCTTCCCCTATTATGAGGATTCTTTTTTTATGGAATAGTGTATATTATTATTATTATTATTTATTATTATATATTCACGCCTTGTTCCCTACAAAGTAGGCAAAGACAATCTCCTTCCACTTGGTACGGTCCTGACATACGTCTTTCGCCTGTTCCACTTTCATCGATCTTCGCATGCATGCTCGTAGGTTTAGAGTACTCTTGACCTGGCCCTTTTACAGGACGTCTCCGATTTAATCGTGAAATGTTCGCCTAGGTCTTCCTCTCCCGCCTCTACCATTTACACTCGCCTCATATATTTGTTTCGTCAACCTACTTTCATTCATCTACTCCACATGTCCCAACCACCTCAGCATCCCTTTCTCAATTCGTGTCACTACATCGTCTTTCACGCCATAACGCTCTCTGATAGTGTATCCTCGAAAAAATCTCCGGCTCCGGATACCTCACTCACCTAACGAAACGCAGATGCGTAAGTTGCCTCTACTTCACACCGGTATTCCGCGAAGCCGTGATACCAACCCGGTCGAGGCGGCTTATTCGAGCAGCAGTCAAAGCCGGCGCTTGGCTCTATCACGTTGAAATGGTACATTTTCTGATTGCTAGAATTAGCAATTACGTGTGAAATATTTTCTTATTAACGGAGAAAACCTGTTGGAGGTATTTCTCAGTAATAAAATTAACACTCACTTCACAATTCGTTGTTTCATATCGCACGACACGTCATGCGCATTGCGCTTGTGGAATTAAATTTCACAATCCAAGCTCCAATATTCAGCAAGTTGCTGCTGTATATGAAATAACTTTTGCTACCAAAATTTCCCAATTGCGTTTAGTCAGAGTTAAATATATATACATTATCTAGAATGTCGATCTGTTAACTACAAGAATTGTAACGAATTATTTGAAGATTTATTTTATTTGTGTATTATCTATGTATTTTAGTGTTTACATTTGGGCATTAATTATATTTTTTTGTCGATCGGAGAGAGATCGCGGTAGAGCCAAGCGGGGCCTCGACCGGGACTGTACCGCGACCTCGAGAAATACCGACGTGATGTAGAGGCATCTTGTGCTCCTGCGTCCTTTCCAATCATCCAAATATTCTGAAATACTGAATTGAATGTAGCATAAGTCGCCGCTTGGTTCTACCACGTATAAGGAAAAGTTTGGGCAACTTGTAACATTGTAGCCATGTTCGAAATCAACCAGGATTATATAAGCATCTTTACTTTTATGTAATAAACAATTGCCGACCAAATTCGCTGAAAATACAAATACAATAAATATAAATGAAAACACAGAGATTTAAAGTACATCCCGAAAAATATAAAGGTATAACTCGAATTATTATATCGAATAACCGTATCCATTATATGTATTTGGCAGTGTCATCGAAGATCTGAAAGATCATTCTGATAAATATTGCATCAAAGCATGAACAAAGTAGAAAGTTGGCACGAAACAAAAACACTTAAGAAGCAACGATAGTATGGAAACATATGGTCGTACGGTTTCGGTGCTCTTTGTGTTAGGAATAGGGTTGTCAACTTTATATCTAGCACAAAGATGTATGTAACAAATATATAAAGTAGCATATAGTAAGTGCTCACTACTGGGTAAAGATCACCTTCAAAATATTTGAGAGAGTTTGGGAGCTGTAAGGGGCCCGCCACATTGCTCCAGTGGCGGGCTTCACATGTCCTCGCAATAACATTACTTATTATTTCTCAAAGATTCAAGTTACGTCACGATGTTATACTTCACCGCCGAGCACGTGGTAAATATAGATATTGCACTGTAGTCCAATTCTGCGCAGTATATATTCTTGAATAAATATACTAGAATTTTAGTTGGAGGGATTAATTTATTTATTGGAACACCGAAACTAATAACAAACCAATTCCACACTTTGAAAACATAAATAGTTAATTATAACTTTCCATAAATTGCTATATATTTAAATTTATTATTCTGAGAAATACTACAATCAGCCCAAAATTTTGGCAACCCTAGCAAGGAGCCGTCTGCGATACAACACACTTACCTAGTTCTGCCGCTAATCAGCACCGCATCTTCTATTGTTTTGCAGTTTGAAAAGTATAGAGAACAGGGGTGTCAAGTTTTTTTTTCTATTATATCATTATAAGGTCATATATAAAAGTAAAGATATTACAGTACTCTGCGAAACCCAGCGTTAATTGTGAGCTTTTTATTAGTCCCGCATTCCCTCTTTATGCTTTATGCTTGCAATGACAAGGAAGTATGCACAGAAAGATATTGAAAACCGCATTGCAATCTGTACGAGCACAGTTAAGAATTTATTGTGTTCGTCGTTTTTTGCTCATACTTAAATACCTTTTTTTTAAGTTTAACCGAAGGCCGGCCACATAGCTCGCAGCGTTGACAACCGTTGGATAAAAAGGTTCTCGACCTGCGCAGTGTTGCGGGAAGTCGATGGATGCAGATGGCTCAGGAGCGAGCTTTGTGGCAATCTCGGGGTGGCTTATGTTCAGCGATAGACTTGTGATAGGCTGAAATTATTATGATGATGATGAAATTTAATTAAACATGTGACGCTACAATATGCAGTCTAATCCGACCACTCTAAATAATTTTTCCGACACATCATAATTTAGGATTGTCGCATTTAAATAGATCAGAATAAATCCTGATTTATGTACCCGACCGGCAACTAAAATTATGTAAAGAACCTAGGTGAATTAAGTCGAGTTTGGTCGACCTAGGTCCTCTTAAGTCGACTAAAATTTATGAGTCTAATTAAAACTTTTTTGGAAACTGTCGCATATTATTAGCTTAAGAGGATCTGACACCAGCCTTTGTGCCGTAAACCTCGACTAAAAGAAAAGTTAGAAAAAATTCACAGTTTCCTAGACATGACAAAATTATCTAAACAAAGCCATGTGTTTGGTGTGGTGAATTGGTACAGATTAAATTGAGGGCTCGGTGGCACAGTGGCTTAACGTTTGGCTGCGCCGCTGCGCGGGTCTCGGGTTCGATTAGCATTTGTATAAACTACAAATAACTGTTCCCTGTCCGTGTGTTTGCCCGTGAGTAATTTATGTATGTAAACAGTGAAGTAACGTTTAAAAAAAATGCTTTATGCAATTTAACTTATAAGCACCCTCGGGCGCAAACCCCGGCGAGGCAAACAGTAAGCTTGCGGAAAACGAGCTTTGCTAATTGCCAAGTAAACCTCCGTAACTCTACCTACCCCTTGACAGGCATGAGTAATTCATAAATACTTATCTTTACACATATAGTTTGTGATTAGATTTTTCAGCATTTTCTTTGACGTCGCTTACAATACCCAACAAAATTATAAGTAAACTTATACGCGGTAGAGTCAAGCGGCGGCTTTTTGTGGAACACGGACCCGCAGAATACCAGCGTGAAGTAGAGACATCATGTGCTTCTGCGTTTTGTTTGGTGAGCGAGGTAACCGGAGGCCCACTCCCCCTACCCGTCCTTTTCCTCATCCTCCCTCTACACCAGATGCGCTGCAGATGCGCGGGCAACGGTGATCACTTACCATCAGGCGAAAAATAAAACAAATATATGATTTAGACGGTAAGAGAATTATAATTATTATACGTAGTTACAAAAACCATGAGCAGATAATTAGCGCAGACGGACAAAAAATGCCATATGTATTAATCTGGGTCATAAAGTATTTGCGTATTAAATCCGTAGTGTAGATTTTGCGTGAAACGCGAACACAGAAACAGACGGAAAATCTAAAAATCACATAGCTTTTTCCTAAAAAAAACATTAATGAAGCTCACTGTCTTCTGTAATTAAAATAACAAGAATACATATCTTTCTAAACATCTTTTATCATTCTTCATCATTTCAAGATTCTTCATCATTTTAATATGTATGTATTAAATATGTACAGATTTAGCTAACTTTTCAAACAAAAGTGTGCTCTTTAGAATTTTAAAAACAATATTATTATGTGATGGGCTCATTTCTTAAAAATTGCACATAATTACTGAGTTGTCATCATAATGTATATATATATATACATATTGTATTCGTAGTTTATTATATATGTATATAATTAATTAATTTATTTTTTATATATATAGCGTACTATTATATTATTTAAATCTTTATTTGTTTTATCTCTTCTATAACCGCTTTCTATGTTCTATCACTCCCAAAGGTAGAGTACGATAGGCAGAGAATGCTTTTAGCATTATGTCCACCTTTTGATCATACATTGTACTCGTATATGGTTCAATAAAGAATAAATAAATACATAAATGAATTAATTAATGAAAATAATTCATTTTTCGATGCAAGAAACGATAACTTCGTTTGGCAAATATCAAATCTTATCATATATTTGTTTTACATTCTATCACCGTTTCGTAATGGGTTTCCCCTGACGGAAAAGATTGATCTGCTGGGATCTCTTGTATATTGATAACTCTATAGTGATAGGATGGTATAACTCGGATAGAAATAGTTATACTTATCGTAAAAGTGTCATCAGCTAGTGGGTATTTGCTCCCCTCCCTTCGAAAGGCCAGTTTCAACGCGTTCGTTGAAGGAAACCACGAAATCCATGTTCGTGACATACATGGGTTTAAAAAAAAACTCTTTTTAATCTTTTTTATACTTGCGGGTGAAACTTAATCCCGTTGACAATCATTATCCTCTCTTGTAGTAGTTAAACAACACATGTTGTAAATATTGAAACACATTAACTTCTTAAATATAACGGCTATTCTCAAAGTAACACTCAATTGAAAGTATTCAGTCTATGTCGAGAGCTTTATATGAGCTTTCATAAATTCATTACAGATAGAGAAATTAACTAATTATTATGAGTATTAAATATGACGACAGTGTGAGTTCGAAACTTAGTCAAAGCTATAATTCTATAATTATATATAAAAGCTATAATTCTTTGAAGAAATTTATCGATTTTTGAGTAATTTATTTTACTTTATCTCTTATGCTGCATCCATCTCTTCCTTTGGTATTATCGAACATGCGTAACGTGGGAGAGTTTAGAATTTTATTTACTTGCTAGAATAAGGTTTCACAACACCTTTTATATATACGGATATGGAAGCTAAAGACGATTGGATGTCTCTATGCTTACACAAACATATACTTTTTTTTTTATTGGAAAATGGACAAACGCGCTAGCGTCTCATCTGATGGTAAGTGGTTACCGACCGTTTAGGACTGCAGTAAACAATTATTCTGGTGTTGCGCATGAATCTAACACCTACACAGACTTATTTAAAATCTGTCTGATCTAATCAACACAAATTATGTCACAGGGAGAAATCCCACCCTACGGGAAATGTCGACAGTAGGGGCTTGACGGGTGTCATCTGAAACCGCCAGAGTACCGTAACGACCATGACGTGGGATAGAGCCGTGTTAGCCTGGTGGTCAGGGCGCTCGCTTTAGTATCATAGAGCGCGAGACCTGGTTCGATCCCATCGGTGCAGGCACCATTAAAATTGTTAATAGCAATTTTAGGTGCTGTACCTTATGCTTGTACTATGCACTATGCTTATACAGTGAATATCTTTTAATTCCGTCCAGTCTCTAAAATGATAGACTTAATGAATTCCACAATACGATCGGGGGTAAAACGAATGTTCGGGTTGTGTTATTTTAATTTTAATTCTCTACAACTGAAATCTGCATTCGACCCACTTTAATTCTCGCAAACTCGTTAATACGCCCGTGCTCTGCAACCAACACCACCGGGTAGTCTAATACCGCCTTTGTTTGCTACGTAGGTGGGGGAGGAGAGGGGAGGGGGAGGTAGAGGGTTGTGTGTGCCGGCGGGAATGAAGCCGGCGTATTCAATTTACAATACGCGCAAGGCACGGCGCTAGCGACCGACGGGGAGATAGTGTAAACCATATGATACGGGTGATTAAGTCCCGCGCGTTTTGTGGACGATCGTGTTTGTGCGGGGGCTTTATTGAATCGTAAACCTATGCGGCGTTGCAATTAAACGCACGGACTGTATGTTATTTTTATTTAAGTGTACAGAGGCCTCATATGTTTTGGTATATATATGTAATTCACATATTATATTTATCAATTTATTTGCACGTAAAAGAGCAATGAGGCGGACTTTATTCCAAGTGGCGTTCTCTATCAGTCTCCCGTTAGGTTGAACAGAGAAAATTTAAATGGTTGCACATATGGATAGCTAAATATTATGTTCATATTTATACTCAAATAATATACTACGATACAACACTTATATATGACTGTACTTAGACATACATGTAATCAAACACAAAACACATTATACATTATTCATACATATATATATATGTTACATACATAAACACAGATGAATTCTGATATTTTGTTATAACTGTCAAATACAATTCAATTAAAAAGAATATTCTTTAACTGAACTACTACTGCATCGCTAGGTAATAATCCCAAAGTAAAGGCTCGAAAGTGTCTTTACTGTTGGCTATACGGATATTATTCGGCATCGCGTTCCAGAGACTGACAGCATAATGGGTAAAAGACATGGGTACATTAAGAGAAGAATTCATTCTCTGAACATGGTAGAGCCAAGCGGCGGCTTTTGCTGCTGCTCGAATGGGCCGGCTCGACCGGGCTGGTACCACGCCCTTGCAGAATACCGGCGTGAAGTAGAGGCATTTATATTGCCATACTTATATAGATAACTAAGTATTTGATGCTATTTATGATTACTGACACTTAAGGGAAATATTAAATAATCTATGCTACAGGATTAGGCTACAGTAGTACATGTCTATATGATATATATAACTTATCACCGGCCTTCTGGTAGTGGTGGTCTGTAACAGTCTCGTGTGACATCGATGCCAATAATCTCCTCACGCGGTTTGATGGATTTCACTTGTAGTCCTAAAAAAATATTTCTCAGACATGTTGCACGTTTCACCACCGAGAACCTGATGAATATGCGACAAGTAATACATTCCTTATTGCAGTTTAAGTTTTAAAATTAAAAGTAAAGAATAAGAACCAAAAAAAAAACATTAATTGCTACAAAATTTCAGATGCGACATTCCCGGACACGTAACTTGTATAAAGGTCGTCCATTTTAGTTTATGAAGAGTGTGCTTAATGAACATTTTAGAAGGGAAAAAGAAAATTTCCACTATTCATGCACCGTACTGAATGCCTACTGAGCAGCGCTAATAGAGACAGAGCGTAACGAGGTTAAAATGCAGCCGACGAATTTTTCATTTCAAAACAAGTCCGCTGCAGACCTGGCTCGGTGGCGTAGTGGCTAAACGTTTAGTTGCGGCGTTGTTGGTCGCGGGTTCGATGATTCCCGCACGGGACTAGTGTCTGAATGGACTACAAATAATCGTTCCGGGGTCTGGGTGTTTGTTCATATGCATTTTATGGATACAAAGGAAAGGAAGGTTAATGTTTATTATTTACATAAAGAAAAAGACTAGACTGTTATCCGTAGAAGAATTGTTTGAACAACCGTGCATCTTTTGTAAGAATACGAAGTGATATCTGTTATTATACATATAAAACAAAATACCACGATAGTCTAGTGATACGATAATTTAATTAATATTCATAAATAAAAACTTGAGAGTCACAAAGTAGTTGTTCGTTCATCGTTCATTACACACACACACACACAAACACTCTCTCTCACACACACACATACACGATCAAAGCATTCGTTAAGTTACTTTTTAATTTTTCCTTGTAATTCTGTACTAATATCTCGACTATATTAGCTTTTATTATAAGAAATTATTATTGTTAATCAACCTGGGAGAAGACACTAACCTCTGTAAATACAGGTTCTTAACCTAGCACGGATGTCAGGGAATTAATACTTTGTGGTCGAAATTCTTATGACAATAAAGATTGTTATAGATTATCATAAAGAACGAGGAGAACTGAATTCGATCCGTTATGTAGAGGGCTCGGATACCGAGTTCACGAGCTCACCGCATGTCACGTCGATACAAGAATAATTTGATGAAAAGTGATTTCAGAGAAATTAAAAACTTCTTAATCTCTGACCACCTCGGTGTTGGTATACGGTCGTGAGCTTGTTCATTTATTAACGAAGTACCTTCTCAATATTATATCGTTATCGAGTGGTTTCGGTGAAGGCTAACCTGTCACTCCATTTCTTCTCTTTGGTGAGGTAAAAGTAATATGCTAAGAAAATAAAAAAATTGTTAAAATTGGATATCTCCGGAGCTTTTTTCGCTTGTTTCTTCTCTTTCAAAGGAACCTCCAAAATGTATTATACCATGTCGAATAAATAAATTTGATTTGATATTTATTATTACCTACATTATACTATACTATAACCTTCGTTGCGTAAAATAACGTTGGATAATTAATAGTTTAATATTTTTATTCTTGATGACATATTAATAATTTTCAAAATATCAGATCGAAAATCTGTAAGTCTGAAGTCCGCCTTCGCATATCATTGAATATATATGTTTTATTTTTCCCAAGCATGCAGGTTTCCTCGCCATGTTTTCCTTCACCGCTAAGTACGTGGTAAACTCAGTAAATACTTACAACCACTTAAGTAAGCAAGTCAAATTGATTAGAACCCTGGCCACTAGTTTACTATGATATTAAAGCGAGCACCCTGATCACCGGGTAGCGACGGCTCTAACTCCATATCCGAACTGTTACCCGCGACATCGTACACGTGAAATTTGTAATTTGCATGTATATTTTTCGAAAACATATCGATTCTCATTCTTATTAAATAAACAAGTTACGGGTGAGTTTTTGTTTGTTTTAAAAAAAAAAATCTATATTTACGAGGCTATAAGAACTAAGTCGAAAATACTTTTATTTTTCTTAATGGAACACGAGCCGGCTGCGTTTCCAAGTGAGCCACCCTGATTAATCGATTTCTGACCACGTGCCGCTGTAGTAATACTAGGGGCCGAACGTTGTCCCCTTACGTAAAGGTAATGGAACATATCTATTTTTAAATACGTCACGAGACCGTTGTGTGAAAGTCATGAAATGTTTTTGGTACAAAATATTTTTTAGAAATAACGGTCTTTTACTTTGTGGTGCTCAAATTAAAAGGTAATATATTCTACGTCGGCGGTTTCGAAAGGGAAGTGTCTGATAGTAAAGTAAACACCTTTCTATTAATTTAGTATTATTTAATTTTAACGTTCGAAGTATTTACAATTTGAGTTGATATACAGGTTGGATGCGATGTTGTGACATTAATTTTAATATCATACTTTACCAAATATTAATTTTATAACTACTATATAGTTTAATCTTATGATAATATTTCAGTTTTTGTTATTTTATACCGAGATGCATTTCCGGTTATAGTTAACTAGGCCAACGACACTTAGGTGACCTTATGGACTGTCCACGCCGATATCCGCAGCCTACGTTTGAAGTCGCCGAGGATATTAATTAAGTCATACGAGAAAAGTTTTACTTTACAGACTAATTGTCAATAATTCCTAGTAACCACTAGTGGTAACAAAATTTTCATTAAATATTAATAAGTTTACATCCATCCTGTATACCGGTGTGTTAGCGGTTCATTGTAACTTTTTTAATACTTGATACGAGGTCAAGAGGAAACAGCCTAGCTTTTTATTCAAATGTTGCACGGAGTGCATTTTTCTATCTGAGCGATGAGGCTCGCGCCACGAAGTACGGGTGACGACATTTAGAAATAATGACGATATCCTACCGGGCCATTACCCGCGATGCCACAAACATAAAGCCTCTATGCAATATCATTCTATGTTAAAATCATATCGTATTGTATTTGTTACACAAACACGACATGATTCAGTTTACTGGTCGGAATAATAAAACCATGTCTTGGAAGTTAATAAATAAAAATTAAAAAAATATACCGATTTCGAGCGCGGCTCTATCGGAATACTATTGGCAGTTGTCGACAGCGCAGGTGAAAGACGGAAAAACTCTACAGTATGTTTCATTCATGTAGATTACATATGATCTACGTGACTGAAAATCAGAGTTTCGGTTAACCCCGCGACACTATGCTGGGTCGGTACCGTTTCGTTTGACACGACACTGGTTATAAAGTATAAACCCGACTGAGGCTTCTCTCAAATAATTTATTTTTTAATTGTATTTGGGATTTAATTTAATTTTGGCAATCTTTGGGGGAGGCCTATGTTCAGCAGTGGACTTCTAATAGGCTGTAATGATGATGATGAATTGTATTTCTTGTTACTTTTGTGTTGTGTAAATGAATAAATCATATCATATCGTATCGTAGAGTCTATACTATACTACATATGTAGGCACTCATGAGATCGAAGAAAGGGTCTGATGCAGTTATCACTTTCCATTTCTACCCTTAGGATAAAGAATTGATCTTTCCTTTTTAGAGGTACTCGTATAAGACCGTTTATTATAAAATTAGTGATCCTCTTATCAGGTAGGGCCCTTATTACTTTGTGTTGCTTTAATGTGTTTCATGGACGGGTGAAATATTCACCAGTGAAGTCGGAAGCCGTCGAAAGTGCTAGAATACTATTTTATAAGCTAATCCCTTCTCGCTTGTGAAGAGAAGTATATTTAGTATACCAATTTACTCTTGTAAATCACAATATATTTATTAGACGCCCCTAGCCGCGTGGTATTGGCCCACAATGTAATTATTAAAATATCCCATATTCGATCTGCCATATTTTTTTTAAAATATGGGGGAGGCACACGGCCCCCTTAACAACAACAACAACAGCTTGCCAACACCGTGTGCGATGAGCGCCAGCCTATTCAACGCCCTCTCCCCGACGAGGAACGTGAACTTGGGAAAAGGGCCCAAGTCCATGATAAACTGCCGTACCACCATAAAGGGAGCTCTGCCGCTTGGTAGTGTGCCATACAAATCGACGGCTAAATACAGCTTCATCTAATGTATGTCATACGGTTTGGCCACGCGGCGAACATAATTGGACAGTGTCGCATTGTCAGACCGACGCGACTGAAGACGTGACGTAAGTTTTGGCTTCTCCACCAAATGCTCGTTTAGCACGACAATCCTGCCGCTGATCACGCCACTAGTCCACTGCACCTCTCAAGTGAACGAGGTCGAAGACGCATACGCTCAACTGACCATTACTTCAGCTGGCAGTTATTGCAACGGCTGCAATAATAATTTCCTATCAGGAAGGATCCGTGTAACTGACGTCTCACCAAATTGCCTATAATGAATACATTCAAAGGTAGGGTAATTTAATAAGAGTATGATTTTATTATTTGCTATGAGTCCCTTTATCAAGACCCCGTCTTGGACTAAGCTGATGAAGACGCAGCCATTGTGACTGGAGAGATATTCATGCAACCGCCGCATAGAGTATACGTGAGCTCTATACGTGGTAGAGACAAATATAGAGACCAGAGAGTCTACATTCCCATCATCAAGACACCCGACTTGGGCAAAGCTAATGAGATGTGACTCCAATTGAGACACAGGGCGCAATCATTGTGACTGGAGAGATAAAAACACGCAAACGGACCGACGATAAGCAGCATTGCTACAACAAACCCGATTTGATTCAACTAAACCTTATCGGTTCCGAGTTATATTTTATACTTATTTATTTAAACTTTATTAAGATATAACCTTTATAAAAGTATTAAAAACGCAGACTTAATGCCTTATGGCATTCTCGGCCAGTCATCCCGCGGCCTGGAGAGATATTGTTAAGGTACAAAACAATGAAGTTGTAAAAAAACTGATATACATGAATAGCTTCACGATTATTGTGATCTCTTTCGGTACGTAAGTTCCTACGCAACTCTGTATGTACCATTTTAAATATGTATAACGATTATAGCGAAATGTTTAAGGTATGTAAAATAATACCTGTACACGAATAAGTTAAATTGTCGTTAACGACTTGAACTGTGTAACAACACCGAGTTGTAACACTTAGAAACATTTAATTGAAATGTAAGACCAATTATTGGATAACGCTTTGCTACAAATTACTATGGAGAAAAGGATGTACATTAAGCAACATTTCTTACAAATGACGAATGAGAATCTTCTGTGAAGAAGAGTGATCTGTATGTGTGGAAGTGACTAGTTAGTGACTTTGTTAGTTATTTGGAAATTGGAAAGGAGAATAAGGATGGGGGATTAGGCCTACGGTTATCTTCATTCGCTGAAGTACAAGATGCCTCTAGTTTATCCCGTCATTCTGCGAGCTCGAGGTACTACCCCGGTCGAGCGGGCCCATTCGTGCAGCAGCGAAATCAACTGCCGTAGATTTCGTTCCGGTGGTGAAACCTTGTACGAACAAGGGAGGTTTCACCAACGTGACCACGGTTGCCTGTAAAGCAATCGAATGGTCGGTAGTATAAAATACAAAATTAAACGCGATAAAATCCGTAAACAATAGTTTCATTTCAAATAGAATTATATTTCAACTTAACCCATGTCGTATAATAAGTCTGTTGTTGGTTAAAGCTAAAGCCATTACTTAGATTACTTAGAAGTTATTACAAGAAACACAAGCTACGTAAAGTTTGGAACTTGTCTTTTAGGGAACCATACTATGTGAAGTTATGTAAAGCTTTGAAGCTGAAGTTAGCTCGAGTTGACTATGACATCTGGACGTCTAACACCTCAGCCCCGCTACTGTAAGGCACAGGAAACTTCGGGAATATATAAAAAATAAAATAAAAAAATAATTGTTGCATTTCGAATGTGTTCATCATCATCATCATCATCGTCATCATTTCAACCTATCAGAAGTCCACTGCTGAACATAGGCCAGCCCCAAAGATTGCCACGAAGCTCGGTCCTGAGCCACCTGCATCCATCGACTTCCCGCAACACTGCGCAGGTCGTCACTCCATCTTGTGGGGGGGTCGTCCTACACTGCGTTTGCCCGTACGTCGCTGCCACTCGAGAACCTTTTTTCCCCAGCGGTTGTCAGTTCTGCGAGCTATGTGGCCGGCCCATTGCCACTTCAGCTTGCTGATCTTTACGGCTATGTCGGTTACCTTAGTTCTGCTGCGGATATCATCGTTGCAGACTCTATCACGCAGAGAAACACCGAGCACAGCCCTTTCCATAGCGCGCTGAGCAACTTTGAGCTTCCTCATACGGGCTGCAGTGAAGGACCAAGTCTCGGATCCGTATGTCATCACTGGCAACACGCACTGGTTGTATACTTTGGTCTTGAGGCTTTGCGGTAGACTCGACGAGAAGATATGACGTAGTTTCCCGAACGCAGCCCAGCCGAGTTGGATTCGTCGATTGACCTCTGAGTCGAAGTTGGACTTACCTAATCGGACAATTTGTCCCAGGTATACGTACTCGTCTACAACTTCGAGCCTATTGTTCCCAACAACAACCGGTATTGGTGTGACATGGACGTTTGACATGAACTTCGTCTTGTCCATGTTCATCTTAAGACCAACCTGTTGGGAGACGTTATTGAGGTCATTGAGCATTGTACTAAGCTCCTCCAGCGATCCTGCCATAAGAACTATGTCGTCGGCAAATCGAAGGTGAGTGATGTATTCGCCATTGATGTTGATACCGTATCCTTTCCAGTTCAGCTGCTTGAAAACATCTTCCAATGCAGCGGTGAAGAGTTTCGGGGATATGACATCACCCTGTCTTACACCTTTCTGCAGTTGGATTGGTTTCGTACTCTGATTCTGTACTCGGATAGACATCGTAGCCTCATTGTACAAACACCTCAGCACTTCGATATACCGAGAGTCTATCTGGCACCGCTGGAGAGACTGTAGCACTGCCCAAATTTCGACTGAATCGAAGGCTTTCTCATAGTCCACATACGCCAAACATAATAGCAAATTGTACTCCTCGGCCTTCTGTACAATCTGGCGAAGAGTATGTATGTGGTCTATGGTACTATAGCCTTTTCGGAATCCGGCTTGTTCGGGAGGCTGGAAGTCGTCAAGTCTGTTCACTAGACGATTTGAGATGACTCTCGAAAACAGCACGTAGACGCGGCTTAGAAGCGATATCGGTCTATAATTCTTCAAAAGGCAGTTATCCCCTTTCTTGAAGAATAGGACAACCACGCTTCTACTGCACGCTTTCGGCGTGACACCGCCATGAATGACGGAATTAAACAGCTTCTGAAGGACAACAAGTATCGGTTTTCCACCCGATTTCAGAAGCTCAGCTGTAATTCCGTCCTCACCCGGCGCCTTGCCGTTTTTAAGCTGTTTGAGAGCCATCCTAATCTCGCTCAGACTGACGTCCGGGATGTTATCGGAGTAATGTCGGATAAGCTTGGCTCTTGGGTCGTTACTCACATCAGTGTGTGGTTTCAACGACGTTGTGTACAGCTGTCCATAAAATCTCTCGATCTCACTCAAAATCTCGGCTCCAGCGGAAATGACTGCGCCGCTTTCGGTCTTCAGCTTGGTCAATTGGCTCTTTCCGATAGACAGATCTCTGGCGAAGACTTTGGAGCCTTGGTTCCGCTCTATCGCTTTTTCAATACAGGCTGTATTGAATTTGCGTAAGTCTTGCCTCATACATTTGGAGATCTGTCTATTCAGTAGCCGATACGCTGACGCATCCGTTGTAGACTGCAGCTTTATCTCACGCCTGGCTTTCATGAGTTTAAGAGTGTGATCAGAGAGCTTTTGGGGCTTGTTCGTGCGGCGGGTCCTGCAAAACTTAGCTCCTACCGCATGGACAGTTTCCACTGGCCTGCTATTCGTATCGTCCACTGTAACGCAATCGTCTAGGCACTGAAAGCGATTATGCAATTCGAGCTGAAAGCTCTCGGGGTTCTGGATAAGGGCACGTGGTGGGCGGAGCGTAGACTTCACCAGGCGAGACCGCTCGAGCCTAATGTTAAGGTTTAGTGTGCCTCTTACCATTCGGTGATCACTGCCGGTTTTTACCCTAGTGATCACAGAGACATCACTGAACAGCTGACGCTTGGTCGTCATGATGAAGTCGATCTCATTTTTTGTGGTACCGTCCGGGCTCATCCATGTCCACTTCCTGTGGGACCGCTTCTGGAAATAGGAGTTCATCATAAAGAATCCCTCCTTTGCAATGAAGTCAGCCAGCTGTTGCCCTCTTGGGTTCCGTTGTCCTACTCCAAAGTTCCCCAATATCAGCTCATCGCCTTTTTTCGTACCTAGTTTTGCGTTAAAGTCTCCCATCAACACCACACAATGTGTTCACGTATCATTATTATTGATGGGTGATACTTTTAGAAAAAGCATTGATTTTCTTCTGACGAATGTAGGTTTTGCCTTAATTTGTAGAGGATTTTTTTATTCGATAAAAAATAGTGAAATATAAGCTTTCACGTTCGTGTATACTTTCCCGGGCTGTTGAGAGATCTAGACAATTAGTATTTGCTTTTTCAACCCACTTTTCTTGCGGATAAAAAGAAGATAAAAATTATATAGTGTTAAAAATACCTATTTATACGAGCTGGGGAATCAAATATCGAGTCTCCTGATACGGAGATGGATCCTCTCTTCCATCGAGGCATCAATAGACTTTAAATGAAATGACACATTTGAACAAATCGTATTGTTATCATTTCATTAAACGTCGTAATATGACTATCCAGTTCAAAATGGCTGCAAAGCAATATCATCACTATTTTTGTAACTAATGTAGTCTGAATTATGTTCAATTACATGCCAACATAGTTCGATTCCGTATCCGTTTCGTTATCTCTATATATTTTCATTACCGACGAGCAATTAACCCACATTTTATCACCAGGCGGCGTTATGGTAGTATAATCTACGGATTTTTTATTTAAAAAACATGTTCATTTCCACAGAACGTATGTCTGTACGAACGTGATTAGATATTAGGTAAAATTAATTTCACAATTCCTGAGATATAGAGGCCGTCATAATTTCGTTTTGTGGAATATTAATAAACTAGAAAATCAAAAATTTAGACTGTATTAAGAATTGTTTTCTAGGTACATGGATGCAGGAGCTACAGGACCGTGCGTTGTGGTAAACTTTGTCAGAGTCCTATGTTGAGCAGTGGCCTTGTGACGGGCTGTAAATGATTTAAGGTCTGAGTAAAATAAATAACATTAATAAATAAGTCTCTGATTTATGCTAAGAGTATTTTTCATCTAAATAATAACATAATTTTATTTTCCATCTTTTAACATTTATAAAGATTTTTCCCCGACGTTAATGAGCCACTTAAAACAGTTTCCAATATAAACGAGATAAATAACGTTTGAAGTGTTTTCGAGGAGTACAATGCCTCGCCTTTCTGAGCTCTTAATAGGATTAAATATGAAGTCTGAGAGTATTTTATGCGAAACAGCAGCGAGTCTATTGAATGGTACGGCTAGAAGTGTTTCGCTGAAATGCTGAAAAAAAAAAAACGCAGCGGATTATACAGTAGCAAATGATTTGTTACTATGGCATTTTCACGGTCTGTAGCCTGAGGTTTCGAACCATTGTCCTGGCAACATTGTCCGTATATCTGTCAAAAGCCTCACATTCTCTGTACGAAATATACGGGCATTGGAATTTATACGATCCGATATAAAAGTATTTAAAACAATCAGTTTAGAAAAAATCAATATTAAATTTTTGTAACAAACGAACATTTTTATTTTGGCTCCATATATTTTTTTTTGTCCCACAAACCGACGAAGGGTGATATTTTTTAATAGCAAACTTAAGCAAAGACAGCCCGAATCATGGGGCTCGAGTTACATCACGTACCTAAGAGCTTTTCGAAACATATGCACGATTTGTAAACATCACTCGATAATTATATTCAAAGAATAAATATTGTCTATTATTGTAATCTCTCGGTAACCATAGCGATAAAATTCATACATTTTGCCCGTCCCGTAGTAGTCGGCACGAAGTTCTGCAGAAAGACTTCAGATTCTATCAGTACATGTTTTGCTTTTCTCTGATATGCAGGCTTTACAATTATCACGAAGGGATTGGTAATCTAGAGCACTCGTCTGATAAAGAGCACTTATTCAAAACCCCGAGAGCGTACAGATCATCGTGTGGTGTGAGTTGAGGATTCAGTCTGCAGGATATCGGCAACTGAATAGACAGATCTTCAAATGAATAAAGCGAGACGTGCGCAAATTTAATACATCCAGAATGGAAGATGCGATAGAGCGGAAACGAGACACAAAAGTTTTAGCCAGAGATCTGTCGGACATTTTGAGGTCATGCAGCACCTATTCTGACCCCTCCGGCAATCGATAAGATTGGTTATGTTTTCACTATTGATGTTGATATTGTATCCTCTCCAGTTTAGCAGTTTGAAAACATCTTCCAATATCAGTAAAGAGTTTCGCAGAACCCTGTCCGATATCATTCTGTAATTGGACGGGTTTCTTACTCTTGTCTGTACGCCGTACAGAGACCACAATACTTGGACGTGTCGCAGATAAATCTGTAACAGTCTGGTCGAGACTTTGGCACCGGTCAAATTTCGACTGAATTGTAGTCTTAGTTGTTTTCAACTCGGTAAATTGTGATCCCCGGTCTTCTGTTAGTCTGGCGAAGAAGATGTATGTGATATTGTGCTGATGTGATGGTGGACTAGAGCTTATTCGACAACCGTTTTGATCCGGAACTCGTGTGTGCTAGATTCTCAAAACTGAACTTAGACGCGACTTAGTCAAAGAAATGTCCCGGCGCTACTTCAAACGGTCGCCGAATACGTCAACGTCTCTGATAGGTAAACGTTAGTGGTTACCCTACCCACCACCACCCATGGTCCCTACAATCTTTGAGTTATATGGGCCGAAACGCGGGAGAACGCGTTTATTGACTGCGTTTTCTTCACTCCCTACAAATTATTTGATCCCGCTAATAGGTACAGTACGATTATAAAGGCACCGCTCATCCATCGCACAATATCATCACACGTCATTCGATAGAAAGAAAGAAAGAAACATTTATTGCACAAATACGCCACTCGATAGCAAACAAATATTGCAACACGTTTAATCAAACAGTTATTTACACAAACAATGTTTAACGTTGCCTCATCTAGACGCGTGGCGCATGGGGGAAACAGACCACACTCAGCTGATAGGACGTGTTACCACGACGTTCCATGTATCGGAGAGACGAAAAGTGGATATCAGTATCCCGTTATGCTATGCCGAGTTGATCCAAATGGAAATACATGATCTCTGCTAGCCTCGTGCGTGGCAGGCGTGAGTACTTTTCATATATAAGAAAAGTTAACACAATTATTGAAAGTAATTTAAGCAAAATCGCGCATCGCGTTACAATATAATTCGTTGTGCTTGAACCTAAAGTCGCGCGCCCATTAGCTGGTTACGGTTATTTAACGCTCGTCGTTAGGTTGATATCGGGAGGAAATAGCTTTGAAAATCTAATCGTCACTTCCCTCACACTTCCCGGCAACTAAAAGCACGCAAGCCAACCGTTAATGTGCCCACAGATTGCGAAAAATCAAAGCAGCGCGCGCGTGAAAACTTATTGACTCTTAGGGAAGTCTATAACGAATTTTAAATATCAAATCTTCTAACGCCTATTTCCAGCTTTGACCCATAAACATTGACGTTACGTTGAAACTTATTAGCCACCACATAACTGTTTAACGTTTAAATATTTTTACGAATGTTAAACAACCTGTACATTCTCCGCTGATCAAAAGTCAACTTTCAATATTTTACAGGATGCTCCGAAATACCATTTTTATTAATTCAAAGTTTTGCTCATCTCTGCGTGGCAATTTTGGGGCTCAAAGCGCTAGCTTCGGTTTTAAAGAGCGCAAGTAACGATTCCCAATGGTGGGCCCACTAAGATTGTTGATAGCAATTTTAAGTGCTGAATTTACCACATGCTCAGCGATGAACGAAATCATCGTGAGGAAACTTGCATGACCAATAAGAAAATTATTATTTCGAGGACGTGCAAAGCGTGCCTGCGGTTTCTACTGAAAATAATTACGTGAAATTCGGACTGCAAGTTGCTCTTAATGTAAGCCAATCCACTATAAAAATGGTTTAACAATTTTCAGTCACTAAATAGAAAAGAGGGGATGTAAGCTTGTATGAAAATACGTCATTTCAGAAGGTAAATACATGAAAAGGTGTGTAAAAGCGAGTACTAACATTTTAGGAGATAATCACCTTTAAGTGTTAAAAAAATGAAATGTAAATTAGTATACGAATTACGTTGTTTGTTGTCAACACGAGTATATTCATTTGTACGACGTGTTTCATCGTAATGCGTTTCACGATATAAGTGGATAAATTAGAAGAGGTAAGTTTGTACGAAAATCCATCATAGTTAATAATGTGAAAGAAAATTTAAAGTAGCGTAAGTTCCACTCGATCCATTGCACCCCGTTCTCTCTGGCATTATAAGAGTCTCCAACAGCACTCAGTAGTCGACGCGTGTTTTGTTTAACGAAGCATCCTCTAGAGAAATCGCAACGGAACTGGGCACTCCAAGTGCCCAGGGCTTCTTGAAGACCGGGAGATTTAGTTAAATCTACACCACCACAGTATTGGCATTGTCACACTAATTCAGAGGTATTTATATTCACGTGTCTAGTCGTACTAAGACGATGAAATCTGTTCACAGTCAAATTGGTGTCCATCGTCAACATTGACGTCCGAGTCCTCCTCTCTCCAGAAACTCCCGAATTGTCAAACATCTCAAGTTGTTTAATTCGGTTTGGGTGTAGGCAGAGACGTATACCCACTTAGCCGAAAGGGGGCGTCCGGACTATTATCTAAAACACTATTCTCTTTTTAATTTTAATAATAAAATACTTTTAATCGTCGATACAAAAACATCGTCAATGGACAAATTCGTGTCTATTTTCCTAGTTTAGTTCTTGCAGTGGACTTCCAGTTAAGGGGATGCTCTTTCAGGTGCGTACTTGATCCATCCGCGTGGATGCAAGCTACTTGTCACCGCTCTGGGTGACTATGCGGCTGAGATTGACGACCGTGAGATTTTCGATGGTGTTTAGGTCATCTCTTACGATACTAATAGGAAAGATGCTCTTAGGCCTTACCAAAAGGCGTAGATAATAATTTCTTATGATTATAATCCCGACAAGTTCGTAGCAAATATTTCCAATCTGACCTATGTTTATGTAAAAAATTATTATTATTATTTCTTTATTCATTATTGTACACATTATGATAAATTTACAATTTTAATAATAAACAAGATAAATGTACAAAGGCGAGCTTAACCCTAAGCAGAGTTCAGCGTTTATAATTTTTTTGTTATGTTAATTAAATTTTCATTACGTGTTACTTGAGTTGTGGCAATGAATAAAGTTCTTTCTTCTTCTTCTTCTATTTAAATAGCATAATCGAAACGATCAAAGTACACAGGTTCAATTTCAGCATCGATTTAACGCTCGACTAAAACCATGCCGATAAAATTACATTACGGATTCACTGGCTTCGTTTCAATCGCAGAGCCTACCACATTCGGCCTATTCACGCTTGCATTTAACCGTGGTCAAATATTTACTGCACCGCTTCTACTTCTGAACAGATCTATGTAGGTGCGATCTGTCGTTTTCACGTTGGAATAACAGTATTAAATAAATAATAACTTTGCTTTTAACCGTCTACGTCGAATTTAGATTTAATTGCGATTTAATGTTTGCACATTGATAATCTGTAAATTTTTCAACGACCGTCTGTCGGTCTGTCAATTGAAACGTTGAACAATTTTGATGGGACTCGGCACAGCGGTCAAGTGAGTGTTGCGCTACAAATACTTAACGATGCCATGTCGCGGGTAAAGCTAATAATAAATTTAAAGCGTTAGAAAACTAACAAATGCTTAGTACATTTTTTTTCGGTTACTACAATATATTTAGTAGCAAATTTCCTATGACAAATAAACGAGCCATGGATTGTAAAAAAATAAAACGTTATGATTTAATTGAAAAATTACTGGAAATCGACTGCTGAGAAACTAGTCACGTATTTGTGAATGGACGATGTTTTAGTATCGACGATTAAAAGTATTTTATTAATTTAAGCGCCAATAGCCAAATGAGCCAGGGTGCGGACTACGAAACATGACGTCGTAAGTTCGAACCCGCCATTCGACCATTGTCGTGAACCCACTCCAGATACAAGCTGTGAGCTTAGTTGGAGGGTTAACAGGAATATTAGTAAAATTTAAAAAGAGAATAATGGTTTTAATCAGTCCGGACGCGACGCGGTCTCTATGTGACGCGGCATCGTATAATTAATCAAGCCATGGCCGATGATTTAAATGACCCCAACACTGTGTAACCACGATAAGCCGTGATATATTAGCAGTACGTCTCACATCGACGGGCTGCACTAACAGCCATACGTAATATAAATTCAACCTCGGTTATTCACGCGATAATTAGATAGTGTGAGTTGAGTCTAAAACTTCTGTATTAATCGTTTACTTCCGAGCGTATAGTGTGAATGGGAATTTAAATCTTCTTTAAGAATCTTTATTTCTAATAACAATCGAATTAACTTACTTGTGAAGATTATAACTACAAGAAGAATAAGAGGTCGAAATATTGGTCCAGCCAATCTTCAGGAGCTACAAAATGAGCTTAGGTAGGAATGGGACGCTATGCCACAAGACTCTATCAAACACTTGATAGAGTCTATGAAAATCGGTGTCAAGCTGTTATTCGAGCAACCGGGGGCAACACTTTTTAATAATAATTTTTATTTTTTAGTAAATTTTGTATTTTCTTTTAATTAAACCTTTTAAAAATATCCGGACTGTTTAGTTAAGCAAAAATCTTCTCATAAAGATGAATTTATAGTTGTCCTTTATTATTGTCAGAAGGGTAAGAAATTGGGCTAATTGTACTATAGGTAATAGATTTATAACCTTAAACAACAAAACTGAATGTTAACACCGATTTTTACTTCAACATCTACAACAACAACAACTTATTCAAATGTAATATAACATAGTTAAACATAGTTACACGAGTAATTAAAAACCTACGCACAAGGTTGATCAATACAGATAAAATATACCATAGTAGTACCGATTTATTACTGTATTATCTACGTATTACTATTTATGTATTTATCTACCTGCAAATAAATCAGAAAAAAAAAATTATAGAAGGGAATGGTCTGTACCAAGTTACTGCTTATATCTTCCCTTCGACCGGAGGAAGAAGTAACTACTTAATGGTAGATTGCGCGCGTACGATACAAAAAAACATACATATATATGCAAAGCGTTCTATATAGATCTACATACACCTACTTATACATAAATATATACACAAATGTGAATAAATATGTACATAATAGTGTAGTATAGATAATTCTTGTCAATGAACATATAGTGGTCTTAAACTTATTTTATACTAATCACCGTCTTATTTATTACATCCAAGACCATATCATGGTTCATTTCACTTCATTTCATCATTTAAATCTACTACAAGTCCGCTGCTGAACATAGGCCTTCCCCAAACATTGCCGTAAAGCTCGGTCCTGAGCCACGTGAATCCATCGGCTTCTCGTAACATTGCGCAGGTCGTCACTCCATCTTGTGGGCGTCCCACACTGCGTTTACCTGTACGTGGCTGACACTCGAGAACTTTTTTTCCCCAACGGTTGTCGGTTCTGCGAGTTATGTGGCCGACCCATTGCCACTTCAGCTTGCTGATCCTTGCGACTATGTCGGTTACCCTAGTTCTGCCGCTTCTGTCCCTTCATTTCACATAATTTTTGTGAAATATTTACGTGGCGTAACTGAGCCCTACTGAGTATTCCCATTAGCAATAGTTAATTTAGAACATTAGGTTCAAAATTAACTAAAAAAACGAGTCGAGTTATGATTAATGTCAAATTAATACTCTCACTTCAGTTTTATTTACGCAAGAAGTCATCAAATGCAAGCATGTGCTTTGAGTTCAGCTTAATATGAATAGTCATTCGCAAACTTCGGCTATGAAGGTGTTTACGTAACGTAAGCCGGCGTCGGTGCGACAGCGCAAAAGCTCCGAAAGATAATCGTAAGAAATACGGAAGATGTTTTTTTTTTGCTAAGGAATAATTAAGACTAACATCACGGCCGTAGAGCCAAACGTTTATGCGTTTCGTTTGTACTGAAACGAAGTTACTTAACAGTCATTGAAATCTTTTAAACATTTCTACTCACACCAATACTCGTATATAATCAGATAAGCAGATTGGGAAGTTATTGGTGAAATGAAATTTTGCACTCACCTTTTTCGCTTTGGCCGTTCCTTTTGTTGAACTTCACGGCGTAATTTTAACCGTGAACATTATTAAACGAACTAGATGAATAATATCAACCGCATCCACTTACCTGAAATTAAATAGAAAATAAAGTTAATGAAAGAATAATGTAAGGCAATGTGTTGTAGTATACATTTTTCTAGGCGCGAGGGACCCGATGCCGGTACCAATGAAAGTTGTTAGTAGCAATTTTAAGTGCTGTATTTACCGCGTGCTCGGTGAAGGAAAACCTCAAACATCATCATCATTTCAGTCACAAATCACTGCTGAACATAGACCTCCCACAAAGATTGCCACAAAGCTCGGTCCTGTGCCCCCTGAGCATCCAACACTGAGCTTGCCTGTACGTGGCTGCCACTCTAGAATCATTTCCTCCCAACAGTTGTCAGTTCTGCGAGCTATGTGGCCGCCCATTGCCACTACAGCTTGCTAATCTGATATACTTAGGTAACAGCAAAGAATTAGATTACTTAGTTTCGATATTCATTTAAATGATATGAAAGAATCAAAATGGTGCCTAGCATTATTAATCATTTTCTAGTTATAAAGTTTTTAAATAAATAAATTTGACTTTTTCCTTCTGTAATGGGTGTACCATTTGTAATAGGTTCATGTAAATAATAAATTAATATAAATTACAATTAAAATAATTAGCTATGATTACTTATTAGATGTTCGTTTGATAAAAAAAAAACCTATTTGGACAAAAAGCTATTTATCTTTTAGAAGCCACACAGCCTCTCATAAACAAGAATACGTTACATATAGACTCCGACACAGAGCGCTCTACAATTTGGAGATATGTATATATAGGTACTAGTAATACCACATTCCGTCTGTCCATTGTTCATCTAAAATAAAAGTTGTTTCGAGTTTGTTTTTGCCATATCTATTTGTTGTGTGAAGCATGCACCGTTTTAAAAATAAAAGGCTATTTAAAACAAAAAGACAATTAAACTCAATAGGAAAGTATAAAGTAGCAAAGTAGTAGCTCTTAAATATCCACCTGTTTGCCAAAGGTCTTTTAATTATTTGTAGGGGTATGTAAGTTCAGAGAGAACAAACGTTACACGTGGTCAACCTGATCACGTCTATGTGTTCAGATTAAGCACATAAATCGAACATAAGTTTCGAAAAATGTATTGTTAAGTATGAATATATAATATATATATAAGATTGAATAGGTCTACGGATTCGGAGTCAAATAGCCAGGTATGTAGTAAACTGGGGGACATAAACCTCTCCCACAAGGAGGATTTGCGACAATGGTAACGCTCGGCCTTAGACGCCCACCGAACCCCTTCGTGGCAAATCGTTTCAATTTCTTATTTATACGAATATCATCTTTAGATTGGCTAAAGTAGGAGCCTTTAAGTAGCCAGCGTTGTAAGAGTTTTCCAGTTGGCAAGTATCCACAAGGAATGGGGTGAAAAACCAGCTAACATTCCAACGGATGGTGAGTGCCTGCTGCAGTCCACGGACTGCTGCAAAAACCTTCAATCGGAGAAGGTTACAGAAGCTTTGTCACCCCTGAGGACTAAGATGGAACGCCACAGCCCATTATTACACTGGCTCTCTATACCTTTCGAACCGGACCACAACAGCAGTTACACTGCTCTGCAGGGTGTTACCGACTCTGACGATTTCTAGGTACAGAAGGAACCGTCAGGGACTTATCACATCATACGTTAAGTTTTTTGGATAGTATTTTAACTGAGTTATTTCGCGTTAGATGGCGTTAATCCCAATGTAGTTGATATGACTTTCCGTCATTCACTTCTATTCAAATGCATTTGACAATCAAATTTTGTTCATTGTTTCGTTACCTTTGAATGTGGTTTAGCGGTATTTTTGTTCTTTTTGAACCTCCTGCTTACTTTTGGACACCGAAAACTCTGCTTTTAAAGTTTGAGCCTCGGAAATTTGGCCAGTCGTTTTATTTTCCATTTTTAACCGGAGTTACGACTTAAATAATCTTTTAATAGGAGACAGAAGAGATGCAGATAGATGATATAAAGAATACCGTTGTTCAACAATATGTAGCAAAGTAAAAAGGAAAAAATTAAAAGTATTTTAATAGAAATATGACTTGTTTTAATTATTTGTACTAAGCATTATCAGATAGTTTTAGTACAATAATAAACATCATCGAAAGTGAAAAAAAGTCTAACGTTAAATATTCTAGTAATATGCATGAGCTCCCGCTTGACCAGTTTTTGGTTTATCAATAATTTTACGTAAGATGGCTTTGCTCTCCATATTTAAGTGATGCCTCTATCTTAGGCTATATAAGTTACTCCATGTTTACCATCTAGTACCAAACACAACACCGGCCTACACGAGAGCCGGCATCTTAAGCGAAACATTCATTAAATACCGCACTACGGGCAAGTCTATCGCGTTAACACGATTTACAATTAATATTCTATTATTGCCAGCACCAGAGATCGATCGAAGGTCAATAACCAGTCACCGTCTTTGACATTTAAAGTGAACGCCTGAACTGCCACTGTTCTGATTAATAATATCCTTGTAGCTCGTAATTAACATTGGAACTTTCGAACTCCAATAATCAAGGTGTTATCAAATGACACAGAAACAAGTGTCGAACCCCTTAATTGTTCGATGTTAATGTAATGCATGTTGATAAAGAACTCAAATGTTAGCGCGCCCAATGCGAGACACGGTTTATACTAACGTTGTATAATCGACGTATAGGTCGCATCGTGAATTCTCCAACCACGTTCCCCGAGGGAGCACAGCGATTCTATTCAATTATTCCTAACATAAGATTCCCTTGAATAAATAACAAATGCAGTGGTACTAAGTAATATTTAACCTTAGATTATAGTCTCGAGTGTAATACTTGAGGCTTCATATCTTAAATAAAGTGAGCTTGTCTTTATTTTGTTTTTTTGTTAAGAGATAGGCGGCAAACGAGCCTGCGGTTCACCTGATGGTAAGTGATTACCGTCGCTCACGTACATCCGCAACACCATAGATGCAGCAGATGCGTTGCCGGCCTTTAAGGGTATTTGGGAAAGGCAGGGAGGATGAGGAGGGGTATTCGAAGGAGGTGTGGGTCTCCGGTTACCTCACTCATCGAACAAAACGCAGAAGCACAAGATGCCTCTACTTCACGCCGGTGTTCTGCGAGGCCGTGGTACCAATCCGGTCGAGCTGGCACATTCGAGCAACGGCAAAAGCCGCCGCTCGGCTCTACCACGTTTAAAAGTCTTACGCGGCGGATCTGCCAAGCGGCTTGACTGCCGCAGCACCAGATCCACTATTGACATGAGATTCTTGGCTTGCATATATATATATAAATATATAATATATTATCTATAAAAAGTTATGCTAATACATGGGTCACTGCCCCCGGTTTTGTTTCACACGTGTGCGTGACCTGAGGGTCTAAAATTGTTAGCTACAATTTTAAGAGCTGTATTTATCAAGTGCTCGGCAGTGAAGGAAAAGAACGAGATGAAACCAGCATGTCTTTTTCAAAGACATGTGAAATTGGACTCCAAGATGGAGCAGAAATGTAAAAACTTTATTTCGTGGACATATGAAGTCTGCCAACCGCATAGGAGCTGCATGACAGACGCTTGGCAGCTCCAAAAGTTAATTATTGTGATTGCCAGATAAGAGACACGGATAGCATTAAAGAACTTGAAGGGAGCCAAGAAAACGCGCTGGGGAAAAGCTAATAAATACCGGCGCGTTCTTTCTAGATTTGGCCCATATCACCGAAAGATTGGTGGACATAGCTCCACCAGGTGGTGGTGGGTAGGTACCCAGATCCAAAAACCGTCTCAGATATTCGAGAAGGAGGCCTTCGCTCAGCTTGTGCGCTCATACACTTACATGCTGCTACTTTTAATTATTACATATGGCTTTAATTGAACTCCAAAAAGGAGCGGAAATTTTACATTAAAAAAACTTCGAACATAAAGCTCATTCCTAACTCTATTTTTTTTTTTTTTTTGGTTTGAGTGCATATTCTACTCGCTGAAATACGAGCCACGTAATATGCAAAGAGAAAAAAAAACAATTCTGAAAGAACTCTGAATTCGCACGAATGGTTCGATTGTGTCTGAATATGAACATAAGATTGGCTGTCGGTGAAAGTATTAATATAAAGTATAATTCATTTGGCTTAGTATTTAATGGGCGTTGCATAACACTTCAGGCAAATTTTAATGATCAATTTTATTAGATCAACGACCGTTCAGTCTGCAAATGGCACTGGTGGGATAACAGCGCTATAGTCGTGGCAGCACTGTGGTACAACACCACGAGGTGGACGCTTGTTCTTTGAATCAATCATTTATTCATCAAGATAAGAAACAGACGTTTCTACTTGTCAAATGTCGTTTTTTTTTTTCAAATCTACCACCGATACGTAATGAGGTTCTTCAGACGATGCAGAAACAAGCAACAGAAAGTGCGTATGTATTCTCTTTATTATTGTCTTGGTTGTGTGGTTCCGTACGTCACTAGCGACGACTTTGACTGTTGCTCGAATGGGCCGGCTACACCAGGTTAGTACCACGACTTCGCAGAATACCTGTGTGAAATTAGAGCTGTGTTGTGCTTTTGCGTTTCGTTCGAATAGTGAGGTAACCGGAGGCCCTCTGCCCCGTCCTCCAACCTCTCCTCTCCTATCCTCTAAGCATCCTTATAGGCTGGCAACGCACCTGCAGGACCTCTGGTGTTGCAGATGTCCGTGGGCGACAGTAATCGCTTACCATCATGGGACCCGCTTGCGCGACTTTATATTCGAAAGTTCAGATGAGGTATTGAAGATGAGGCATTTTTCTTTCTTTGTTATATGCAAGGTTAGGCTATTCGGTCATTTCGTAATGTTATAAGAATATAACATTACGAAATGAGTGGTTAGGTGATCTTCTGACGGTTCAGGAGACTTTATGTGAATTTCGAAACTTATGAACTTAGGCTATCGCTTTTAGCTTGAATAGGCTCTGGTGAGAAATGTGTTGAAATTACTAAAATAACTACCACTCAGGATTGGGTGATATACCATGGTCAGTATAGGTCATGAGAACTTTTTTTATGTTTTTTTTTTGGTGATTTTGATATCTATTTTTTTTTGTTTTTAATTTAGTTTGCCAAATGGTGAACGGCTACTGCAGTCCATGAAGATTTCTAACTACTTCAATCGAAGAAGGTTATGTATACATGGTGATCCCTGAATACCAATCTTTTTTTGTTTGTGTTCTAAGTAACATTGCTTTAAAATGATTTAGTTCGCCAACTGCCCTAAGAACCGGAAATAAGTTGACTCGAAGCATTATAATAGCTGACGCATTCCTTACCCCAGCATGCCATTTGCGGGGGTGACGTCACAGTTTTAGTAATATGGATGTACAGCAAAGTTTGTCGAGTTATATGAAGTTGGACGGGATTTAGTCAATATTTCTACTGCATCCGTATTGTGACATCTACCGTCGAGTAGCGGAATTGTAAATTTATGTATGAGTCTGTAGCGCGAGTAGCTTGAAATACTTTGTGTTTCAGCGCCACCTATTGTATGAGGATATAAATTGCATGCGTTCGGTATTCGTAGTGACTTGCGCGCCATCTAGTTTAACCTAGCTACACTGCAAGCACTCTTTAGTTCCTGAAAGTTTCCAAAAGACGCCACACACGGCCAAGCTTCCGTTCACAATTCGCATCATGACAATGGAGAAGTAGTAAAAATTCGCAGCGTTCGCTTCGCATTATATTAAAAACATAAATTAAATAACAAAAATATAACATTATCGTCGCCTGCAATGCACACATAGATTGTACACAACTGAAAAGTTAACTCAGTACGTATAAAATTTTCAATATAACATATTAACTTGACCTAGTACTCAATTAGCGTACATGTTTGAATTCACGACTAAGTAAGCTTTTCCTGAATTACCATCGTCTTTTGACGTGTGGTTGACGCAAAAAAAAAACCTAACTTGCCATGGGTTGTGTATTAAGGCGATAAATATTTAAATATCAGACATACACCTGGTGCCGTCACCGGGGACCGAACCCAGAATTGTTAATAGCAATTTTAAGTACCGAATTTACTGCGTGTTCAGCGCAGCTAACCGGCATGTTTGAGGAATAAAAAAAAAAATATTTCGATGACATTCGAATTCTCCAAAGTCTGCGAAACGCTCTTTGCTCAGCAGTGGGACATTTACACACATTTGTACATATTGAATGATTAATTAAAACATTTGTTCATACAATTGTTCATGCCCCTTGGCGGGTACGATCTTCTAAGGCTGGATTAGATCTAGTTACGAATAGGCAACCGGGCCGTCATATGAGTTTAATTAATTAAGTAATTAATATAGGAAAATTAATTAGACAAATAAATGTATTATACAATAATCTACAAAGTGAAATACCAATTCCGATGAAGAAAAGGAATCTCAATATTAGGAAGTAATCATAGAAATAAATATAAAATTACATTCAACTTAATATTAAGGTAATGAGTCAATAAAATGTCATACTTGTTTAAGGATATTTGGAAGATGGGAGACAAGAAGAGGACGGCGGGTAGTGGAGGAGGAAATGGGCCTCAGGTTACCTCAGTCATCGAAAGAAACGCAGAAGCACAAGATGCCACTACTTAAGGCCGGTATTCGGCGAGGCCGTGGTACATACTACCCGGGTGGAGCCAGCCTATTTCGAGCAGCAGCCGAATATTTGTAATGACACAGTTAATCTTCTACAACAGACTTTGGTCCTCACCGGGATACAGAGCGTGTGACCGAATGTGAAGGTTTTATCGAATCACAGAATTTCGTATGGAAACTGACATCACACCTAATCTCAATCATTTACCACCGGAGGTAAGGTTCTTTACTTAAAGCATAATCAAATTTGTTAACCTCGAGGGACATGCAAGGCATGTTTATTGGTCTATACTGGACAAATTCCAACTATGTACCGAGTTCGTATACGATGTTTGGCAAACTTCTATTTCCTCCCGTACTTGGTAGAAAATGTTTGATGATTTTTAGTAAACCGATTTGTACCTTAACTGTCTTCATTAGAGTTGAAAATTGTTGAAAAAGCTTAACGACAGACCCAATTTACAAGACGTGTTAGTGAATCATAACTCATCGAGCGTCTGCCATTATTTTAATTAATGTAAAAAGTTGTCGTTTTAAAATTACCCGTACATTTTATCGCATTCAACCAGAAGTAATGACACTTTATAGACCTCGCATAACTAGTCAAGCCGTAAATAGTGTTACAATTAA
The DNA here is from genome assembly GCA_029286595.1 of Bhutanitis thaidina. NCBI lineage: Eukaryota > Metazoa > Arthropoda > Insecta > Lepidoptera > Papilionidae > Bhutanitis > Bhutanitis thaidina. The sequence goes on along the minus strand of JAGSMS010000044.1, from coordinate 275,611 downwards.
AAAAAAAAGTTCGTCGAAATCTGACATGGCATAAAAATATTACAAATTATTAAGCAAGACCGGAGAAGTTAGATACAGGACAGACTCTAAATCAGACCGTGCTGTTTAAGAGATCGAATTGCTGTGCTTGCACTCCTGGTACGCTGGTGGAAGACACAGCGGTGTATTCTTTACAGATACAACAAATTCTACGATTGAATAACAGCACCACAACAGACAAAATGACATAAAAGTAAAGAAGCCTCGTAACTTTGTTGGAAATGGAATCTATTGAGGAGCCATGAAGTTTGTGAAGAAGAAGAAAATAGTTCAACCAAAGTTTATCAAGTAACTGTCTTAGGCTTATCGTTTAGAGTGATACATTTTTCAAAAATGTCCCAAATCTGGCTTGAGAACAATGTTGCGGATTTCATAAGAGACAATTCAGATCTGGACCAGTTGGACAACAAATTGTGGTCTGCACAAGAGGACATAGCCTATTCAAAACGAGCAGTGGCTAAACTCCTCGCGGAGACAGGGAATCTTTAGATTTGTGGATAGAGAGATTAAAGGCCTGCATCAAACCCATAGGGAATACTTTGACTAAACTATTTTGAATTAATCGCCAAAACTTTGGTAAGAGATATGCTTCTTAATCTGTTTCAGATCTTATAACCATACATATAACATATACATATAACTTCTGATGTGTTTTAATAAGAAAGATAATTTCGTTTGACATTTGTAAACAACCTCAAAACCTATTATTTCCTAACCTGCAAACTCATGCGGACCAGTACCCACAAGCAGCAGCAGTACCTGTTCTCAAGTACGACGCGTTTGGTAGAAATCGTGCTTCTCAACCAAATTAAATTAAAGTGGACCCAAAAGTGTTATGAGAATAATATGGTATTTTTATTATACCATATTTTTCTCCAAATGTCAACGTACCCTACATACGGTGTCGACTTACAGACGAGAGGCTCTGCGAAACTACCGCTGGTGCGAAAAGATCATCGGAATATACCTAGCCCAAAAACCAGTGAAGAGAGGCAACGTCTCCTGTGTTCACGACTGCGCCGTGGGGTAGACACAGTATGGTCCGTAATGAAGACGTTGAAGTATAAAAGCATCATCATCATCATCATTCCAGCCTATCAGAAGTCCACTGCTGAACACAGGCCTCCCCCAAAGATTGCCACGAAGCTCGGCCCTGAGCCACCTGCATCTATCGATTTCCCGCAACATAAAAGAATAATAGCTAGATTTACAGCTCTTCGCGACCTCACCCTCAGTCTAGATACAATTTATAGGCTAAGACGGGTGTCGATAAACAAAAAATTGGCAAAGGGGCGAATTGGCGAGGTCCGTTATGAGCACAGACAATGAGAACTAGCTCACTTCACCCCAATCCGCCATTTGTTTATATTGTTGCTTACGAATAACGTCGTAAACAAGTTAATCTGTACTTGTTTGTGTTAGAATTCTGTATCCCTTACTTAATTCAACTGTTCGTACATACAGCAGTACTGTTATTTAACATACCCTATCATCATTCCAGCCTATCGCAATTCCGCTGCTGATTTGTGATCAGCCTCGGTCATTTCCACAAGGGACTGTCCAATGGGTTCAGATCCAGTACTGCAGTACTATTCTTTTATGTTGCGGGAAGTCGATAGATGCAGGTGGCTCAGGACCGAGCTTCGTGGCAATCTTTGGGGGAGGCCTATGTTCACCAGTGGACTTCTGATAGGCTGAAATGATGACGCAGTTACTATAGGACATTTAGAAAGAAAGAAAGGAACTGGAATGTACTGGAAGTCACGGCTAGCTCTGAAGACTTCTTGAGAGACTTGGTTTATTTTTTTATGGGAAAGGATGTAAACGAGCAAGCTGCTCTAAATCACGGCGGTGCTGCGAGGACGTGTATAAGACGTTTAGACCAATCCTTTGCTAGACGTCTTTTGCAGGTGGTCTTCTACTGAAAACAGTTGATAATCCAATGGGTTCAGATCGGACCTGTTCGAGAGCCAGCTGTCAGCTCTCATGAAGTTCGGAACGTTTGTTCTGGTGCTTGTGGTGGTGGTGGTGTTTTCTGACAAACACTAAACTAGGATTACCTGTGTAATGTACATTGCACATAGACAAATAATCGCATATCTATATATAAACAGCCATGACTCGCTTACAAACATTAATTACTAACTCATTAATGTTTGCAGTTATCACGATTCGAACCAACCCGAAACCTCGAACGCAGAGACACCAACGACTAGTCTATCGGGCTGGAGTTATTTTCGTCTCGTACCAGGAGCAGTCTTACTGGATAGTCCAGTTTACATATTTCAAATGTGTATACATTTACTCATCAATGTCTCTTGATAAACTTTGAACGAAGTATTTACTACTTCTTCACTAAAGACTACACATTTTCCTTCGGCACGTCATATGCCAAAGGGCCTTCCTCTACATCTCACCTTTCCGAGGGGTGACGTAACGGAAGCGAGCGTCTTCGCCAGGCTTGATCCTGTAAATTACCACTAGATTTTGTAGGATTTTCATTTAAGTGACTAAAGTACACAACTAACGTTTTTATTAAACTATTTTAATAAAACAAACTAACTTATTTTTCAACTACAGCGGTAGTAGTAAAGTTCCATCGTACCATATATATTTATACATATCCGGTTGACTATATCCTAACGAGATATGTCTTATTCTTATGCCTTAAACTAAGAATGAATTAAAAAAAACACTCACCCTCCAGCAGCCAATATCATCTGCATCGTCGTGTTTATTTAGATCAGCATAGCCTGATGGAGTTAAGTTTCTTCACATTTCACAAGTTCGATTCCAAAATGCTTGCAAGGCAAACAACACACTCCGTGTAACTTTTTCTACATTACAATTGTTTCCGTTCAGAATCCGTACGTCCGTAAATAAATTGTTTGTCTTTGCATTAAGTATTACCTTCTCTCGACTGAAGCCTGAGCCTAATAAAAATTAAACAAAAGAAACACAGTTTTTAAAGTCTCTTTCTAACTGTAGCACACAAAGAGAGAGAGAGAGAGAGAGAGAGAGAGAGAGAGAGAGAGAGAGAGTGTTAGATCTCCATTTACATCACCTCGTATGTACCGTACTAGGTTGTTTATGTTTAATACAATTAATTATATTTTATTTTCATAGAATGTATTAAATTATGAATTTTTTTAACGTAACCACTTTAAGTCATCACTATGAAAACTTTGTAACACAACCTCTTACACATTAAAATCGAATCACAAAATAAAAAAATAAAACAAAACAGGCAGTGAATAATATTTACAAAAGGTACTAAATTTTAGTTCTTTATATTTAGTAGACTAAGTACTAAAATACATATAGAACGGGGTGACTAAAATAGGCATCCGATTGCGTGTTTTGTGTTTTCTTTATTTCTTCAAGGTTTATGACCTTAGTATTTATCCATGCAGTCATAAACACTATGGCTATGAACTCTACTCGAGATAACCATATTTTCGTAAAGAAGAAATTTATGCAGACGTAGTGAACACACATTACTCCTTTTTTTTAGATTTAATTGATCAAATGTGTAATCTGGAAATTATGGTAGAGTAGCGTAATTAAAAACTGATTCGTTACGGACTCGTTTGCCTCCAGTCAAAAAATAAAATCCGGATTTCGTTTTTTAATTATTAATCTATTTTATCTTAGAATATGCTTTAACTGTCCGTGAGGCTATTCGTTACTTTTTTCATTATCTTTATTTTCTTTGGTCAGACCAAGTATTTTCTACCATTTTATTTATTACTATCTACTGCTTACGTCGTTTTGGATTCCGTCATGCACAGAAACTTCTATTAAGTATATTTAACTGTGCTACAGGAGGCTTACAGTCATTCGAAAAGAAACTATTATTTACAAATTTTATCGCTGTCAATTTCTTCCCTGAAACGTGCACACATTACGTGAGTACATTCTGAGTAGATCGGACCAATAATAATAATGAAATAATATACCTTACACCATACTAAACATCCTAATTTAAGAGACGATGGCCGGGTACTACCACCGGATTGGGGTTCAGTAATAAATAAAATCAAATCTAAAACCAAGCATACCACTGCACCACTACAAGACACTGTGAGCACTTTCTGCGTAGATCGGACTGAAACTTAATAATTTAAAGCTGAAGCAAGCATGAGTTAACTATGAAATCAGGACGTCTAACACATCAGCCCCGTGACCACGGCTGGTGTGAAACACTCGAAACGTGTGTGCAGAGAACATGAAAACAAAATTTAAATAGACCTTAGAAGATCATAAAAAAGTCAGCCCCGAAGCCTTTGCGTATTGAATGAATACGCAAAGGCTTCGGGGCTGACTTTTTTCAACGTCCACTGAACTAACGATTATGTTTAAAAGATCGAGAGAAGGGATGACGTAACATAAAAAAAAAATCATTACATAATGTTTCGCATCAGTATCGACTTCAGCTGGGTAACAAACTCAGGACCGATGACTCAGCGGGATCGCTGAACCTATCGGTAGCGCATGTGTTATATTAAATTAGATAAAGTATGTTAGAATAACAAAGAAAAAACTTAATGATTTTAATTGTTAGACGACACCGTTCCGCGATGAATTTTTTTTTTAATTATTATGTTTTGCTTTGTTTCTCGGTAACATTATTTTCCGCTAATATGGTTGTGTTTTTTTAATAGTATTCAATTCTAGGTCTGTGGCAAAGGTTAAAAAATAAAAGGGAGCTGAAAATCTAGCGATGAGAGTGGAGACTCTATCGCTAGATTTTCAGCCTCCAGACTCTATCGCTTGGGTAGCCAAGTCCTAATTCAACCTTAAAAAGTAAAGGGCTCCTCGTAGCTTAAATGAACGAAGTTATCTCTAGAATTTTGCATTTTGCGAGACTAACACAGCTCGTCTTTATACCGGTAAGCCTTACGACTCCTCCGGGACCCACGCCTATGACAGAGTATAAAGTGAACATTGCCAGGTTACTTTATAATATACACATTCGCGCCCAGCTTTCACACCGCCCAGTACATTATTTCATTGATATTATGTCGACGAGCTCCGTAAGCGTAGGTACTAATCTATAAAACTGACTTAGAATACGCTCCGAATACCTGAATACCTATGTAATAAAGATGGTTGAGTATAAACTCAATCTTATTTAGAAAAATCTAGAAATTCGAATTTTGTATTGGAGTTTAACTAAGTATAATATGAGCCTATAATATGATGAATAGCCTTGAGGATCAGCAAGATGAAGTGGCAATGAACCTACCGCGTAGCTGATAGATAACCCTCGGGGAAGAACTGTTCACGAGTGGCAAGCTTGTACACGCCCCGAGTGGAACAGTCCATTGTATTGACGTTATGATAACGTGAATAATGTAAAAGAGCTTTTAGTCAAGCAAGGTATTCGAACAGCAAAAATCGGATCAACATCGGTTCAGTAGTCACGTGTTGCTTGAATAATAATCACTAAATACCAAAAATATTGGCAAATGTTGCCAGAGAATATTCTCAATCCGTGGTTTTATTTTTTTTAATGTTACACTAGTAATGGCGATTTTCAGAAATTAAGTGGTTCTATTTTGACGGCTCAGTGGAGAAGATAAACGTTTGGCTGGAACAAATATTTACATTTACTGCAAATGATTTTGTCTTTCATATAATGGTCTTTTAAAAACAGGTATTTGTCCGTATGCAACGTATATATGTAAATTGCCTCCGCGACTCAAGAAATTCCTACAGCAGAAGGAATTCTTTTTTAAAAATAAAACCTTTTTCCAAACCCCTCATCAGCTTAATTTGACCCTGCTGAGAGGAGATGGAGGAGGCCCTGACGTTCCAATGAGGACGAGGAGCCTGGGTCTGCTGTTATGCCGCTGATGAGTGTTGCAATAGCAAGCCCTCGTGTGCAAAAGTCGAAAACACACCATGGATTGGACACCGAAGTCCTAGACCTCTTCAAATGGGTGGGGAAGCGACGAACCTCCGGGAACAAAATCTAACCGTAACGTATGTCTCAGAGAGTCGACAACGAACTGAATTTTTTTCTTAATTATATAATACTTAATAATACTTAATAAATAATATAATGTCAAAATGACAAAGTATTGAATTGTCCAACAATAATAATTTTACGATAATTGTAATCACCTGTATCTTTACAAGAACATATTACAAGACTTCAGACGCATGTTATTATTCAAAGTTATCAAAAAGATTTGGCCATTTTTAAATATCCAAATTCATCTACACAACTTGAAAAAGCTTAATAAATTGTGTGAACTTAAATTGCCTTGAAAATCTAAACATCCTAATCCAATTAGAACTGCACAGTTCTATGTTTCATTTATACCTGTATCGCTTGTGGTCGAAATTCCACCTACCGTGTTTGTGAAGTAACGAAATTGAACTTGTCTTTCAGATAAACAGATGCTTTTCATTGTTTTAAATGGAAACATCATGATAAGACAGGTAAAATAAAAGCCTTAACGCCAACATACGCCCGCGTGATTTTTTTTACGCCGTAGAGTCAAGCGGTAGCATTTGCTACTGCTCGATAGGGCCAGCTCGAGCGAGGTCGTAACATGATCTCGCAGAATGTTGGCGTGAAGTGGAAGCATCTTGTGCGTATCGTTCGGTGTGTGAATGCAACCGGAGGCCTTACTCCCCTTCCCCATCCTCATCCTCCCTCGCATACCCTTAATATCTTTAAAGATTGGCAAAGCACCTGCAGCTCCTCTGGTGTTGCAGATGTACGTGAGCGATGGTAATCGCTTACCATTAGTTGAACCGTTTTCAAAATTAAAACTAAGAAATAATTCTTCACTTCACGATGTAAGCGTATTTTTTATTTTTATGTAATTTAAATTCGTAAACAAACCATATTCGTTATTATATTACATATTTTAATGCACAATTAAATCTATAAGGCAATACAAAACTATATACATAAAAGTGATGCAAGAATTCGCTTCTACGTAAGGGCATACCATTTCGTCTAGTGAGTAAAAACGTATTCTCCAATGAATGGATGGAGAAAGTGGGTTAAGAACCAGACGTCACGACGCCTAGTGGAGCAGTCTAGGCGACGCCTGCGTTTATCAATAATTATAGAGACTTACGCTGCGATAAGAGGTGGCGCTATTTGGTTAGTATATGTGTATTAGTTGTTTAGAGACAATCAATATGTTTATAAGTTATGTAGAGACAATTAAGTAGACAAATAGAGTAACATTGAATCTCGAATTTTAATTAACGAAGAATACGATCGATCTAGAATTAAGGCTTTAATCGTAGGATTGACATATTCCGAATTTAAGACAGAGAATATTTTTTACATGAGAAATCACTTGTACTTCTAATTACGTTACCTAAATTCAGAATGTGGTAGAGCCAAGCGGCGGCTTTTGTTGCTCCTAGAATGGGCTGGCTCATCCGGGGTAGTACCACGACCTCGCATAGAACGGGGTAGTGACACCAGCGTGAAGTAGAGGCTTATTTTGCTTCGGCATTTCGTTCGGTGAGTGAGGTAACCGGAGATTACTTTCTCCCAAATAACCTTATAGATCGGGAAGGCACCTGCAGCTTCTTCGGTGTTGCAGATGGACGTTGGAGACGTTAATCGTTTACCACCAGGTAAGCCGCTTGCTCGTTTGCCCCATTTACGATAATAAATTGAAAAAAAAAAAACAATCGTATCGGAGATGTGGTCACTCGGGTATGGCTAATGTGGTTGATGAGCGCAGTGCCGGATATACAGTTTCCGCGCCGCCGAGGTTAGAACATGAAGAGAAAGATGTTATATTATTCCTTCGACTATTGAAATAGCCATCGGTAATTACAACAGATTGGTGGTGTAATTTGTATCCAAGTACGTGAAATATTCAAGGTTATATATGCACACGACAAGCGTGTGCTTCATCATCATCCTTATCATTTCAGTCTATCAGAAGTCCACTGCTGAACATAGGCCAGCCCCAAAGATTGCCACGAAGCTCGGTCCTGAGCCACCTGCATCCATCGATTTCCTCCAACACTGCGCAGGTCGTCACTCCATATTGTGTGGGGTCGTCCCACTCTGCGTTTGCCTGTACGTGGCTGCCACTCGAGAACCTTTTTTCCCCAACGGTTGTCAGTTCTGCGAGCTATGTGGCCGGCCCATTGCCACTTCAGCTTGCTGATCTTTACGGCTATGTCGGTTACCTTAGTTCTGCTGCGGATATCATCGTTGCAGACTATCACGCAGAGAAACACCGAGCACAGCCCTTTCCATAGCGCGCTGAGCAACTTTGAGCTTCCTCATACGGGCTGCAGTGAAGGACCAAGTCTCGGATCCGTATGTCATCACTGGCAACACGCACTGGTTGTATACTTTGGTCTTGAGGCTTTGCGGTAGACTCGACGAGAAGATATGACGTAGTTTCCCGAACGCAGCCCAGCCGAGTTGGATTCGTCGATTGATCTCTGAGTCGAAGTTGTTAAATGAAATAAATGATAAAAGTTAAATGAAGTAAATGGTAAAAATACTAATAGCGGAGAGGCCTGAAGTAATTATATTTTGATAGTTTCAATCTATTGTTACTCAGGCGAACTTTTAAAATTTCAACAGGTGGCGTGCCGCTCCCCTTCGAGCAAACGATACAAATCGTACACAACTCTATCGAACCTCATAGGTACATAACGTCTGCCAACCCGATTCGCAGTGACCCTGCCCGTCTGCGAGAATCTTCCGAGAATTTCCTACACGCCAGTGAAGCATTCAGCTCTAGACTTTACTACATTTTTTTTTTATCATTATTTCGTTCATGGTTGGCGTCCATCCAAAAAATATATATTATGCAAATGCTGTGATTTATTGCACTGAAAGAAAAATATACTATTGTGCTCCATAAAAAGTCAATTTATATTATTTTCCCCAAAGACATTTAAAAACAACAGCGAAGAAGCCAAACATACGTTGATGTAATTACATGTATGTAAATACATTGGTATAATATGTGTATCTGTACAAAATAACATATCCAAATTGAAATTAAACTATTGTTCACTTTTAATATTTGTTTTTATGTTCCCGACGTTTCGAATCATTTACAGAACCTCGAGTTTTTATAACAAGAATACCATTGATACCACCAGAGCATCCCTTCGAATTTAAAATTAAGTACAGCTTTCACTGAAGTTCTACTATGCCATAAAGCACTGTCTAGAGAGTGGATTGCTTCTTTCGCAGTCAGTTCTACGTGCCGCGTTCTCGGGTGTACTCCGCCAGGAGTCTGGTCATCTTAGCCCCGAAAGACAACACCACAGACAAGGAGCGCTTGTGCGTGCGTGTATATGTATACATGTGTGTGTTAGATTAAAATTACCTATTTGTTTCCGAATCCAGGCAGATTAAGTTAAGCACGTTATCATACTTCTATGTCCCATATACGAAGGATGCATTGATACGAAATAGAAGGATGCATTGATCTGCATAAATAAAGAATTATATATATATAATGTTTATTGTAATGTTAATATTTATAACAAGATTAGAACAAGAAACTTTTTCAATATTAATGAGATTTTTAATGCGATTTTCAAAGATTAATTGCAATTTATCACAGATTGGATATACGAGAGAGCTTCATTTGCTTTAGGAAAAGCTCTCTTGTATAATATTGAATTTATCGACAACCAATAAGAGAATGGAAACGACGTTCAATGCAATTTCCCCGAGCTAATACTACCGAGACACTTTAACCTAGTTCATAGGGGGGAGGGTACTAGGGTAACTTGTTCATATTTTAAAATTTAAATCCAGGTCCAGAGGTTTTTCTTCTATGGGAATGGCGCCAAACGATCAAGCGGTTCGCCTGATGGTAAGTGATTACCGTCACCCCCCCACGTCCATCTGCAACATGATTGGTGCTGCAGGTGCAGTGCAGGCCTTGATGAGGAGTGGAATGGGAAGAGGGAGACCGTGGTACCTACCCGGTCGAATCCGGCTGCAGATCCCCACAGTATCACAACATAGGACATCATACTGTGGTGGTATTGGAAGTAAAATAATTTGGTGCTTGATCAGTTAAGTTAAAAATAATAAAAAATAAACTATTAATTGAAAAAAAAAATAGTCATGATAGCCTTAGGTAAGGGTATACTATTTCTTCCGGAAAGGGAACATTATAACCTGAGTTTAATTACGTATCAATGAGTTTTCTTAATAGTAAACTACACAGACGATATCTTTCTTAAACCACGACCGCCAATTGTCTAGAGGATTTCTCTGCAAAATCACAATGATCGAGTTCAATCCCCTATGTGAAATGTGTACATTGGATGGATCGATGCATATATTTGTATCGTTGTCGTGTACACTAAGGTATCGACTGGCTCACCGTATGTCGTATAGATTGTGTTGAAACAACCAAAATAAATAGATTAGACCTCTCCATGTATTGGTTATAAAGTATTCAGAGTCCGTGTCGTGTTTATTTATAAACAAAATATTATGATACTCATTCGACAGTCATTGTAGAGCAGAATCAACAACATCGTAACTCATCGCAAGTTTCTTATTACGTGTTTAATTTCTCCATCACGTACCTAATAAGAGACATTAGCAAAGTGAGATAGACAACGACGGAACTTTGCTCGTACAAACTTAGATGACATAGTAATTTGTGTGCAGCGCCAACACTACAGAGTTTGAGTTTACTTACGGCTTGTTCTCGCGATAGGCAAGTGGCTAATGGGACCTGGCTCATGGATAAGGAGACTCGAGTTCGATCACCTGTGTCGGGCGCACGTAACAATGAGTTTCGCGAGCTCTAACACGACGATAGGCTCACCACCTGATTCGCTATGTCACTAATATGCTGGTGGTAGCTGGGATAATCTCGGAAATCGCGACGGCTGCCGACAGATGGCGGATTAAGCGAACCGATGTCCAATCCGCTCGTCTTATAACAGAGAATCATTCTTATGGGAGAAGCCCTTTTCCTGCAGTGGTCGATTTACAGGCTGTTAAGATAAGAAGAAGAATAAGAAGAAGAGTGGTTAGAAAGGTCTAAAATGTCTAAACCTCTGAGGTTTGTACATGATAGAGTCAAGCGGTGGCTTTTGCTTTTGCTGCTGCTCAAATGGGCCGACTCGACCGGGATTGTACCGCGACCTGCGTTTCCTTTGGCATCCACTCTCTCATCTCTCAAATGTATCTAAAATCCTGCAATAAATCTGCTGGTATTGCAGATGTACGTGGGCGTCGATAATCGCTTACCATCAGGAGAGCCGACATCCCGTTTGCCCTCTTTCACATGAAAAAAAAACAAATAAGAATAACGATTTAATTTTTTGAAATAATAATTTTACTTTCATTGCAATAGTGCACCTACAACATAATTTTCTCCATCACTCACTGATTTAGAGTGTTCTCTATTAGTTATATAGTATAGTTCGGGATATTAGGTCCGCCAGTTGTGACCCTTTGGTGTATGGTGTGCAATTTGGAATAAATAAAAAAAGGCAATCACCAGAAGTAAATCCAGCGACTAGGTTCGCTAATTCTTTCTCCTGTTGAGGCTAAAGTGGATTGAGCAGCCCCGTTATGAAATGCAAGTATTATTTATTTATTACCAATTAACTCCAATTGCAGGGCTGATTTTCTACCGACGTTTAAGTCGCGAGCTCCTTTCTTATTATTTTTTAACACTATAATTTAGACAGTCATAACGTTGGCGCCCGGTCTATCTTCTATTTAAAGATATTTTGCATCGATTTCTTTTACAAATCCATATCACCGTTTAAACCGTAGTTGCATCCATTTAAATAATAATAAATCTTTCTTTATTTGTTCCAAAAAAAAATGGTACAATTTTTATTAAAACTACCCTGAACCCCCGAACTAGGACAACCCGTGACTATCCTATTACCATTGGTATAACGTAAAAATAAAAAAAGGGGTAGCTGACATACTGTGGACAAAAAGGAATACAACAATAACAACCACTACAATATATGCTGGTAAATTGCGGTTCGTGTGTGTCTGTGCGCGTGCCTGTGTGTATGTTTGTATGCGTGTGTAAAAGGATACCGCTCTGTTGAGCGCTAGTAACAAAGATATTTTTGGGACCCATGTACGATTCGCATAGCTGGTCTATCGTTGTTCCAAACATGCTCTGGTGTGACGTTTTATTTAAGAAACGGCGAACGGGCGAATGGCCCGTACGTCGCCAACTTTTGAGGAGCATAGAATTATTCTGGTATTTACATTACTTGGTTTTTAGGCTGGCCAGGAAGAAGTGATAGATATTGACGACGTGTATAACTTCCACCGGGTCTTCTACACTACCTAGGAGCTGTTTGGATAGTTATCACACTCTTAACTATTTCTGCCGCTCACCAGGAGTGCAACAATTGTAGTTGTCCGATTTGAAAGGCATAGAGAGTGATATAATTATAGACAATGCATCTGAAGCCTCCTTGGATTGACATTGGGCTGCAGAAGCTGGCGGTGTGTTAGTCAGTTAGATCACGTCTGTAGTTAGTTCACGTAGTAACTTGGAAGCCCCTATGCACTCCCTCCCACTTCTCGAATATCCCTAAAGGCCGGCAAAGCACCTGCAGCCCCTCTGGCGTTGCAGATGTACGGGGGCTCGTTCGACCCCTCTTCCATAAAAAGAATACTCAGTTGTAATCAATCGTGCTTGGCGGCTACCGATCAAAGGAATTCGATGTGATACAATGACTTTGATCCCGATTGATTGCGCTGGAGCGGCTTCTGCGGTGAAGGGGAGAAAATACATATAACAAGACAGCGACCGTCTGTATGTACCGTTTGTGTTATGTCATTTTTTTTTTAATGGAAAAGACGGCAAACGAGCAAGCGGTTCACCTGATGGTAAGTGATTACCGTCGCCCACATACATCTGCAACACCATAGTTGCTGCAGGTGCGTTGGCGGTCGTTAAGGATATTTGGGAGATGGGAGAGAAGAGGAGGGGAGTAGGGAGGGGGCGTGGGCCTCCGGTTACCTCACTCACCGTGTTGTAATGTCGTAGGCAGGTCTTGCTTTTATGAAATAAAATGGAAATTGCATAGTTTTTACGTGAGTAACAATTTATAGTGCAATCTGATAGTAACAATTTATTAATTTTATGTAGTGTTACATACATTATATTTAAATAAGCTCAATAATAATCAAATCAAATTAAAATCTTTCACTTGGACGAAAGTGATTGGGCTTTTTTTTTCAATCAAACCATCGTTTCACAATGAGGCTCCTCCGACGGCGGAGAAACAGACGAAAGAAACTCAGTAGGTATCCTTATTACTCTAATTCAAAATGACTGGTAGAAAATGTCGCATGCATTAAGCCCGTCTCAACCAATGTGTGCGAAGTTAAATAAATAAATACAAACTTTGCCGAAACGAAACACCATTGCTATGAAATTTTCCATTTACAAGCTTATTCGACTGTCTCGAGAAAATTTGATCCACGTATTAACGTTTAAGTGCGTACAAAGAATGGCCGGCTTAGTTATTTTCTCTGCTCTATACTATATACTAGGTAACCGACATAGCCGTAAAGATCAGCAAGCTGAAGTGGCAATGGGTCGGCCACGTAGCTCGCAGAACTGACAACCGTTGGGGAAAAAAGGTTCTCGAGTGGCAGCCGCGACGACCTGCGCAGTGTTGCGGGAAGTCGATGGGTGCAGGTGGCTCAGGACCGAGCTTCGTGGCAATCTTTGGGGGAGGCCTATGTTCAGCAGTGGACTTGTGATAGGCTGAAATGATGATGATGATGATGATACTAGTATGTAAAATATAGCGTAAATATAACAGTGGAAAGTTCGCGAAGGAACGGAATCGTAAAAGGGGATAGTTTTATATACTGTGGTTATTTTTGCTACAACTTATAGTTTCGCTAGGGTTTTCAGCTTAAATTCAAGCTTTAATTGTTTAACATAGTACATTACAAAAGGATTAACTTTTATTACCCTAATTTTGTTGTCTGAAAAACCTAAATCAATAATCATCAACGAGGATGTTATGATTCTTATCATTCATCATATATCATATCATTGTATTGCATTGTGTTGTCGGCGTAAGGATCTGCCGATCTCTCTTAGAAAGTTCCAATGGCTACCGACAGATGGCGTGATAACCGACTCGAAAAATAACAGACCAAAAATAAGCAGATCAATGACGGGAAGCTACGTCTAAGGTGCGTGGTGTGGTGTCTGATAAGATCTGGTGCGATCACCATTCTGCTTGTGGTGGAGGCCTTATTCCCCGTAATGGACTATACACGGAATGCTAAGGTAAGGTAAGGTAAGGTAAGGTAAGGTAAGATACGTTAAGAAATTTATAATTTCGCTTATCGATTCTCATAATTTAACCTCAAAACTATCCAATTTATATCACACTAGCGTGAGACCGCGGCTTCGTCCGCGTGGTCATAAATTGTGTTCCTGAACTAACGGAACTATTAATTTACTTAGAAAGTATCCTGTACTATAATGATTTCTTGTGTTTACTAATTACACATTTGAAATGAAAATATTATTTAAGGATTTCTTAGATCTAGATTACAAATATTCTATACTATGACACAATCTATATATCTGCTTAATTTCGTTGCAACAAATATACAAACTTTCACATTTGTACATATAAAACATAGCCTATGGCAGTGGAATTTTTAGCTACATTTTAAAAACGTTCCATCAACATGCGTCAAATAGCTTTTAAGTTACGTTCGTTAAAATCCGTTCAGACATACGTGCATATAAACAGACAGAGCTGAATTCTATATATAGGTATAGATAGCTATGATGGAAAACAGCATACAACCTGCAGATTCTTCAACACTCGTAGATATCTTAAGACAAATAAATTGCCTGTTAAAGACCGTTATTTTATTGGCCATTGGTTCAACTTGTATAACACCGATTTGTCATTTCATGGAAGATTTTTTTTATTGAATTGTGGTTACCAACGAAGTAACAGTCCATCTCACGGTATACAGCCTCTCTATCTCACCACGCCACACGACACTATCATCGTGTCCTTTTTTCTGCGTGAACGCCCTTTAAGTTGGCGTGAGTTATCGGCGTAAGAATCTGGGTGCCCTTTCTTCAATATACCAGCCAAAAATTAAGCAGACCGTTGACGAGCAGCAGATATAAGGTGCGAGGGGTCAGGGCGCCACTTTCCGGGAAAGAAATCCTCCTTGTGGGAGAGGCCTATGTCCTTCAGTGGGCTATACGTTAATGTATCCCGTAAGTAGTCCAGCGATGGACACAGTCCTCTCCCACACGTTTTGCACACCGCACACCTGTGTCTGTGTATATTATATCCTGTCCAATTGATTGATTTTTGATATTGTGATTCATGAACAAAACTTTAATTAACATCGAAATTCATCATCGCAAAGTTATATGTCGATGTCAAAGTTTACTTTGAAACTGTTAACTTTCACAGTCGGGTCTTGAACTTTACTTGGTAAAACACCAGCGAATACAAATTTTACAAGCATATACCTACTCGTAATACACGCTCGGTTGTAAGGTAAAACAACAGCCTGTAAATGTCCAATGCACGTACAACATAAATGATATCATATAGTTATGTTGAAACCACTGGATTACATCGTTTGTTTATCGTATGTGCTACATCGAATTGTACGTCGCTGTTCATCTGCTTGAAGTTAAATCAAATATCTCAGAAAGCCAATAGCAACCAAGTTGATGACGTGTACAAACCCAGCCATGGACTATTTAGTTATACGTAGAACCATTTTGTTATTGGTGATGCTTTTGAAATTCGAACGATTTCTCTAACATTAGAATTAATGCAAGTAAAATTATAAGCTCTCAAGCCTCACACTTATTGTTATTTCCACGTGAACTCAATTAGGTTATATTTGTTCTTCTCTTTGTATTTCGTATCGATCTCTATCTTTATACATTTACAATAGTATCTTTTATGGTAGGGGCTGGTGCTTTTGGTAGATTTAACAAAACCAATTGGTTACAAGTCACCAATCACCCATCACACGGTTGAAACTTAACTGCTTAACTTAATTGCACTACTTATTGTAAACATTTAATTAATTATCTAATCACATCTAGGTTACCAGTTTATTTGAAAAATAATGTAACAAATAATCAAGTGTGTGTTTTCAATCCACACACACACACTCTTTATTTAATGCATATACTACAAAAACAAGATACGTGATAGTGCATTTGTCACATTTTTAATTGCCATGAGACTTCAATTGCTCGATTATTTTACTATCCTTAAAGAACATATCAGGATACTCAACTTTATAAATAGTTAATAATGTAGAACTTTCCTTAAACTTGAACCGTGTGTACCGGAAACGAGACAGTTTCTCGTAGGATTGAAGTGCCGAAGTCGGTACAAACAAAGACATCAATAAGATCTAACAGAGGCGGCGTTCCAATTCAAAATTAACTCTAACTTCACCGTAACATGAAAGTCAATAATATCTTGTGATAACTTAGGATTGCTTCGAAATTTCGCGTTTCATTATGACAGCACTTTAGACTATGATTCGCAAAAAAAAAAGAGTAAAGGAATGTACTAGAAGTAAATAATATTAGTAATCAAAAGAATACAGATTAAAAAAAGAGCCCAAACCGATGGCAGCCGGTATTGCATCCTCAAAACACTGCACGATCTCAAGATACTCTGAGATCGCACCAATGCCCGTGATTACTATGACATCTACCCCCCCCCCCCCTTATTAAATAAAATAATAGTTTTATTCCAAATGCATTGTGTTTGCGTACTAAGTACTAATACAAAGAACCGTTACTAAATGTGGAGATAATAACAGTAATAAAGTGTTAGTGATCATAGAAACACAAAACACAAAGAGAACACAATGAATTGTACTAATCTATGAAAAAAGTCGAACAATATAAGTAAGAATTTTTTTAGGTTATAGGTACCAGAAACTAGGTACTTGTGGTTAGGGGAGAGGAGACCCGAGTTCAGCCCTCTATTTAGAGAGCTCGTGCCAAAGAGATACTCGAAACTAATTTATAAATTGTATCGTTGCAATGAAACACTAAGAGATAGATGTGCCAAATAAGCACCTGTAAAAAATGTTTTCACATTACTGAATAGAAATCACCTCTCTTCTTTGACTCCATCCACCCCATTGGCTATATGGTCGTGAGAGTTTTATGTAGATAAAAAATTAAAGAGCTTGTACATAATTTTCTCACTCTTTAATTAGTATGTTAAATATCTCAATGTGCTGTTTTACCATCGCAGAAGGTTTAATCAAAATAAATCTCTTTTATTTTTTTCAGCGAAATAGTACTCCGATAATGTAGGGTTTCATAGAGAAAGACCATAAGGGCACGTTTCTCATTTTGTTTCGTCACGAACGTCTCCGAACGTGAGCATGTTTACCAAAACTCGGAATATGTTACACCGACAGATGACAGTAGGGAAATGTTCGAATGCAATGAAATGTCATCATGGATAGGCCACTTTGACGTCGAATAGTTTCACGCGATTCTATATTGTTGACACCCGTTTCTTAGTTAGGTTTAACTAAGGGCTGCGCCGTGAGACGCTGATGCGTAAGTTTTATTTTAATTGTAATGGTCTAGAAAAAGTTTCGTCAGTATTTACGTGATAGAGCCAAGCGTGCGGCTTTTGCTGTTGCTCGAATGGGCCGGCAGGACGGGGTTGGTACCGGAGAAAACCAGTGCGGTATCTTGTGGTTCTGCGTTTCGTTCGGTGAGTGATATAACCGGAGAGGCACACTCCCCCTCCCCATGCCCCTCCTCATCCTATCTCCCATATCGCAAATACCCTTAAAGGCCGGCAATGTACCTGCAGCACCTCTGGTGTTGCAGATGTACATGGGCGACGGTAATAACTTACCATCAGGTGAACTGCTTGCTCATTTGCCGCCTTCCCCATAAAATAAAAAAGTAAAAACAGGTGGCTCCTGAAGCGCCTGTAAAAAACTTCGATGAAAGAAATTACAGTTGTTTCGCACCTGTAGCCTAAGATGGTATACCTCAGAGCGTTGCTTATGCAGGCTCAGTCTACCCTCCGAACCGGAAACCTAGTAGGCGGCAGAAAATGATAATTAGGAGTGGGACGTCCTATTGGCAGATAATAGTCCTACAGCCAATCGTGTATTCTTAATAAGTTAATTAGTATACATAATTAAAAAAACAAGAATACTCCAGCCCAATGTTTATAAACATGAGCGATGTATATTTTTCCAGCATTGAAAACAGTTCTCGGAAAGTAAGGTAGAATTTTTACTTAGCTTCGTTTCGCAATGTAAAGCAAACTGGCGTGTTTTTATTAGCTTCCAGAGGAGATGAGCGAATCAACACCATTCCACTACTGTCAACAAATCAAATCAAATCAAATAATTTATTGTTAGATACAAGTAGGATACCTTTTCAGTCATTGTCATTAATTTTTTTTTTAAATCATTAAACACAATAAAAAATGTATCAACTCATTTTCGGGGTTTATTATGGTCCATGTATTGCATCAATTCCTTCTAATTGTTACACAAGATCTTCAAGTTATTACATATGCACAAAATCAAATCTATAAAAGGTACAGCTTTAGGAATGTTTTGTTATAATCATATGCTCCACTGTGATAAAGAGTCGTAACGCGTTCATTATTTTTATAATAATCTACAAATCTGTGGAGAAGTTAAATTATATATCAATATATCTTAATCTTCAGTTAAAAATGAATAACGGCAACATTATTGAATATTGTATATATGGATTTACGAACTCTCGTACAAGCCATCCACGCCTATGTGTTTAATTTCAAATTTCCAGAACCTTCTACGGTACAAGAGTATTTAAATAAAATGCATACTGATATGAGGAACAAAGATTTATCTCATATTCAAAGACTGGAAGGTGCATTATTTAAAATTGCACATTTACCAAAACTCTTTGCACCGTCTTCTAAACCAGATGATGACGGACTAAGAGTCTAACGTATCAACGTAATTCGCTAAGGCAGGAATATTACAAAGTGACGAGTTGAATTTAATTAGAACTAAAACCACAGAGCTGCTTCTGCGGGAAAACCTCTTCCATTAAAACGGTATCTAGGTATAGTTGAATATAAACACATTATTCGAATTCTCTGCGAAACAGGAAGATTTACTTACTCACTGCCAACACTTAGACGCTCTTCGTGTTGATTTTACGGATCGTTTTCAAGATATTTTAAACATGAATAAGCCGAGTTGGGTTCAGATCGTCTCGCGAATGTTGATAACGTAGAACCATCAAATTTGTAAGTCGAGCTCGTAGAGCTCACTGCTAATGAAGAACTCGAAGTGAAATTTAAACTAACAAGTATTATAGAAGTTTTTAATCGCGTTTCCTTCGCCCTATATGACTGGGAGACTAGTTCAGTGGTCAATAGACTGCCAAAAAAAAAAAGAGGAACAGTTAACACATCACTGAACGTGGCGATCTGGTATTAACTGCGGTTAACGAAAGGGGTGCCCGATAGAACTACCCCACCTTCAACGATCACTTTAAGTGAATAAGTAAAGTAGCAGCCTGTAAGTGCCCACTGTTGGGTATAGGCCTCCGTGTCAAATATTGGGAATTGGGAAGTGCCGGTCACGCTGACCGGCACTTCCCGGCTCCAAAAAAAATCGCTCCAGTGCGAGTTGGCGGGCTTCACATATCCTCGAAACACTCGCGATGTTTTCCTTTCACCGCCGAGCACCTGCTAATGCAGCACTTAAAATTGCTGTTAACAATTTTAGTGGTGCCGTCACTGGGGATCGAACCCAGATCACTCGCGCTCTATGAAACTAAAGTTAGCGCTCTAACCACTAGGCTAGGCTCTCATTAATTATTTTAAATTTTTTGCCACTTTTGTGATTAGCTTTAAAATGTTATGTATAGTTTTTTTGTATATTAGTCGATGTTTTATTAATTTCCACTGAATGATTTTCAACAAAAAAATTTAACAGTTAATATATAATAATATTTTAATATTTCATTAACAAAAAAAAGGGGTTATACCTATTACGGGGCATTGGAACTTAACCCGCCGAAGTGCCTGTTAGTCCCGAAAAGATTGAGAAGCTCTGCTTTGACAACCCTGTTAATGAAGTCTGTGCTTAATAAAGGGGCGTAGCATTTGATTAAGTTGCGTGACGAAGCGCAACACTTGTCGTATGTTCGTCGGTGGTTACTAAGTTACGTTGTGCCGCGGTTTTAGAGATGATCGGTTTGAAATTTGTCTCTTCCGATTCGCTAGAGATGAGACGGAGGAGCGAATCATAAGGAGAAGCTGGTAAATAACAGACCGGCTTACTACGCAGGTATTTGTAGTGATACTTGTTTTGTAATTTATTTGAAAAGGAAGCTCTCCTGAGGATGTTTTAACCAACACGGCCTGCGATGACTTTGATGATTTTATTGAACTGTTATCAGAGAACGAGAAAGCATATTCTAATATTTTTTTTTTGTAGGAAAGGCGGCAAACGTGCAAGCGGTTCACCTGATGGTAAGTGATTACCGTCGCCCACGCACATCTACAAAAGCAGGGGTGCTGTAGGTACGTTGCCGGCATTTAAGGGTATTTGGGTGATGGAAGGGATGATGATGGGGAGGAGGAGGGGGCCTCCGGTTACCTCACTCACCGAACGAAACGCAGAAGCACAAGGTGCCTCTACTTCACGCCGGTTTTCTGCGAGGCCGTGGAACCGAACCGGTCGACCCGGTCCATTCGTGCAGCAGCAAAAGCCGCTACTTGACTCTACCACGTTTGAAGTAAAAATAAATATTAAACAGGATAATTCTAAATTAGGTTATTATCATATTATTATCTAATCGAGCCCAGTTTATTACGATATTTTTTTTAATTCTAAATGCACGCGTAAATCTTTTAAGAGAAAACAGGCAAATTAATAATATTTCTCTTTTGGATTATAATAAATTTAAAAATTTCATAATTAGTAGAATTAATAATCACTGACTTAAATTTGCAAGAATTATAATATATAACTATTCTGCTATAATTTAGTAGTTACATTCGATACAACACTGGAAAGGTTCAAAACTTTTTTTTTTAGATTCAAATATATTTGCTGCAAAGCGCGGCACGGTTCAAGTAGTTGTAGATGCAGGTAATATACTCAGGGCGGAGGCTGTAATTGGATACAGTACACAGTCACTCGGGCTACGTAGGAATTCATTAAGAAAATAGTTTCTCGAGGAGCTACCGTAGTGCAGCCGAGGCTGACGGTGAAAGGATACAATTATAGCCGCGGTAACCCATCGGGGCTCGCTATTGTTTCGTGGAGGGCGTGTGACCCGGGATCGATCTCCGTTCTCCGACGGCACCATTAAAATTATTAAAATTGAAATTTTTAAATGTCGAATTGACCGTGTGCACAGCGGTGAAGGAACCTGGCATGCCCGAGAAATATTGTACAATAATAATATGTATTTCAAAGACATGTGAAATCCAGAAGAGTCATGTGGCTATAAATTGATGTTGCGAGGTTTTGGGATATTTGCTACAGCCTGCTACTGTTCTTTACTATATGTGGCTGTAATTGGATTCACAAAAATAAGCAGAAATATTACAACATTATTTCGTGGACACGCGAAGCCCTCATGTGAGCTCCGTGACAGACGCTTCCCAGCTCCAAAAATCCCTCTCAGATAATTGAGAAGGTGGGCTTTGCCCGGCAGTTGGCATCTACGGGTTGCTAATTTACTTTACTTTAATACAATTACATATCTATTGTATTTATTCGTCGGCCATCTTAAATTAGATAGCTTAGCTCATTGAATAGAGTACAAATGCATTAATCTATTTATCATTGTTATTTTTTTGTCTTCAAAACTAAAAAGGATTGTGCGGGGGCGTTTGATTTTAAAGTTATTACTCTCTGCTTGATCCGATCCGATTTGATGGAATATGTTTTTGAACAACAATTACTGAAAACAGCGAACCATAATGCATCAGCCCGTGTTGTTTCAATTTGTACTAGCCACTAGTGAGAACTCAAACCGAAAAGAATTGCCTAATTACGAAATTTTGTTTCACTAAACAAAGCAAACTTTTGATTGAACATCCATTTGAACAAGTGTACTCAATCGAATAGATCCGACTTGACAAAAGTTTTAAAGCGACCTGGCATGTACGGGTTCATAATTGAGATGTTAATTTCGTTTAATACCATTGTGCTGTACAGTAACGATGTTGAAGTTAACAAGGTAAGCGATTTTATCATAGAATCGCTTCGACAGCGTGTTGATTAAAAGCCCGATGGCTTGCGATAAACGCATCAACAACTAACGTAAAAGCTTTTCGCTATTGAAATATCGAATTCGCGTTGTAAATTAGTGATAAGTGAGTTTTTGTGTTTATAAATGGATAACATCGATTTTCGTAGACGAATCGATTGTGAGTTATTAGTTTTTTTTTCCCGTGCTTCGGTTAAATTTTCGAATACAACTTCAAAGAAGAACAACAGAAACTCTAGAGTGTCATTCACCCGTCGCTTCTTTCAAGTGTTATCTCGCGATTTTTATTTAAAGTTTAAGTTATAACTTTAACTTAAACTTTGAGATAGGTAATTAATGAGGGCTAAATAGATGAGAAAGTGGGCTGGTGCCTGATGATATTTATGATGAATTAATACTATTAGTATTTTGGTATATTTGAGTCCGGTACCACCCCATACACGGGTTCACGGCGTGTCGTGGTTTAGAAGCCGTGTCATGATCTCGCACGGTGAACCAAGAGAGCTTCCTCTTCGTCACCGATCTGTCTTTGCGGGGATGGCCGGCCGGATTTGCGAGGTGGTCACCATGAGCGGCCTTAGTCTACTTCGAATTCGGGGCGACTGGTCATCCCCTCTATCTTCCGCGACTCTGGCGGTGGCTGCACCGCCAAAATGTGATGACTTTCCCAGGCACTCGCAATCCTGACACCTATGGCCTCCGCTTGGTGGAACTTCGGGGGTCCGCTGCCCACGTGAGGTTGGACGCCCGAGTAGGATAGGCGCGTCCATGTTCTGGCATGTTCTCACGAGTAACCTGGCCGCCTGTTGGAGCGATGTGCGCAGACGCGTTTCCCTTGATCCTGCCGCTTGCGCGTTTGCACCATTTCCATTAAAAAAAAGAAAGTCCGTAATCAATGGAGATGACGAAAGACGACATATAAAGCGGAAGAACCGAACGATATTGCGAGAAGTGGTGCTGGTGGGATATGACCATATATAGGTTCAGAAGTGGACTTGTGTTAGGCTGAGCATGTCGGGGACAGGAGATTGAATAAATTACAGCCATAAAAGGAGTTTTAACAGGAATAGTGTATAGGAAGAGGAATAGAAGCTACAGAGACATCAATCGGCTTTCAATTAGCTATTAGTGGGCTTACTTCAGATCTGGTAAATTTGGCTAATAAGTATTTTATATCTAGACTACTGCATCGTTCTATTTTAGTCCACTGTTTAACAAAGGCCCCTCCAAGAAAGCGCCTGCGGAAGGTGGGATACATTTCTTAAAAGGTATGCCTGTAGCCCACCACTACCCTGTGCAAGCGGGCTGTTAGGCGTTGTCCCGGTACCTTTTTTTAAAGGGGACAAACGAGCATGCGGCTCACCTGATGGTAAGTGATCACCGACGCCCACGAACATCCACAACACCAGAGGAGCTGCAGGTGCGTTGCCGGCCTTTAATGATATTTAGGGTATGCGAGGGAGGCCGGGTGGGGAGGGGGTGGAGGGAAAGGAGGAGAGGTCTTTCGGTTATCTCATTAACCCAACGAAACGCTGAAACATAAGATGCCTCTACTTCACGTCGGTATTCTGCGAGGCCGTGGTACTGTCCCGGTCGAGCCGGCCCATTCCGTTACAGTACCAGTACCACGTTATAATCTACATCACTAGTCTGTGAGATTTGGGTTCGACTATGGTTAATGGATCGGAAAGATGGAGAGAGGGAAGATACGAGATGCAACACCACCAGAGCGAAAAATCAATAATTTGTTACTCAAATATTGAGTCTGACTGGTATTTTTTGTAGACGTGGTAGGATTAGGTATCGAAGAGTTCGTCCCCATTTCTTTCCTTGGGTAGCTTAAGAGACGACAAGATGTTATGGACCACCGAAGCTATTCCCCTCAGTCGCCTCTGACGTCACCCACTAGTCGTGTTCTATATCCCGGAGAGGCGCAAAAGCTTGTTGCTAAATGGAATTCCGTAATCACTACTTGAGTGACAGACCCGAGTGATTGCATTGCACATGTAACATAAATACAATTCCAGTGCTCTAAGCTGTTACCGATCAACTGTTTACTAAAGTAAAGTAAATATTGTTCGAGGGCTTTCCACTGTTTGCAATCATCCATACATTATAATGTTGACCGCGCGGCCTGGTTAGTTTAACTGACTGTTAAGATAGAAGCTCCGGGTTCAATTTTTTTTTTATGAGAAAGGCGGAAAACGATCAAGCGTCTCATCTGATGGTGAAGTGATTACCGTCGCCCACATACATCCGCGAAATAAAAGGAGCTGCAGATACGGTACCGGCCTTTTAGGATATTCGGAGGCAGAGGGGGGAGGAAGAAGGGGTGGGGAAAGAGGGAGAGGGCCTCCTCACTCACGGAACGTAATGCAGAAGCATAAGATGCCTCAACTTCACGATGGTATTCTGCGAGACCGTGGTGCAAACCCGAGCCGGCCCTTTCGTGTAGCAGCCGCCGCTTGGATCTATCACGTTAAGATCTCTTCCTGTTCTGTTTTTAGACATTAGTTTATATCCGGCATTATAATTTATAACACATATATTGTAAAAAAAAATTGTCTATCTGACAATGGTACGGTTCAAGATACAGTAAAAAGTAAGACAGACAGACGGCGTAGGCTTAGTGAATGGGCTCCGTTCGGAAACCCTAATAATGAACAAAGCAGCGAAGTTATTATATACAGTGAGTTTTTTTTTTAATTATTAATTTTTTAATGTCTCACGCCATAACACATTTGTGCCTCAAAACAATAAAACGTGTAATGTTTCAATACATCAGGAATTAATGTACGCTAGAACGAATTAAAATTAAATAGGGTGTATGTCAATAGCAAAGTTTTTCAATAATTTCATTTGTTCAATTTTATATGTTCGTGATGTTGTTGATTGCTTTTTTAACTATCATGTGTTTTGTGTTTCAAACTCTGTGAAACAATGTGAATAAAGTGACACACACTGTAACGCGTTCTATCAATTTAGAAACAGAAGAGTAGTAGGTTTATCTAATATGGTATGCCCACCGAAGTTATGGTCGTCTTCGCGAGTGGGTTAAATCCCAGACAGCCTCGCGGAACATCTGTGACGTCTGGTTCTCTGGTGCTCAAATGCAGAAGGAGACGCTCCTCGCTACCGACCGCATCGTCCGTCGGTTTCCTACCCTTTCTCCCCATCCCTCGGAAGTTTGGTCTCCCTTGCCGAACGCTTCCGTCGGATTGGGATTTGATATATTGTTTTTTTTTTTTAAATCTTACAAATTGTTTGTTGTTCTATGCATATATAGCCCGAACAGATACGAATATATATATAGATACCCCATAACAACAACAATTCGTGTGCCCTTCGTCATCGTTCACGTTACGAAGCGATGAACTGTGTCACAAGCGTATAATCCATTTAATTACTTTCCTAGCGTTGGTAGAATTATTACTGTCAACGGATATATAAATGGCAGCCAGTGTCGAAATTACCCGCCCGGACGCTTGTACAGCGATAGTAAAACTATACGTGTATTGTGCGAATTATCGAATTCGTTATATCGTACGCAGTTTCCAGTACAAATTGCCAGATTAATATTGGTACGTCATTAGTTGTACGTGGGCGTTGGAGGCCCGAGCGTCGATAGCCGAGTGGGCAGTAAACCAGCCTTCGATGCAGAGCGATGCGGGTACGATTTTTTTTTAAATATCACTCGCTGTAAGTGTGCAAGCGAATATTTTCAATCAAAAAAAAAAAACGAAAACTAAGACTATAAAATGGGTTATTATAATATGAAGGGATTCATGGATAATACTGTATTAAAAAAAAAGTTGATACATACCTAGGGAGTTTCTTTCGCCTTTAGACTTTCGACATGTGAATGTACTGACTGGTAATGTGCGATGTTCATTGTTCGGTAAATAAAAAAAAAACTTTAATAACTTTGACGGATAAGATATGAGATTCATTAGAATAATATAATAAACTTTATACGAACGTATACGTTTTACACGATATTGGTGTGGACAGATATCATGGATGCCTCAGTGTGCAGAGCATCGAAACATATAGATACATAAGTTTCGAAATTAGCTCGAGAAAGCGCATCCCGTTGGGGATCGAACACGGGTCACTCGATCCGGTGGCAGAACCAGTAACCGTTCGACAATTACGCTAGTTTAATTTAAATATAAAATGGACGTATAAAATCGGTACATACGAAAATAATGAAAGGAAACCAACCTCACCTCAAGTATATAATACACTCATCACAGCATCACAATCTCGTTACAATGGCTGCATTTTTTTCTCTCTCTCTCATTATATTACAATCTCAGCGGATAAAATCGTGTGTAAATAATTAAAGGAACGCTAAGGAGCCGTTCGACGCCCGATCGGGGGACCGTAGTGAGAAAATTGACGAGATAAGAGCCGACGAGAGGTCTGCTAAAAAAAAAAAAAATTTTTTTTGTTTTACATTTTTCAGCTAAACAACACCAGCTAGATCATCTCACGGCGATACCGGAGCGGGGACCAGTTTTGAGCGGGAAATGCGTGTACCTGAATGCGCGTGCAGTCCGCGCCGTGCACGGGTTCTTACTGAGCTTTAGGAGCTCGAGCGTAGAGCTTCGAATGTAACCGCCTCGTGACTTGGGACCGCACTTCCGCGCATGCGTTCGTTAAATATATTAAACGTGCGATATACGTCTCGCTATTTAATTAATTTAAGTGTAGACGTGTCCGGTTGTACGGTACGTTGTCGATTAGCCGATAACGTCAAATTATATTTATATATATATATATATATATATATATCGTAGCTTAATTTTTTTTTAAATTTATGTCATACTTGTATTATCGATGTTATATTTTATACGAATTATAACTACGGCCTGTTCTTGTCCACTGCTGAACAGTGTACCACGCTGGGAATCGCGGTTTTGTCAGCTGAGTGCCGGTAGCTTCGACCCGGTGATGCTGCCCCATCACTAGCGTGTGGGATTTGGATTTCGCAATATCGCGATGGATATGCCACCAACACTCGGTGGCCAGATCCTCGTTTGTTGGTTGGCCTGACTTTCGGAGAATAAGATGGTATATTCCCCCCTCATTTCTCCTCCATCGTATTTCTCCTGTGGTATTCAGAGCCGTAACGATTGTATGTAGGCCATATAAATGTTTGTTCCTTGCGTGAATCGAACCTGCGACATGACGCCCGGCGAGTGTTTAGTACTAAGCTGTTAAAAAACTTTTGTTATATATGTATATGATGGTTCGGTGACTATCTAATGAACCATGGGTCCACATGCAGAATCGTTATTGCAAAGAAACTTAGTGTATCACTCCATATAAAGTAAAATCTATTTATAAACAATCAATGCCACGTAACGTATACGTACGCTGAAGTTTTAAAAGTTTGAAGACGCTTTCAAAAATATCTCGTTCGTACGTTTCTTCCAATTATAGATATATTCCCACTTAAGAAAGAAGAAAGAAAGATTAAAGCAAGAAAGGAGAAGAAAAGAATAAAGATGGGAAAGAAATTTGTTCATTGCCACAACTCAAGTATCACCTTTTTGTTATTAACATAACAAAAATTAATAACAAAAAAAATGTATTTATTGAGTTGCTGTAACAAAACTGCATATACGACTCAGCTAATCCTGTAGTAATGTTACCATAACTACAGCGCCGAAGTTCGTTCGGTGTCCATAGATAAAAGGTTAAGATTATATACCTATTACATAATCATAATTGACGGCTCGGTGGCGTAGTGGCTAAGCGTTTAGCTGCGGCGCTGTGGGTCGCGGGTTCGATTCCCGCACGGCACTAGTATTTCTATGGACTACAAATAATAGTTCCTCGGTCTGGGTGTTTGTTCATGTGCAACTCATGTATATAAACCGCCTGCGCGACGCAGGAGAAAATCCTACAGCGGAAGGTAACGTTTTTTTAACTAAAAATAAAAAAAAAATATTCTTTTGCGCAGCGGTCATACCGCTCGCTTTAGTTTCGTAGAGCGCGAGTGACCCGGGGTCGGATCGCTGGTTGTAAATAGCAATTTTAAGTGCTGTGTTTACCACGGTTCTCGGCGGTGAAGGAAAAACATCGCGAGGAAACCTGCATGTCTGAGAAATAATAAAAAAATATTATTTCGAGGATATGTGAAGCCCGCCAACCCGCGCTGAAGCAGCGCGGCGGACTATTCTCGGCTTCGAAACCGTCTCAGACATTGGAGAAGGACGCCTTTGTCCAGCAGGTGGAACTTACAGCCTGCTACTATACATTCAAGTCGTGAAAAGAGTGAGTTTTATGCAAGAGTATTTATTAAACAAACTTGATAAAGAAATATCCGGATGAAAAATAGGATAAATATTCCACACGAATACCACGACTAGTTCGTTGGAAGCAGCATCTCCAGTGTGAGGATGCCGGTGTGTTCACCAAACCGACTTTTTTTTTATGGGAAAGTCGGCAAACGAGCAATGTTCACCTGATGGTAAGTGATTACCCTCGCCCGCGTACATCTGCAACACCAGAGGTGCTGTAGGTACGCTGCCGGGCCTTAAGGGTATTTGGGAGATGGGAGGGGAGGTGAGGAGGAAGATGGGGAGGGGGGGGGGAGGAAGATGGGGATGGGAGTGGGCGTCCGGTTACTTTGCACCGGCATTCTGCGAGGCAGTAGTAACAACCCGGTCGAGCCGGCCCATTCGAGCAACAGCAAAGCCGCCGCTTGGCTCTACCACGGTCAAAACTGCACAGCGTCGCCTAAAACATGAGTATGGGAAAAATTTTACATTCACAGCAATCCACCGTTGAGACCTCAGCCTTTGTCCAACATTGAGCTCATAAATACATATCATACCATGTACGAAGTACAATTGTACTCGATACCGATTTAATATCTGCCTGTGACAGATATGTAGCCGGCCCCTGTACGACATAAACATCTCTTTCTTTTAGTACGGAAATAATTGCTTCATCCGTATCTTATTATCACACACGCACGCACGCAAGTGAACACGCACACATACAAGGGCAGCACTGAGGTCTTCGTTAACGTAGTTTGCATGAGCGCCGACCGGCGGACCGATCGACTGTATACGAACATTCATATTCTGTTTTAGATTCGAATTTACGCCCGGACCTATCGGCAGACCGGTCGACGGTTCACGCCAATATACATTTCGGAAAATACCGCATGATATTCGGTTTCCAATCAACTCGGATACGGAACCTCAGCTCGGCTCCTAATTCACAGATAAACACCGATACGTTTCTGTTAAACAAACTGCAGTCAGGGCCTCGTCATGTTTCGCTACTATTTATTATCGTATCCTTTCTTGTTTCTCCGGCAACATTTTTTATCTGAAGAATATACTCCCAGTACTATTCTCCGTTTTGTTATTATTTTATTCTATAATTATTAAAGCCTATCAACAGCTCTAAACTTCTAAATGAGACCTTCTCCGATAACTAATTATATTTAGTCGCTTTCTGTTAAGTTGACATTCTATTAGTAAGTAGTCACATCAAGTGACAGTATCATCATCATGATCATCATTTCAGCCTATCAGAAGTCCACTGCTGAACATAGGCCTCCCCCAAAGATTGCCACGAAGCTCGGCCCTCAGCCACCTGCATCTACCTGTCATCATGAGGGGGTTTGCCTTAGTTGCCACGCCTGGCGAGCGGGTTAGCAACCGCAGTTTTTTTTTGTTCTAGTGCATATAGATGCTGCTGCTCATCTCCTAATTTAATTTTATACCATTAGTCGCCTTTTACGACACCCATGGTCAGACAGGGTTGGCGCTATTCTTTACTTCCGACAGCCACACGGAATATGCAATTTTAATCTAATCCAGACATCTGCATTGTCTACATAACGTTCCAGTAACCAGCCAAACAAAGGAATTCATCAGCTATTTGCTTAGCCGTAGCGCACGAACATTATGGGCACGACGTATATATTTACTTACAATGATTTTATTGTTGGAAGCATTTACGGTATATGCTTTTGATACATTATTCAAGTTTTCTAAAATGACATCGAGCATAAATAGGGAATACTTAACCAAGTTACATTCTATCCGGGGGTTTTACTTTGTCCTACAACAAAGGCTTAGCTACCGAAGAGTCTTGCATTTGGATTTTGCTCGGCTCCGGGACATAGTAATATTTCCCTTATACAGAGTTGCTCCGTACGCTTGGTTTCATGCTCCAACTAGGTTAAGATTTTCGGGCTTGTTGTTTCATGTACTTCGTGCAATTCACCGTACGTCTTTTTTATGTCTTCACAATAAATATGTTATGCGGGGACGTATAAACCGGGTCTGATGCGTTCCGAGAGAGAGAAGGAAACAATTTTATAGTGATTATTATAATCGTATAGTAGAAGTAGTAAAAAAAAGTAAAAAGTAACAGCCTGTAAGTGGTGAGCACTGGGCACTGCTGGGTAAAGGGCTCCTTCTCAAATATCTGAGAGGTTTGCCACCGCCATGCTGCTCCAATGGGGGTTAGGGGGATTCACATATCTTCGAAATAATACTTTTTATTATTTTGCAGACATGCAGGTTTCCTCACGATATATTCCTTCACCGCCGAGCACGCGGTAAATGCAGCACTAAAAATTGCTATTAACAACTTTAGCGGTGCCGGCATCGGGTACTCACCTCATTGGTACAGACATCATCATATTGGTAGTTCAGATCATATTACAAGACTTCAGCGACATGTTATCGTTCGAAGTTATCAAAAGGATGTGAGCTTTATTAAATATCCAAATTCATCTACACAACTTGAAAAAGTTGAATAAATTGTGTGAACTTAAATTGCCTTTAAAATCTAAACATCCTAATCCAATTAGAACTGCACAGTTAAGTCTTGCATTTGTACCTGTATCGCTTGTGGTCGAAATTCGAGCTAACGTGTTTGTGAAGCAACGAAATTGAACTTGTCTTTCAGATAATCAGACGCTTTAAACTGTTTAAAGCTTTCTGTATGACAAACAACAAGTATGTGTGTGTTCACATTATTTTACCTACATCAACCGAAACTCACGCACATGACCTCTATGATAGACCTTTTGTACGATATAAGTTTCATTCCTCTCCTTTGATAATATATACAAAAAAAAAAGGATTAAAAATTTTATTGGATGATTGAATTTTTATTGATTGGAGGATTCATTTGGATGTTCACGTATTAATATCATGATTTGCACAAAACCAGCAACTTAATAAATATATCAACATTACTTAAGCTATAGCTTATAATGACACTGTTACAAAATATATATGTATATAGTCTTTTTGGTTTATTTTTCGTAGTACTTCCATCAACAGCTCCCTTGATGGAATGTTTTACAAAATAATGTTACGCCACGCCTAATTGATCAATGGTTTTAACTGAAGTCTATCAATTTGCGTTGCTATCAAACAATAGGGTTGCCGAAAAATTCTATGGAACGTTTTTATTTTTTAAAAGTTTTTTCAAAAACACGCAATACAAGTTTTACCGTGTACTTCTGAGCGTATGCTTTAACCGAAACACTTAATTTTTCATTCCACATAAGTCATTCATTTTTGGGTTTGCTTTTTTGAATGTTTCCACCTCTAAAGCTACATCTGATTCTTGTTTTTAAATCAATACGCCCAGCATAATACAAACACACGAATAAGTACATCATCATCATCATCATCATCATTTCAGCCTATCAGAAGTACACTGCTGAACATAGGCCTCCCGCAAAGATTGCCGCGAAGCTCGCTCCTGAGCCACCCGCATCCATCGACTTCCCGCAACACTGCGCAGCTTGTCACTCCATCTTGTGGGGGTCTTAAAATATACATACTCATATTGTATGTATTATGCCTTCATAATCAATAAATATATGCTCATCAGTTCATGATGGCGTCGACTTTGGAACCTGGATTCGAAAATACTCTAATTTCTGAGGTCTTCGTGTTTAACTCAAATAATGAATGTAAAGATAATAGAATGACATAACATTTTTGAATTTAAAATGTTACAGTTTTTGTGCACAAAATTTAGCCCAAGCTGCGTAGATGTTTTATTTGAATATTATGAAAATTATTTCCTTTCTTTAATCTACAAACTAGAGAAACCCTGTTACGCTTCACAGTGGCTCTATATGTGAGTACTGAGCTTATTTTTTTTTACCTTTACATTTTTTTGCTTCTATTTGTCTGCGAGTCTATAAGAGACAAACGAAGAGATTGGAGAAGACAGAGGCTAGCTGAACACAGCCACGATTAGCACAGGTTTTTCTCTTTTATCGTCTAAACAAAATGAAAATTTTAAAGCAATTTTTTTTTAGGCTCGACTCGAGATAAGTCTTAAAAAGTCGAATCTCTTTCCCGGACGGAAGCAACGGTCCACGAACCGGAAACGACTGAAGAAAATCCACGTAATCCGCTTATCGCATCGACTCCTATTATTTAATTATTAGCTATTATTGAAATTATTCAGAAACAAAGGAATTTAACGATTACACAAAGTACACACGGGATTCGTCTTCTTATTCTACAAAGTACTTCGGTTCTGTGTTTGTCACATACATATATTGAGAAACTTCTAAGACTTAGGCCGGTCTTACATTGCCATATTTACATGAGCATAAAATATGATTGTGATTGATGTTACGACATGCGATTTAAATAATCTAATAAAGTTAAGACATATAAATTCAAAGCGTGGTAGAGCCAAGCGGCGGCTTTAGCTGCTGCTCGAATGGGCCGGGTCGATCGGATCGGTACCACGGCCTCGCAGAATACCGGCGTGAAATAGAGGCATCTTGTGCTTCTGCGTTTCGTTCGGCGAGTGACGTAACCGGAGACCCACATCCCCTCCCTATTCCCCTCCTCTTCCCTCCCATCTCCCAAATATCCTTAAAGACCGGCAACGCACCTGCAGCATCTATGGTATTGCAGATGTACGTGGGCGACGGTAAGCACTTACCATCAGGTGAACCGCTTGCTCGTTTGCCGTCTTTTCCATTAAAAAAAATATATATTGATATCACATTATCATTTGTCTATGAGTCATAGATATATAATAATTCGGGCTACAAAATTCAATATGGCGGTCGACTGTATCGCCTCGTAGCGTTTAAAAAAGTAAAGTTGCAGCCTGTAAGCGACCGCTGATGGGCAAAGGCCTTCTTCACAAATATGTAAAGGTTTTAGAGCTGGCAAAGGCCCGCAGCGCTACTCCAGTGCATGTAGGCATGCTTCACATAAGCTAGAAATATTTTTTTTTAATTATTTCTCAGATATCCCGAGTTCCTCACGATGTTTGCCTTCACCGCTGAGCACTATATACACCATTCAAAATTGCTATTAACAATTTTAGTGGTGCCGTCACCGAGGATCGAACCCAGCTCCCTGTCACTCTACGTAACTAAAGCGAGCGCCCTGAGCACTAGACTTAGATCAAATACATTTCTCCTATTATCTTTCTCCTTTCTGACGTGTCAAACTTCACCACTGTGTATTGTAGCAATGATATTTAAATACTCATAAGAATTTTTTTTTCATCCACACAAAACGTCCTATTGAAATAAAAGCTCCGAAGCGCCGTGCACCCATTATTAAGTCTTCATTTGGTCGACGAAATCAAAGTGTTATTTAACACAAAGCGTATTTATTTGATTGCTACTCTGTTGCGCTTTTTTAAATTTTTTGTCACTTTTAAAAACGTTCGAATTGACATCGTCAGGCGTTGAACACTAATTGACGGAACAAAGGATCTTCGTTGATGAGCATTTCATAATTAACCAAGCGTACGGACGCTGACTGTTCGATGTTCGTAATTAAATTGTTAATGTAACTAGTACCTGATTATATTATTGACACATGAAAGGCTCAGTCGGAACGTTTGATGTCTGTTACAAGTCTGATGTTGCATTGGTAACAAAGTCCGCTTTGAAACGTAACATGCTATGGCCGTTCAAGATATATATATAGATATATATATGTAACATTAATTGATCTGTGTAGTTGAACAAAGATCACTGTTTATGGTCTTGTTATCTGTCTGCGATGCTCGTTGGATATCCATTGTCAAGCATACAGTTGCCGGCCGGTGCATTGTGTGAAGGGTGGTTTAATTTAGCCTTTGGCATTGCTAATATCAGCTTGAAGACGGATTCTACTCGTAATTCGAGTCTAATCTGACCATGAACTTCATCAGAACATTGCTAAATGTTTTATTCGAAAGAAACAATACATTCATATACATTCATTACCGTAAAAGTTAACCAAATCTATAGGTAGCCCTAATTTTATCAAATTCGAATTAAAGCATTGAACAAATTGTAAAACAATTTTGCAATAAAATAACAAACAGTATCCCGTGCGAAAGATTAAAAAGAATTAACGAAGTCTTATAAAATAACTCGACGAAAAGTTGTTTTGTTGTAGAGGTAAGAGGAGCTTATAAACTGAGGTCACAATTTCAATAAAAGTTTAATAATGCGGTTGATTGTGCTTATTTAAAAACAATATATATGAATGGAATAATAAAAGTATCCCTTGAGAAAATCTACTACTAGAAACCACGGACAATATTTCAACGGAAGTAGTAAGCTAGCATGGAAAAAACCAAAAAAAATAATTTACATGTTCAGTAAAAGTGTGTGCGAGTTCATAATGTGAGTGCATGAATAGTCTTCAAAAACAACCATTGTACTAGAAAACTTCAAGAGAACGACAAATGGATTTGTAACTTTATATCAAATGAAAATATCAAGTACAAGTAATCCGTCTCGTCCATTTATTTGTAATGGATTGGGGGTGAGAAAACGGTGGTAAAAGACCGCTCACAAAAACTATAATCAAAGAAATTCACTGCGATGCGTTGTCAAAATTTAACAAGAAAATCATTCCGTCAAAAATGCATTAGCTTTTAAATATACACAAATAATGACTAACATTCAATATACAAAAGTTTATTAAACTAAAATAGATAATAACATCGGTCACTTTCTACCGGTCTCCGCGTCTGGGCTCACTTGCCTAGTGTGGGGATCACTATTTTACTTCTACCGACGTGATATTGATAATCGTTTATATACTATGCTTGGATATTTGTTAACTGTATGCTACAATAAATATATTATATTATAACAGTCGTTATACAGCTGTTAGGCGGCAGAAGAGGGTAACAATATGGTACCCAGGCGACTCCTAGGCAGACTAGGAAGGTTTATAATTATGCACGGTAAGTAACAATGGCCACTATGGCATGTTACAAGAACGTTATTTTGCTTAATAAGTGGATGTACGAAATGAATATGAATCTATTATCTAAACATTACTTAAAATTCTAAAATTTCATAATAAATTCCCTAAGAAAAACACCTAAAATATTATTTGCAAAACGTTACTACAAATTAGAAACCATACAAATTTCATGTGAATTTTTCTAATGTTTTAACTGAAATTAAAACTTTTCTCAATTTCTGTTAGTTTTATATACTTAATCAACTATTTGTGTTATTTAAAAAAAAAATGAAGCGCCAAAAATATTCCTTTGCATATGAGAAAAATAGAAAAAACATTTAACAGTAAAATATTGGAAATCGTCAAAATAAGTTTAAAATAGGTTAAATATCAGACGTTTATAAAAGCCTCCTAAAATAAAGCTGAATATGTCAAACTGAAAATATTCGCCACAATTAGAATGACAAAAATATATTTCACAAAACTTTATAACGAATTTGAAA
Source organism: Bhutanitis thaidina (assembly GCA_029286595.1). NCBI lineage: Eukaryota > Metazoa > Arthropoda > Insecta > Lepidoptera > Papilionidae > Bhutanitis > Bhutanitis thaidina. The sequence continues at coordinate 239,563 of JAGSMS010000044.1, read as the reverse complement.
TCCATATGAAATACACGTTTCAACGGCAGTTAAAATTAACTCGAATGTCACTGATTCAAACAATACATAATACTTTTCCGCTGGAGTAGAAAACATTTAAATATTTAAAATTCTAAAAGAATCTATAAGCGCCATTCTTCACGTGGTTGTGATAACTAGGTTTAGTTTTGAGAACACAGAATATGTTTAAGATGTCAGTAATTATATTATTAATGTATACTATGTCCCGCCAATCAGAACACAAAAGAGAAACATTACTTTTATTGGATGGTTTTTATTTTTGTATAAATCTGACAAACATGAACAGGGTTCCGTACGAAACCCTAGAAACATGAATGCCTTATACAATAGACAACTTAGAAATTATATACATTACATTTATAATTACATATTTGGTTATTTACAAATTCCGTTGGCTTTACTCATGCACATTTAGTGAAATTGACGAAAACCCTTTGATCCGTAAAGTCACTGATTGTGTCCAGTGAAACAATGCATAAGTGTTTAAATTCTGACGAATAAAATTGAATACAATATCGGTACGATATAGTTGACTGCACAATTCAGTTAACGAGGGTCGAGGGTTCTAGGTTTGGTTCCAGCCATATGTTTATATTTCTATAATGACCACAAATCAATATTAACAAAATACAATTATGATTAAGTTATGTACCTCTTAACTTACTTAGTCAAGACACTGTTATAACGGATATGATTCTTGTTAGAAGTTAATAAAGTAATTACGAACTTTAGACAGCCAATTTACAATTACACGTATAAAATGATTAACTATATTTTTAATTGAATTGGTGTGTTTCAACAATCTGTTAAGTATTACCTTTGGTACCTAACTAACTTAACTAACTCTTAACAGTCTGTCACATCAACAATTTAACTTTCTCTTGAAATATAATTCCGAAAATATTCAACATTAATCCTCATTTTTGATTTTAATTTCAATATTTGTAATTGACATGATAAAATGGGCTCTTTGGATGTGAAGCTGCGTCTCTTTAGTTACATATGCAGTTTTATGTATCAAAAAACTTTATTTATGCAAATACTATTTATGTTGGCTAGAAACATTTTTGTGGCTCTTTAAATTCTATAAATTGTAATTTTGAACTCTTCCGTCTCAAAAGGTTGCCGACCCCTGACATAGGCAACCGAAAGTATGCTACATGTACCGTGCAATAAAAATATCCACTGCAAATACTTATAAATATAATTAACCGTTGGAATCATTTGCGAGGCAAAGAAAAGTTAAAACTATACGATACATTTATATTGAATTTTAATTATTTTGAAACGAACTTTCAAAATAATCTACAGGAATGAGTTACTATATTAGAACCCAGTGTGAACCTTTCAAAAGTTTCGACGGGATGTTTGACAATGCTGTCCGATCAGAACCAATTGTTGTCATTTTAAAATGGCTTACGGAAATAGAATCATAAGAATAACCCTTACCAAGGTGTTGCGAAAAATTTATATAACAATTTTGCAATGTTTTTATTCTTCTCAAGTTAAAATAAGATGAAAGCTAATCCCCCATATAATGAGAAGTAAGGTTCTCGAGTGACAGCCGAGTGCACGCAAACGCAATGCGGAAAGACCCCCCATAAGATGGAGCGACGACCTGCGCAGTGTTGCAGGAAGTCGATGGATGCAGGTGGCTCAGGACCGAGGCCTATGTTCAGCTGTGGAATTGTGATGGCTGGAACGATGATGATGACAACGAATAGACGTGGATGGTTTTCAGTCCCCTGGTGGTTCTCCTTCAGAGATCCGAGTCCGACACAACCCGTTCGGTGGCCCGGTCCCGGACAGAAACGAGGCATGTGTAAAGAATTTTCCTCCACTGTTACCAAAAAATATAATAACAATATAATAAAGTTAAATTCATTGAAATAATAGATATTAATTACAAATGATAATTTAAAGTTAATTTAATCACGATCTTTAGAAATAAAAATGTAAAATATGTATTGTAATGGCATGGTTGACATCATCATTTCAGCCTATCACAAGTCCACTACTGAACATAAGCCTCCCCCAAAGATTGACGTATCATAGGGGGAGGGCTGGGGGGGGGGAGAAGTTTGCGAGGGTCTGATATAGTTGCCACGTGGCGTGCGGGTTGTCAACCGCGGTTGTTTTTATGGTCTACTGCAGGAAGATGCTGCCGCATCTCCTAATATAAACTTTTCCCTCTGTCGACTTTTACGTCACCCACAGGACGAGACGGGATGGCAGATTCGCTTACACCGCCACCACACGGACTACCGTGGTTTTTGACCATTAGTCGCCTTTTACGACACCCATGGTCAGACAGGGTTGGCGCTATTCTTTACTTCCGGCAGCCGCACGGTAAAAAGAGGACTATGCCGATATCAAATCCCACAGTAACCTATACTGTATCGTAGACACATATAGAAAATCAAAAAATTTTCGTGAGTGGTTAAAACAAACTTAATTTCACGTAACTGTCGTAAAATTAAGACCAGTGTTTTAAAATAACTTTAATACCCGTTATGCCGAACTGGAACCTTACGAACAGAAAGTTGGAAGTTAAAAGTTAGATGAAATAAAACACGACGTCGAAACATACGGTCTGTCCGTACTCAGATCGCTGGTATGAATTGTTCAAAGTACTTTAAAGTTCAATATTGTTTTCCGTATTGGCACTTAAGCCCTATTTTGTATCTCTGCGATATCTATCTACCTTCTCATCTTCTTAGTTTAGAAAATTGTCACCTTCCACTGTGGGAATTGCTCCTGTGACGCGGAGGCAGTTTACATATATGTATCGCACACGGACAAACACCCAGACCGGGAGCTTATTATTTGTCCCGTGCGGGAAATCGAACCCGTGACCCACCGCGCGGCAGCTAAACGCTTAGCCACTACACCACCGACCTCTTACATCATATTTTAAAGCTCGAATAAAGCGACACACGATGTCACAGTACTCTAATGTTAACAAAAAAAAAAACAATCGCATATAATGTTTCTTTCATTCTTCTAAAATCTTTAAGATTATTTAAGTACAGTACAGTAATTAATAATAAAGTTGGTCTTGGCCACCCTATTGTCTACTTCTGGACCTTATCAGCAGTGCAACTACCGTTGTAGTGTGTGTGAGTGTATGTGTGTTCCGGTTTGGAATGCCTAAGCCTGTATAATTACAGGCTGTGATGCGTCCAATCTCGATCCTCACGGGTGACAACGCATTTGTAATCTGCTTAGATTGGAGTCGTTTGAAGGTGTCCATGGGCAGGTGTACTGTTAGCTCGTTGAACACAAACCGAATTGAGTTTAAATTTCATTTATTTATGCTTTACATGCAAAGTAAATCGAATAGAGGTCTCTGCGAAATGCATTAAAGTATAAGAGCTTATAAATTGTTTGTGGTTTTGTGTTATGTAAGAAACTTTTATTTCGTTGGTCGAACATTTTTTTTTTTTTTTGCAAAGAGGCAAACGAGCTAACGTCTCACCTGTTCGTAAGTGATTACCGTCGCTCACGTACATCTGCAACACCAGAGGAGCTGCTGGTGCGTTGCTGGCCTTTAAGCATATTTGGGTGATGAGAGGTATGATCGGGAGGGGAATTGGGGAGGTGGAGGGGGGCTTCCGGGTGCCTCACTCAAACGGAACGGCACAAGATACTTCTTCACGTCGGTATTGTGATACTACCCCGGTAGAGCGGACCCTTCTTCATCTCTTTAGATGAAGATTCTTCCTATGGAAGAAGAAAATGCCCACAGCTGGATAAAGGCCTCCTCTTAATTGTTCCAGAGAGTCCGCCACGCTGCTCCAGTGCTGGTAGGCGGACTTCACATGACTTCGAAATATCGTTTTTTGTTATTTATCCTTTTTTTCCTCCTTTTTCTTCAAGATGCTATTAACAAATCCAGCTCTTCCAGTACCCGGGATTGAACCCAGGACACTCACATGCTGTGAAATTAAAACGTACTCTCTGACAGCTCACGCCGCACGCAACCAGTATTTTCCTATGATTAAAATATGCAGCACTCATGATTCATTTCAAATTCTGAAATTACATCAGCGTAAAAAAAATATCTGTTATTTATTTATTTAAACTTCATTTTCTCTTACAAAGGAGTAAAAAAACCGGTCTTAATGCCAAGAGGCATTCTCTACCAATCTACCATTTTTCATCGCTCATTTTCTCTGCTCAACCTAGAGCGGAGAAAATATAAAAAGGGGTGCAGAATGCAGAGGAGATGACTTTAAACTAAATGTTTTGAGTATATATATACTTTGAATAATATTAATAATTCTTAATTCCATGTAACGTTTTTCATTATTCGCCCGCCACAATCAAATTACTACAGTGCCGTAATATATGCACAATAGAGCCGCGATCATCTCGAGAATGCTGTCTACGATGCCTGGCATATAGCTTGCGAATGTACATAGTTTGTGTGAAAGCAATCAATGCGCGCCTCGGCGAGCATACCCGATGCGGTGCAATGTACAAAAGCAGAACGACAAATATGCCGCATGCTATGGTTTATATCGAATAAAGATAATTTACTCACTGGCAAACTTCACAAAAGTTTGAACAGATGTTATCGAAACATTGTACAATCGGCTCACGAAGAACGTTATTTAGAATAGAATAATATTTCTCAGGCATGCGCGGGTGTCATCGCGTGGTTTTCCATCACCGCCGAGCACGTGGTGAATACAGCATTTAAAATTGCTACTAACAATTTTAGTAGCACAGAGGGGCTGTTTTGTAATAATCAGAAATATTTCTATTACCACAGCGGTGTCCACAAAATGATCAGTTTCAGTATGAAATTATATAAGTAATTACTTATATACTTAGATGCTTTCTAATAATATTACCGGCCAACTTTAGGATTGCAATTAACGGGTCCGTGGGTCTGCTATATTTTCTATAAGAAAGGGGCTGTCTATCTCACCGGGAGAGGAGTGATAAGATCTATTTAGACACAATATAGATAGCGACAGAATAGATTATAGCTCCAATCGTACCCAGGTCACCACTAGGCTACCATGGCTCCGTTGTAGATATGCTCACCAGCTAACTGGTGACTCTAAGGTGATCTCTTTAATTTCATGGTATGCGAGTGCCCAGAGTTGGAATTGAAGCGTCGGCACGACTTTCAAAGATGGTAGATTCGTTATCTGCCTGATAAATGTCTGCATTTTTGTGTATACTGATGGTATGTGTATGCCGACGCCCACGAACCTCTGGGACTCGAGAGGAATCGCAGGTGCTTGAAGGTTTTTTGGGGAGTTGGAAGGAGGATTAACGGGAGGAGAGAAGTGGCTCTCTTTACTTTATTTGGGAGATGGGAAGGAAAAGGAGGGGAATAGGGAGGGGTGCAGGCCTCCGGTTACCTCACTCACCGAACAAAACGCAGAAGCACAAGATGCCTCTACTTCACGCCGATATTCTGCGTTTTGTTCGGTGAGTGCGGTAACCGGAAGCCCATACCCCCTCCCTATTACCCTCCTCTTCCTTCCCATCTCCCAAATATCCTTAACGACCGGCAACGCACCTGCAGCATCTATGGTGTTGCAGATGTACGTGGGAGACGGTAATCACTTACCATCAGGTGCACCGCTTGCTCGTTTGCCGCCTATCCCATAAAAAAAAATCTAAGGGGTGACCATCTGAAACCATCTTCCATTGAGGTTGTTTGCTGGTGTCCATGTGCTGCAGTAACCACTTACCATCAGGCGGACCTGTCTCCCAGTTTTTCGTAGCGAACCAGCGAAAAAAAAAACTAAAATTGATAAATTAAATTTTGTAGAGCTGAACTCACCACCTGTAGCAAAGCGTCGTAGCGGCGTAGCGGCGTAGCGGCACTACGAGTATACGCTTCTTTAAATTTTGACTCGTGTATAACTTTCATTAAAACTTTTGAATAAGCAATAAAGAGTAAATTGAACAACACGGTTCACGTTGCACCCGAAGCTATCACAGCGCACCAAAACATGCTGCCAATTAGTTGTAACGCAGCCCAGACGTCTGTTTCATTTGATTTCCACCGGTTCAATAGCGTTGACAATTTAATTGAAAATGTTTTCAACACCGTGAATAAATTTATGGTTGATTGTGCGTTATAATAATATTCACTAGCGTCGATAATTATGGGTGTATTCTATCGAAATACGATATTGTTTGCTACAATTGTCATATCTATGTGTATTGCAGGCTTGAATATATCATGCTTATTTGGAGTGCTCTGCTTGTGCTGTATGGCCGGTCTTCCATTTCCCCTTAATATGGTTGAGGAAGGCTGCCAACATGCATGACACTTGTGAATAGGTGCTGCTGATGGAGGTCGGTCTACTCGAGTTTGCAGCGTACTTGAGCTTACATTCAGTGGTTCATTATATTCTTATAGCACGCTTTCCGTTTCCTACGGGATCATGCTATTTCTTTTGTTGATATGTATTGTAATTATTGACGAAAACGTTTGCAACGAAACGGATATCTACGGAGTTTCTTTTGCCTGTTTCTTCTCCGTCAGAGGAGACTCATTACGAAACGGTGGAAGATGGTAAAAAAGATCATAATAAGATTTGACATTTGATTATCGAAATTATCTTTAAATAAACTGTATTCGGTACGGCAGTTAGGAGAGAAGTGAACGTTTTAGCATCTGGTTAAAGATAAGTCTATAATTTATAGAGAAGCTAACACAATTAAATAAAAGAAGAATTTTTATTTTTTATTTATGAGTAGGTATATAAGTTATTTATTGTAACATATAAATTATTCATATATAGGTATAATAACACTTAGTAATTTGGTGGGTGAAGGTTCTTGAATATTAGAGAGGGTGTAGGAGCCCGCCACGCTGCTCCAGTGCCGGTTGGCGGGCTTCACATATCCTCGAAATAATATTTCAATTATTTTACAGACATGCAGGTTTCCTCACGATGTTTTCCTTCACCGCTGAGCATATGGTAAACACAGCACTTAAAATCGCTATTTACAATTCTATTGGTTCTGGCACCGGAGATCGAACCCAGGTCACTCGCGCTCTACGAAACTAAAGTGAGCGCCCTGACCGGACATCGTGAGAAAACCTGCCTGAGAAACAATAAACAAATATTATTTCGAGGACATGTGAAGCCGGCCAACACGTACTGGAGCAGCGTGGCGGGCCCTTCTCGGCTCCAAACCCCTCTTAGATACTCGTATTTTTCAAGTAGACTTTAAGCCAGCAGTAGGCACTCAAGGGCAAGACTTTAAGACATGTTTTATCATTGAAACTGTTCATGAATATCTCGTTCAAAATTAGCCAATCTATCATGAATCACGTCTACATGAATCGGAATAGATGAGTGGTTAAACAATATAATAATGAAATCGTTCGCGTCAAAGGAGAGTTGAAACCTTAGTTGGTCCAGTTGGAACGTTCTTTGAACAGTTTATGAGTTTCTAAAACGGGGGAATATTGTTTGATACTAAATTAGTTTTGGCTACTAATTTAGTTTTGGCCGAGCCGTGGTAGCCTAGTGGTCAGGGCGCTCAGTTTTGTGTCATAGAGAGTGAGTGACCTGGGTTTGATCCCCGGTGCCGTCACTACTAAAATTGTTCATAACAATTTTAAATGCTGTATTTACCACGTGCTCAGGTGAAGGAAAACAACATGAGGAAACCTGCATGTCTGAGAAATAATAATTATTATTTCGAGGATATGTGAAGCCCGCTAACCCGCACTGGAGCAGCGTGGCGGGTCCTTTCAGCTCCTAAACCCTCTCTGATTACTAGTATTTGAGAAGGAGGCCTTTTCCCAGCAGTGGGCACTTACTTACTTTGCTTTTTTTACTAAATTTGTTTTGTTAAATAACTGTGGAAAGAGACCATGGATAATCTCATCATCGAGGTGAAGAAAAGACTTTTTTTATTTTGTTTCAACGCGATTTTTTATTTTTATGGGAAAGACAGCTAAAGAGCAATCGACTCTCCTGATGGTAAGTGACCAGTTGCGGCCGGAGATGGAAGGGATGATGTGGATGAGTGGGCCTACCGGAACCTTATTGCACCGTTTTAAATAATGAAAAGTAATTAGATTCCGATATGAGAGCGTGAAATGGCCACAATTGCCATACAGGATCCGGATCTGATACGTTATTGGCACGATAGCGTATTATGTTCGGCGTATTAACATACAATACAACACAGACAGATATGACAATGATCTATTAATCATTTATGTATGAAATGAACTTAACTATTAATATAAACATGATTATCCTTCTTCATGCCGTCGCGTTTACGCTGTAAATTATTTTCACTTGTTGCAATCATGACCATTCGAAACCAGATCACATGCGAATTGTGAAGCAAAAAACAATCGGCCACTAGGGCATAATTATCTATCTCCGTCGGACTTTATGATTCCACTGCTGGACATGCTGACTGCTTTTCCACGAAAGCACGAGCAGGACACGGTATGTCACGCATGGAAGATTTGTCCAATACTAACACAAGTTGAAGAACGATTAGGCTATAGACTAATTAAAATTTACATAGAAAAATAGGGACGTAAATACGTATTGGAATTTTAAATTGTCAATTTTTCACGAGTTTCCTTTTGGGGGGTAGTTATAATTAAAAAAAGTTCGGGTCGGGTCCCGGCTCTATTGGGGTTCCGTAAATATGATCAAATAACACGTTTGTTTTGGTCGCATCTTAGAAACGTCGAGTCGGGTTCCGTTAATATGATAAAATGACTAGTTTTTTTTTTTTGATCAAAGTTTATAAACTATATTATGAATCGGTGTTTTATGTATATGCTGTTGTTTTCGATCTCTCTGGGGAGAACCGCCCTGGTACGCGAGTGTAATGGTTACGCGACTCGCTCTGAGGCGCCGATGGGGGATTACGTCGGTGCTGCTGACTGTTCAGTGTTGGTGCGTGAGGAATTGACCGGGTCGGGGTCGGACTGTATGTACCATCCGCTGGTGTACATACTGTTACTTGATCAACATCCTCTTCGAAATAGAGCCGGGACTTGTCTTTTGATGCAGCCTTCGATCGTTGGTATTCTACAACTGCTGTGCAAGGTGGTTTCAGCTATATGGTGGTGATACGTTGGATGAAACCACCTGATGACGAAGAATTCCTCCACTCGATAGCGGAAAGTGCAGATTGTCAAGTCAGGCATGTAGAATGCGCACGAGTCTGTCTGCTACTTTGATATTATAGCATGTATAAATAAATAATAGCCGTAAAGATCAGCAAGCTGAAGTGGCAATGGGCCGGCCACATAGCTCGCAGAACTGACAACCGCTGGGGAAAAAAGGTTCTCGAGTGGCAGCCACGTACAGGCAAACGCAGTGTAGGACGATCCCCCACAAGATGCAGTGACGACCTGCGCAGTGTTGCGGGAAGTCGATGGACGCAGGTGGCTCAGGACCGAGCTTCGTGGCAATCTTTGGGGGAGGCCTATGTTTAGCAGTGGACTTCTGATAGGCTGAAATGATGATGATAATGATGATGAAATAAATAATCTCTTTATGTTCTTGTATATGTATGGGCATATATTGGGTATTTATTTAGATATATCCGTATATATGTGTATATATCAATGTATATTTATAAAATTATATTTTAACTTCTTAGTAACTTGCGTACATCCTTAACGCTTGCTCACAGGTTATTATTTCTTCTGCACAATGGTTGCCAGGTAGAGATCGCTTCTAAGCGATAAGGCCGCCAATTGTACCTTTGTGTATTTTATGTTTATTTTTCATATATTTTTTTTTCTATTTTTGCTAATTGGTGTACAATAAAGTGTATTTCATTCATTCGCGTAAATCAAGCCGTTGAGCCAAACTACGTCAAAGCTTAAGCGACATCGAAGAGCCGTGCCCCGGACAGACAGTACAATACAGAGCGGTTGAGGTTATGTAAAATGTGCACGGTTTAGTGGTGCACTTGATGGACGCAAGAGTGCTGGAATCGAAGGCCGAACTGCTCGACGTAAATGATGTTGAAATGTAGCGTATTTTTATTATAATCCTCTCATAGATTTTACTCATAGATCTCTGGAGATTTATCCGGCGGTCGATGAAGCCAACACTGCGGAATTCACGAGGGTTGTCATAATCTACAACATCTGCCTCTTTTCAGGCATTCGTCTCTGAAGACGCTAACTAGCTAATTAAACTTGTTGCCAGGTGTTGACTGGTTTTTTAGGTTTCTAACGACCTCAGAGACTTGTTTGATAATTACAGAATCTAGCGGTTCTTCCACTGGAGGTAACGCATCTCCGCATGGTACTCCCTCGTCCACCTGCTGCAGGTGTTCGTGTCATGTTATTAAGGTGGACACCAATGTGGGCCCCAGGTCTGTTATTGCTTTATGTCGGATTTCATTTTTATTACATCGCATGGCAAACATTTTGTTTAAGGCTTTAAAAAGCTTTTAAAAGGCTTCTGCATAAGCCAGCGTGTATTCGTTCAAAGGTTCGCTGGTGCTCATCACGCCGGCTGAGCGGGTTTGGTAACCCTAGTATCACAATACCTATGCTCATCATCGGTCGATTCTCCACCATCGTTCGCTCGCCTGAGCCTAGCAGTGAGATTGGCGTTTGGAGAATAATATAGCATGCTCTCTGTATAATACCATTTTGGGGCAATATGAAAAGAAATGTGTCAAATTACTGTCTGTAAAATCGAAGGCGTAAGGAGAAAGAAATGGACGAACAACGCAAATAGCAATTTATATCGGGATTGGATAATGTCTACAAAAGTGTAATAAATTGCATTCAGCTACTTTACGCCCGTATTGATTCCCGTATCCTGCGTCGCGGGTGTCTGTGAACGTCTTTATGTGAGTCGGTGATGAAACGTTCAACCCTTTACAGCTAAAATAATATTAACAATTGTTTACCATCAGGGCTATGGTTCGCGCACCTGACTGCCGATCTCCACTCGTGTTGTTCTCTAACCGTAACGAGCTCGATGCCGAAGTAGCGTTGATTTTGACAAGTGAAGTCGTGGCGACGTACGTCGTCTGTTTTTGTTCAGCGTATATAATTTTTCATATAAGTACTGTCAGCCTAATAAGCAGTTCCAACAAAAGCAGTACATTCTCGTGACGCTAGTGGACGCGGAAGGAGATAGCGGTCGCAAGTATGGTGGACCCATATATATGTTCCACAGTTTTTTTTTATGAGAAAGGCGGCATACGGGCAAGCGGTTCACTCGATAAGTGATTACCGTCGCCCGAGTACATCTGCAACATCAGAGGTGCTGCAGGTTCGTTGCCGGGCTTTGAGGGTATTTGGGAGATGGGAGGGAGGATGAGGAGGGGGATGTGGAGGCGGATTGTGCCTTCGGTTAACTCACTCACCGAACGAAACGCAGAAAGTACAAGATGCCTCTACTTTACGTCGGTATTCTACGAGGCCGTAGTAGCAAAAATATATAAATATATAATTGAACTGCTCACCCTTGACATATTCTCTGCTGGACACAAATATAGACTGGTACGGTCGAGTGATCAGGGCGCTCACTTTAATAATTGTGTTGGTCACCAATTCGTATTGGAGCAGCGTGGTGGACCCTTTCCAGCGCTAAATCCAGCAGTAGGCACTTACCGGCTCGCACTTTACTTTTAGGGATTGCCCCTTGGTATTATAAATGCAATAAAAAAAGAAAGAAATTCATTAATCAAATACGAATCAATTGATATTTCATAATTCAAAAAACCATATTTAACATTTCTTTACCTGAACAATGCTTTAGTCTACAAATTCAAACAAATTGACGGTGAATATACGTATCATCATCATCATCATCATTTCAGCCTATCAGAAGTCCACTGCTGAACATAGGCCTCCCCCAAAGATTGCCACGAAGCTCGGTCCTGAGCCACCTGCATCCATCGACTTCCCGCAACACTGCGCAGGTCGTCACTCCATCTTGTGGGGGGTCGTCCTACACTGCGTTTGCCTGTACGCGGCTGCCACTCGAGAACCTTTTTTCCCCAACGGTTGTCAGTTCTGCGAGCTATGTGGCCGGCCCATTGCCACTTCAGCTTGCTGATCCTTACGGCTATATATCTTTACCTTATATACGTATATGTTGTCGCTATTTGTCGCTACTTCTGTACGCAGGTTATAAAAGCATAACGCTTTGATAATCACAATGGTTACCGACAGACGGCGGGATAATGATCGCGAATAATAGCCGAGCAAGAATCGAGCAGACGTGTAACGAGAAGCCAAGTCTTAGGCGCGAGGTGTCTGGTATTTTTCCATTAATTTTTGGTGAGCGTGGCAATCATGGCAAATCCTCCTTATGAGCTAGGCCGATGTCCAGCTTTTGTCTACTTATATCCAGTTAAGGTGAGCGGGCGTTATTCATGCATCAGAAAGGTTCTTGCCAATGTTTTGTGTAATTTAAACAACGTTTTTATCATCTCTTTGAAACAGGGCAAATCATGAATTTGTGGTAACAACTTTTTCGAACTGGCAACAAATGCTTAATGCTTGTTTATGTTGTGTGGTAAGGTAAGCCCGTTAATGTTAAACAGTTTTCTAAGTTATAATTCTACTTATTTAAATATTTTCAATGTAATTTCACTAAAATTATATATACCTCATAATTTGGAATCGGTATCAGCGTAAAGCGTTTTAATATTGAACAAAATTCTTAATTTTTTTTTATTATTTGAGTAGAATTTTAAATGTAACTATTATTTATCGCGATTAATTTTGTTTTTATACTACTGACGGTTCGTCCAGCTATATCTGGACAAGCCGGAAAGTGTAGGCTCCAGTGCGGGTCCAGTGCACATTATATATCCTCGAAAATATTTTGAATAATTTTTAAGATATGCACAACTTCTCTGTTAACGAACATTTTTGAATTGCGTTAGATAAACCATTGAAAACAGAAACAAAATGGTCTGCAACATGTTATTATTTTAACTTTCCATACACAAAGGCTTTTTGTTACGCGATCCCGACTAACCAATACGGTCCTGTTCTCTCTTTAATCAAAGCATGTAATAATATTTATTGTACAGTCCGATTTTGTATTTTCTATTAATATTTTTCAGCTAATTTATCATATTTTATATACTCTACTGGAGATACCAGTCTCTATTTTAAAAAGGAATATAAAAAAGAAAAAGTATGACTTTTGACAAGTGAAATTTATGTTCCTATTTTTTTTGATTTTGACCCTCAATGTTTGCGCAGACACAAAGCTCCACAGTCATTATCAGATGTAACGCTCGTGTAATAAAACAGAAAGGAGAGTAATCGTATAATATCTCAAATAAACCATGCCCATTGGTGCCCAATGGTGGTTCCATTTTCCCACAAAGGCCTCCTCCACATTTTTGTGAGGGCTATGGTGTTCGAGTACGAGTTGACCGACATGTTCTCCTACGAATTGATTGTCCCTTCATGTGTCAAAACAATAGAACTTCTATTGCATCGAAACGTCAAGAATTATTCTCAGATATGCAGATTTTCTCGCGAGCTTCCTTCACCGTCAAGCGCTTCATATATTCACTTTAAACTGTAATCAAGCCTACTTGTATTGCCGGTACGTTGAATCGAAACATGATCATTAAGCGTATGAAACTTGAAGCGTGCAGCGTACCTGGCTCTTGAGCTACACCATAATTACATTTTCAGCTTTTTTCTCCACAAAGGCCAGTTGCTAGGCGTTTCTGTGTAACCGATAAGGCATATGACCATAGTTACTATCGTTATAGCGTGACCATTTCGAATTTGTAAAACCAATCTGCATTAATATGAATATTGGTTTGAATAAACCGGATGTGTTTTAAAAATTGTGTTCGAAAAAGTGGAAGCGACTGAGCACAGAGCTCCTGGATTCGAATCGTAGCCTTATGGGATATTTGGGAAGGTTGGTCCCATCCACAGAGAGAGGTGACGGGGAGAGTGCCCCCGTTTACCTCACTTCCGAACGAAGCGCTGTAGCAAAAGCTCTTCTTCACGCCGGTATTGTGCATGGTATAGTAAGAGGCGACTAAGGGAAAACCCCTTAAATTGCAATGTCTACCGCCAGATGTTAGAAGAACCAGATTGAAATTAAGAAGGCCAACCACTTTCAGGCAAACGCAGTGTAGGACCACCCCCCACAAGATGGAGTGACGACCTGCGCAGTGTTGCGGGTAGTAGATGGATGCAGGTGGGTCAGGTCCGAGCTTCCTGGCAATCTTTAGGAGAGGCCTATGTTCATCAGTGGACTTGTGATAGGCTGAAATGATGATGAAAATAATGAAAGGAAAATATATTTTCGGAAAAGGCTGCACTACAGTGAATTTTATTTCTACCTTTTGGCACAGACGAACAATACAAAGCAGCAAACTTAAAACAATATTCTGATATTGTTTTATAATTATTTACAAACTCGAGATATATAAAACCATAACACTTCTATATTTTTATAAAGTAAATTTATTCTGAAAATAAAAGATATCTCAGCTTATAATCGCATAGCGGTAAACTATTTGAAAAATGTTTTATAATTTTTTCCTTTTCAACGATGTTGGCTTCTCGCTACTTCACAAGGAGCTCGCTCACTTCGGTTGTAAGCTTCAGGGAAAGGCGACCACATAGCGAATACGACTCTATACCAATGTGATAAAGCTGAACATTAAACATACACCACGCAGTTTGTGGTTCGTTACTTTCAACAGATTAAGCAACAAGTGATTAAGCGTTGCTATTTTTTGGTAATTAATTTAAGTAATAATTAAGCACAGTTAAGTTGACTCTGATTATCACTGGTACATGAGTTCATTCGAACTTTTTCTACCTGGAGACTTTCATGAAGCTTATAATCAATTGTGATCTCCAAAACTATTGTCAATAATAGTAGCAATAAATTCTAATATGTGACTCTAATATATAATCTGGTAACAATACTGTATTTGTAAAATTCTGCACAAAGAACGGTTGATCATTTATGTAAATAACGGATAGCTGTGGTACCTTCATTCCTCGACGAACTATTCGGGGTCCGATCTCGGATAAGCTGCGGGATTTGTGTTCGACAAATTAGGATAGAAATACCATCACTATACCCTCGTTTGTTTTCTAGCAGAGATAGGCAGCTTTTGCTGCTGCTCGAGTGGGCCGACTCGACCGGGTTAGTACCACGGCCTCGCAGAACACCGGCGTGAAGTAGAGGCATCTTGTGCTCCTGCGTTTCGTTCGGTGAGCGAGGTAACCTACCTCCCCCCTCCCATCTCCCGATTACCTTTAAAAGCCGCAACGCACATGCAGCACCTGCGGTGTTGCAGATGTACGCGGGCGACGGTAATCACTTACCATCAGGTGAACCGAGCCGGTCGAGCCGGCCCATTCGAGCAACAAAAGCCGCCGCTTGGCTCTACCGCGTATGAACTAATATAACGCTGGTGTTATAAGTTCGGAGGTGGTTCAGATGCAGTGGCATTGGTACGGTACGAAACACAACACAAGTACAGACCCGTACATACAAAGATGCATCAGCGATCATAGGTGCTCTAACCACTAATCCACAAGAACTGTTGAAAAATAGTCGCTTGAGAAAAAATAAAATAGAGAATTCTTTATCTAACATATTGAAATTATTGTATTAAGCTCTTCAATGTAGCAAGCTCTTGACTGTAAACCTCATAATATTAAGATAACTTAGAACCAAACTAAGGAGCTTTCAATAACTTTTCAATGTTGCTGGTTCCAAGCTCATCTTACATCAATTTAGCATACGGGCTGATCTTAAATTGCCTTTTAATCCACTTCCGTCCATCGATACACTTCGTACTCGATATACATAATAGGTTCTCTAAAGGTGTTTCAGAACTAAAATTATTTGTGCCTTCGCTAGTTATAAGTAGCCGCTTCAAACAAATCAATTTGGATTATTCATAAGGCGTAGTAGCACAGTGGTCAGGATGCTCGCTTTATTCTAATTAAAGGCCTCCTTCTCAAATACGAGTATCAGAGAGGGTTTAGGAGCCGGGAAGAGCCCGCCACGCTGCTCCAGTGCGGGTTGGCGGGCCTCATATATCCTCGAAATAATATTTTTATTATTTCTCAGACATGCAGGTTTCCTCACGATGTTTTCCTTCACCGCTGAGCACGTAGTAAACACAGCACTTAAAATTGCTATTAACAATTTTAGTGGAGCCGGCACCGGGGATCGAACCCAGGTCACTCGCGCTCTATGAAATTAAAGTGAGCGTCCTGACCACCACGGCTCTTACTATTTTCATAGTACCTAGACGATTTTCTGAACTTGGTAGAGCCCAGAGCAAAAGCTTCCGCTTTTCACCAGCGCTTATTCTGTCGCCGTGTTAGGGTCCAAGCCATCGATACGAATCGTACGTAAGCTTCCGCTCATTGGTATTAGACCTCCACATAAGAGATCGTAGACGACGTCTTCTGATTCCGTGGCAGACTCCTAAAGTTAGCCTTAGCGGCGGCTTTCGCTGCTGCTCGTATGGGCTGGCTCGACCGGGTTGGTACCACGGCCTCGCAGAATACCGGCGTCAAGAAAAAAAACCTGAATGTTGGTATGTGCAGAATTAAAAATGGCATTTCAAACACTCCTTCAAACAATTATTTTATTTAGGGTTAGTCTTACAATAAAACATGGGAGATAACCACTGTAGGAATGTATTCTCTGTCTTGGAGGTTTTTTACCTATATAAATTGCACATGGCCAAATACCCAGTTCGGGAATAATATTAAAAAAAAAATTGTTATCAATCAATCATTATTTAAATTACTATAGTTCTCACTTACAGTGGTCTAACCAACAGAAATTTCGAACTTGTTTCCTGCGATGGTACTTGTTGTGTGTATTATCTAAATCTACCGGAATTGTTAGAAATAAAATATTGTATTATAGCTAACTATTGTATAACACACAGGACACAGACACGGCCTTTACAACTTAACCCTTTACGCATGGAATTTCTATTTATATAGTTATAGTTTATAATACTTTGTTAGAATTGCTGTTTAATTTTTAAGGTCAAGTTTGTAACTTTATAGTATGGAGTATTGAAATGCAATTCAAGTTTTTACAATGATTATTCCGTGTTAATACTTCATGTGCTTTTGTATTATATTTCATATTTCATTCTCCAGCATCGCCAATTTGAATTTTATAAATGATTTAAAAAAATATATCTATTATGTTATATATCACACGTTAATGATAACGATTTGACAGTTCTGTAAACGAAACGTAAAAGGCACGATGAAAAGTCACTTAAACCATTCTAGCTTTAAGTTTCTCGTCGAAAGTGCTTTCAAAAGCACTCGTAGCTTTGAGCTCGGCTAATAGACGCGCTCGATAGTAATCACCATTCACGACAGGAGGGCATTGGAAATTTATTTATGTAAAACGAATTATTCAAAATCTTTTAAATCTACTTTCCGATAGACAGATCCACTCTGCGTCCATTTCGGGAACGATCACCTACGTATGTATATTCGAAATTATTTCTGTGATTTGAATTATTTACGTATGCATTTAAATGATGGCTTAGAAGTTTAGTGGTGACAGACAAGGTAGAGGATTCTCAACTCCCCGTCAGGTCGGCGGGTACTAGTATGTTGCATTCGTAAACTTTTCCCTGTCTTTCTATTACATCTTATATTTCCCTCTCACATCTTCGGCGACACCCACGGGAGCGGATGGCAGATTCTCTTATACAAGACCGTACCATCTCTTGAAAAGGGTAGTAAATACCACCGGTAGACACTATTAGTCATTTGTAAATGGCAGCTTAATGGCCTTCATGAAGTTGTAATTCGAATACCAAGTGCTATTAGAGAAACCAGACACCCATGGCTCTGTTACTCCTGCTTCATACTCCCCGCAACACACCTAACAGGGTGGCACGGATGGCAGCTAAAGAAAATTTGCTGAACGCGTTTAGTCCACGGCATTTGGTGCTACAGATGTAAAGACAGGCCCAATAACTTTTAATTCAAACGAGATAAAGCGTCTAAAGCGCGGGGCGTCCGGTTCTGTCAGTTACAAACCCAATACGGGCAAATGACCAGTCCCCCACGAATGGGTTCCCGCCTTATCGTGGCAGGTGTGATCTTCATGGCCAGCTTGACTTGGCCAGATGGGCTGGCGGATGCGCCTCGGTAGAACGAGGGGAGAAGATTGGTGGTATGGCATGGCGCCGCCGACTTTGACGAAAAAATTCCAAGTTGTACTTTCAATATTTAAAACAGTTGACGATTTTATTAAAAATAATATTATTGTTTCATATCTAAACAATAACTGTGTATTCAGGAGGCTCGATAAGTGCATGACGTTATCACATTACAAATTAAGACATTGGAAATCGCATTAGATGCGCTGCCACATTGCCAGCTCTATGGGGATTGAAATATTTCCGCCATATTATAAGTATATTTAAAATGTGAGAAATGTTTATGTTAACATAATTGAATGCAATTTTTTCATATGTATACACATATATATAGAAGAAGTTAGCGCTGTTACCCAGTTTTGCTTTTGCAGCCTCAACTGCATTTTCTTACCTTTCTTTGATAAGCTACGTGGTAGAGCCAAGCGGCGGCTTCTGCTGTTGGTCGAATAGACCGGCTCGAGCAGCGTTATACCGGCGTAAAGTAGAGGCATTTTGGGCTTCTGCGCTTCGTTCGGTGAGTGAGATAATCAGAGGCCGCCTCCCCCCTTTCAATTTCCCAAATTTTCTTAAAGGGCGGCAACGCACCTGCAGCTTCTCTGGTGTCGCAGATGGTAATTTGTCATGATAATTTCAGCCCGTCATAAGTCCACTGCCGAACATAGTCCTCTCCTAGAAAGCGTGAAAGTGAGTGTTTTGCCCATGCCGGTACGTTGGACGAGCAGATTGATGCTACAGATATATATTGCTACCACGGCCTCGCCGAATACCGGCGTGAAGTTGAGATATATTGTGCTTCTGCGTTTCATGCGGCGAGTGAGGTAACCAGAGGCCCACTCCCCCTCCTCTTTCGCCCTCCCATTTCCCAAATATCTTCATAGGCCGGCAACGCACCCGCAGCATCTCTGGCAATGCAGATGTATGCGGGCGACGGTAATCACTTACCATCACTACTTGCCTCGTGAAAATGCCCATGAAAAAAAAAAAGTTCCTCCTTATATAATCTAAACCTAAACTAATCTAACTCTTTGCTTGTTTTTTTTTTTTATGAAAAAATAGGCTTGCGTTTGACCTCAATATTCCCCGATGTTATACATATTGTACATATGAAAAAAAAAACCGCGGGCATAATTACAACAAACACTAAGAGAAAACAAGACGTCTGTTAACAACGAAATTGCCTCATGCGTAGTTCGCTCAATATACTTGTTTTGGGGAACCGAGAGGTCCCTCATGTTTACATGTGACTTCAGAAAAATTCAATCAAATCGAAACGGACGGGAATAACGTTTATACAATTTGGTTACATGTTGCTAGCTAGCAATAACATGTATTCGATAATGGCAGACGTCAGTCAGACACTACCTACGATTCACGGTCGATCACAAACATCTATTTTCATCATACATATATTAAACCCTAGCGGAATTCGATCTCGCTAGCTCCAGCTGTGCAGGTCAACCGCGCGCTTTAAACCACTTCATACGCAGTAGAGACGAGCGGCGGCTTTTGTGGCTGCTTGAAAAGGCCGGCACGGCCCGGGAAAATCCACGGTCTCGCGGATTACATAGCGTAAAGAACAGTCATCTTGCTGCATTTCGTTCTGTGATTGAGGTAGACGGAGGCAGTGGGCCTCCGGCTACCGAGTACCATTTAACATACATCATTAAAGTTTATAAACTGTTTAAGACAAGTTTAATATGCAATATGTAGTCTATTGTAGTCGTTTACAATGATCAAGTTTAATAAATAAGCCTATATTAGTCTGTAGTAACATAGGCATCTTCAAATACGTCAGGCATATATTTCTTAGAAGGTGTGATTATACTCAACCCGCTGGTCATCGCTAGTCCTAGTAAGTTATGTTTTTTTTTTGTGGAAAAGACGGCAAACGAGCGGTTCACCTGATGGTAAGTGATTACCGTCGCCCACATATATCTGCCACACCATAGATGCTGCTGGTGTGTTGCCGCTTTTTAAGGATATTTGGAAGACGGGAGGGAAGAGGAGGGGAATAGAGAGGGGAAGTGGGCCTCCGGTTACCTCACTCGCTGAACGAAACGCAGAAGCACAAGATGCCTCCACTTCACGCCGGTATTCTGCGTGGCGGTGGTACCAGCCCATTCGAGCAGCAGCAAAAGCCGCCGCTTGGCTCTACCACGGATGAAAAAGATAAAGGGAATGTTGTCGTTATCGACAATGATTCTGAAGAAATAAATTAATATTATAAGGCGCTTCCTAACGGGCATAGGCAGCCGGCATAACTCTATGAGCATAGCTCTACGAACAAATATTTGAACCATTGGAGATCTAAATTTTTCAACTAACAATATTTTGTCAAACGCGTGATGAAACCTTAATGCAAATATCTATTTAGCTGTGAAGAGTTTCTCAAAAGCAAAGGAACGCAATATTGTCTGTTTAATTGAATCTCTAATATGGTAATAACATAGCATAAGATGGCTCTACTTCGCGCCGGTATTCTGCGAGGCCGTGGTACCAATCCGGTCGAGCCGGCCCATTCGAGCAGCAGCTAAAGCCGCCGCTTGACTCTACCACGCTTTAATTCTCTCTCTAAAGTTTGTTATAGAATGGTTGGGTTGGTAGAATATCCGTGTGGATATTCTACCAACATTCGGTGACCAGAGCTTTGTCTAGCCTTCGGACAGCAATTACAAAGTCATCAGTGATTGGGCACGGCGTTGTCTCATCTTCATGATGTTGATCGGAACAAAAATAGTCAGATAAGAGACATCAGAAATGTATTCACACATATCAGACACGTCTTATCTGTCTGTATTCATCCTGTTCAATATGAGTAGAAGCTTCCACTTGGACTTGAACAATAGAACCTCCAAATCATCAGCAATGTACACGGATTACTATGCTCATGTCCGCGTACGTGACACGATTATAAAACACGACATGGTACAATTTATTTACTCCACCGGCAACGCTCCTTTTTTTTTAACGGCCTTTGCGGGTACGACCTCCGCATTGCGTTCTGCCAACTGGCAATGGTATATACAAGAGATAGAGAATTCTTTTTATGCTTCTCTAAAATCATCTAAAATAATTGATTGAAATATGAATTAAATATTATAAAAAAAAAAAAAAAAAACTAATTGCAATTAGCGGCGCCTGTACCGGTAATTGGACTCAGATGACTCACTTTGAACGAAAGTTAGTTCCATTTTCCATGACTCGATTAAAGTGTTAGAGTTAAAAAAAAAATTAGTTTAATAACTAACATAGTTTCTTTTCTCTCCAGCTTTACATCAGGTCCACGTCCACTTTACTAGAGGCTGTTAGAGAGGTTTGTTATCCACCTTCTAACTGTATGTAAAATTATCCTGTTCAATAACTAATACAAATAACTGTACAATAATTAAATTAAATTTTTATAAGTAAAAACTTGTGAGTCACAAAGTAGTTATTCGTTCATTACACACGCACACAAACACTCTCTCACACACACACGCATACACAGACGATCTCAGTATATACATATATATGTTCAAAGCATCCCTTAAGTTACAATTTTTTAATTTTTATTTTTTTTTGTAATTTTGTACTAATATCTCGACTATATTAGCTGTTGTTTTAAGAAATTATTATTGTTAATCAACTTGAGAGAAGACACTGACCTCTGTAATGCAGGTTCTTAACCTAGCACGGATGTCAGGGAATTCATACTTTGTGGTCCATATTCTTATGACAATAAAGATTATTATTATTATTATAACTCCATCGTTAGACAAAGCTCGATTATAGCTTATCATTGTGCTCTCATTTAGAACGAGGAAGTCGCTTAAAATTTCATTTAAAGGTTCCACTACATTCACATACATGACGGATAAGAAATTCTCGGTATCATGATGATCTATCAAGGATGTGGATAATTTGAGGAATGCATTGGGTAATGTCACTATTGGGGGTTGCGGGGATAGGTTTAGAGCTCTGTGGTGCAGATCCATAGAATATCTTCATTAGAATTTCGATTTGAGATGAGTCGTGTGTTCATTACTATGACCTTGATAATAAGCAGGAGTTCATGAAATGACACCGTAAGGGTACAGATCTCCGGAAGAAATTCAAAGTCACACCGTCTGCTGGACCACGGTGTTTTGGGGCCCAAAGGGATTTTTTCTGACTGAGTACACCATAGAAAAAGAAAAAAAACTATCAACTAGTCATGCAGTTTGCGTGAATTTAGTGGGGGTAAACTGTCCGTCGGTGTGTAACTGCTTCAACATAACATAGCACCGGTTCATATAGCGCGTTTTTCTAAAGCCTTATAGGGCAGACTCAGTGCCAAGAGATTATTACTATTGTTCACTAATTGTTCCCAATAGACGATTTTGCTGCCTCAAACGGCTCAAGGGGGCAATAAATATAATTTTTTCAGACAACGAACAATGTAATTTTGTAAGAGCATAGAAAAGTTAATTTCGAGATGTAATAAATTAATTCTGGTTTTTTTGTTTCACGCCCTTACCGAGAATATTGAACGCGCCTCGTTTATAAAATCGCATACGTACAGTCAACAAATACATAAATCTAATGACTGGCGTGCGATTATCGATTTTTTTAATTTTTTTTTTATGGAAGCGACGGCAAACGAGCAATCGGTTCACCTGATGATAAGTGATTACCGTCGCCCACATACATCTGCAACACCATAGATGCTGCAGGTGCGTTGCCGGTCTTTAAGGATATTCGGTAGATGGGAGGGATGAGGAGGGGAATAGGGAGGGGGTGTGGGGCTCCGGTTACCTCGCTCACCGAACGAAACGCAGAAGCACAAGACTACTTGGCAACTAAAAATATTATATTATAATAAAAATATAATTTGCCGCAAAGCACGATCCTGAAACACCAGCATCCATCCGCACCCCGCGACGCTGTGCAGATCGTCATCCCGCGCTTATACCACGAACATGCCACTTGAGAATGTTTTCTTCGCCATCTCTCAGTTTCTCAGTTCTGCGAGCCATGCCACCAGACCTTTGACACTTCAGCTTAGTAGTCTTCGCTTCAGCTTAGCAGTCAAAAGTCCATTGTTGAACGATGGCCTATCATCATTTCTTAGGAGCGATATATGGTTTTTCTCTCTGTGCCATATGGTAGTCAGGCTCCCGTTGGTTGGTTTTTTTACATATTTGTATAGCTTTAAGCGAAACTATTTTATTTAATCCTAGCGTAATTATTTACATACATGAATATCCAGTTGAAACAGTTGCATATGATGTTTTCAACAACCTTACATTCCATTAGTATTTGCTTCATTTCTGACTAAATAAAACGTTCAAAAAGTTTTCGTGCTCAAACAGGTGACCTCAGAAACTGTGAATTGAATAAGTTTATCAGTGATTTTGTAAATTATATTGCAGTTCCTGAAACTCGTGTCGCATTGAAAAGGATTCAAAATGTCAAAAGCTTTTATTAAAATGTACGTGCAAAATGTAATGTTAAATATTGAAATACACAAAAAAATGAAATAAATTTTAGTCTGATTAAACACTATTTTTATGTTTTTACCATATTAGAGATTCAATTAAACAGATAATATTCCGTTCCTATGGTTTTGAGAAACTCTTCACAGCTAAAAAGATATTTGCCCTAAGGTTTCATCACGCGTTTGACAAAATATTGTTAGTTGAAAAATTTAGATCTCCAATGGTTCAAATATTTGTTCGTAGAGCTATGCTCGTAAAGTTTTGCCGGCTGCCTATGCCCGTTAGGAAGCGCCTTATAATATTAATTTCCATAGAATCATTTTCGATGACGACAACATTCCCTTTATCTTCTTCTTCCGTGGTAGAGCCAAGCGGCGGCTTTTGCTGCTGCTCGAATGGGCTGGTACCACCGCCTCGCAGAATACCGACGTGAAGTGGAGGCATCTTGTGCTTCTACGTTTCGTTCGGCGAGTGAGGTAACCGGAGGCCCACGTCCCCTCTCTATTCCCCTCCTCTTCCCCCCATCTCCCAAATATCCTTAAAGACCGGCAACGCACCTGCACCATCTATGCTGTTGCAGATGTATGCGGGCGACGGTAATCGCTTACCATCAGGTGAACCGCTTGCACGTTTGCCGTCTTTTCTATAAAAAAGAAAAATCTCCAATCCACTCATCCCTTTTTCTCAGAAGGTATTGTAGTTATCACGTTAATTAAAGTCAAGCATTAGCTTTTTATGTTAATCTCAAATCTTTGCAGAAACTTTGGACTATTACATTGTCATCTCGCACGCACTATCACATCTTAAAATTTTTTATTTAAAATTAGCTACTATTGGCTTCCATTCCGTGTCCATTTATCACAAAGCCTATGAGTTATTCCATATTATACATAACCTTCTGTTTCACACGTGCCACTGTATGTTTAATTGATGATTATTATTAGTTCAGTTTCATCGGATAATTTGAATTACTGTAACGTATAACGTATTGTAATCGAACCTCCAGTTAGCGATCCGGACACATCAAAGGGAAAGCTTTGTTTGAACGGTTTCATCCAGTGAGATTTCCGTCTATTATTACTGTTTCGTCAAATATATCGAAATATTTCATAGCAGATAAATGCGAACGGGCCGAATTTAAAGTTGAACATTAATGTCTGTGTTAGAGTTGAATGAATAAAAATGCATTTCTGATGTGTGCAGTTAACCTAACTCATCAGATGAGATTTTCAAGACATGTTCCGAGAATATCTCTCGATTCATTTAGTTTAAATAAATAAAAAGAATGTGAGGGAAATCAAACAATCCTTTCGCATTTACTTCGCTTCTCTATCTACCAACCTCCAGTAGTGGAGTAGACTGTCACTAGAAGTAGAAGAATTTTTTTTTCAGAACTACCAGCGATCTACACCCACATGATCTTCATCTGCCACTTACCATAAAACCTGCTAAGTGGCTGATGAAGATCAGGCAAACAGCTGTTGTGAACTTCATAGCCGATTTTTCGCTGAGAAAGTCATACTTTGCGAACCGGTACAGATTTAGACATTCATAACAGGTTTGAGCCAGTCTAAACTTGCTCTTCAAATCTAGGCAGTGCAAACTCAAAACGAAAAATCCCATCCGTGTGTATGTTAAACTTTAAGGTTACAATATTTAAAGGACCTTATTACAACAATAACATAAAAACCTACTCATTTGTTATGTTTTTTTTTTAATCTTTTCTAGAAATGTAAGGTTTTTTTTTTAATATTATTTTCTTAATTGCATAAGGTTGCTCTTTTTATTTATGACTTAGAAATAACTGTACACGCCGTCACGTTCTTTTGATCGTAAAAAATTCAGTCTCTAAGTGCGAAGTGACTTTGCTTTTAATAAATAAAAAAAAAAACCTAGATTTTGCTGCCGCTCGAACGGGCCGCCTCCAGCGGGTTTGGTACCACGCGGTGCCGGTAACTTTACACTGCCTGCGAAACATGACATCGCAGGTTCGAGCACGTCATTCGACTATTGTCGTGAGCCACTTCAAATAAAAGCGTAGTTGTTCACGGGAATATTAGAACAGTAAAGTTAAATTAAAAAAATATTAAAAAAAAAAGCTCCCCATCTCACAGGGGAAGGGCCGGCATCGATGGATCCAACACGGCCACAGCACGACTCTACGAAAACGTCGTAGAGCTGTACGCTAGTTACCATGGTGTACCGTAGATAAGGTTGGGTTTTGGAGTGATTAAATCCAATGAACCGTATTTCAATTCAATCTCAAATTGCAGTGCACGCTCGAGCGATATAATACACAAAGTCAATCTGACAACGTTTATCGTACATGTGTTAACGCGATCTCTGTTCTGTAGCGTGAAGCTTTGCATCAAAGGGATCTCTCATTAGCCGATGAAATGCGAATGGATTAATACTAAACGGACTCAACGATGGACGTGGTAAGATAGTTACTTAGCGTTTTGCCAACTGGTGAATGCAATCCAATGCAAAGGTACTATACTATAATAGATATTAAAGTTTCTTTTCTTTTTTTAAAAAAAAAACGTTACCTTCCGCTGTAGGAATTTCTCCTGTGTCGCGGAGGCAGTTAACATACAAGAATTACACATGGACAAACACCCAGACCGGGAACTATTATTTGTAGTCCAAACAAATACTAGTCCCGTACGGGAATCGAACCCGCGACCCACAGCGCCGCAGCTAAACGCTTAGCCACTACGCCACCGAGCCTTCATAAAGTTAAAAGCCTATTTCATCATCATCATCATCATTTCAGCCTATCAGAAGTCCACTGCTGAACATAGGCCTCCCCCAAAGATTGCCTAACTCATCACGGGGGGGTTTGCCTTAGTTGCCACGCCTGGCGAGGGGGTCGGCAACCGCAGTAATTTTTTTTTTGTTCTGCTGCAGGAAGATGCTGCTGCCCATCTCCTAATATAATTTTTTACCATTAGTCGCCTTTTACGTCACCCATGGTTAGACAGGGTTGGCGCTATTCTTTACTTCCGACAGCCGCACGGAATAAAGCCTATTTACGTTCTTAAATAATCGATAATTGTCTTTTTGCAACTGTTACCAGTTACAATTAGCTTGTTAATTGTTCCCTTGTTTTGTAACGTGCTTTCTCTTTAACGGTCCGAAGCACCCGCCGTGCATAGGCATCTCGCTTGGTATTCATTAAGGTTGTGAAATGGCATGTGGTATCGCCACATGAATCTGTCACCCTATCGCCAAGAACCGAAGCTATAGCAGCAGCGTCTAAGGTACGCTGTGTCCGATTCTGTGATCGCCAATCCGCTTTGCGAGCGTGGCGATTTTCCTTGTAGGAGAGGCATATGTCCTGCAGTGGACTATTTACGATGTAAATAAATTGTTAAACAAATTGTCATCTGTCATTATATTCTGTGTATATTAAAAATAGGTGAATTTCATTGACTTAGGCAGGCTTAGGGTTTGATTGTTTGAAGTGCTGTATTTACCACGTGCTCGGCGATGAAGGAAAACATCGTGAGAAAACCTGCATGTCTGAGAAATAATAACAATATTATTTCGAGGATATGTGAAGCCCGTCAACCCGCACTGGAGCAGCGAGCAACGTGGCGGGCACTTCCCGGCTCCTAACCCCTCTCTGATATTCGTGTTTGAGAAGGAGGCCTTTGCCCAGCAGTGGGCACTTATAGGCTGCTACTTTACTTTTTTTTTTTACATTGACTTAGGTAGCAATACTTCTAGGTTCAAACAGAACCCAAACCCAGTGGATAACATATAACAGATATAACAGTGGATTTGTTAATTAACCTTTTGGTATCCCCCCTCACCCCCTCCCCTCCCCCACCCCCACTCGTTTATATTATACTATCTGGTCAAGCAGACGTTGTTCAACCCTTTAATGTAGGTGGCAGTTTAATTTACGATAGTAAGATTTCTTAATAACACCTCAGTGCGATTTTCTTTACTTTTATCGCAAGTACGAGTCATTTTGGTTGAAAACTTGCTCCACAACTTTCTTTGTACAGAATTTGCTAATTATTTGACTACTTCCACGACTATCGTACCCTAATCACGATACGAATATATCACATACTATGTACTATAATAAATTTCTTTTTAACCCATGATCTCTTATTACATTCGACATACATTACTGATTCCCATTTATATGACCGTATACAATAGAATGACATGAGACAAATATAATATGCAGTGCCTTCGTCTATAAATAATATCCATGTGTTAATCACTTTTCATTACCAACAATAGTTATCACATTCCGCGTGCGCTCTCAGACGATATTTCACGTTTCGGATACCGCGATTTGCATAATTATCGTACATGGCGCGGGCCGTGGTCTTATTCTATTAATTAGAACGCATCGTTAATGCAATTAACATTTGCATTGTCATCTCATAAGTGCTGTGGCGTGTGATTGTTTAATTAATTTTGTTTACTTATTAATTAAGTTGGTTGTAAATTATCTTACATATGAAAATGTTTTCGGGTATGGTAGCCGCAGCCCCCCCCCCCCACTCCCCCTCCCTATTCCTCTCCTCATCCTTCCTCCTATCTCCCAAATACCCTTAAAGTCCGGCCACGCACCTGCAGCACCAGTGGTGTTGCGGATGGATTGTGGGCGACGGTAATCACTTACCACGAGTCGAACCGCTAGCTCGTTTGCTGCCTTTCCCCAAAAAAAAAAAATATCTTTCTGTCTGTCTGTCTGTAATGCAATTTTGATTTTGTTGTAACCTAAGGATATTGCACGATTTAATTAATATTCATCCTGAGTCTTTCAAAGGCCTAAGCCGATTTCGATGGAAACTAAACCAGAGAGAGAGATGTAGGGTTTTATGGAGAGATTTAGACTACTTTAACATTGGATAATTTACAAAAACAGTATTACAGCAAGTAATGAATGCAAGCACATTGGAATGTGCATTTCGATTTTTGATATCATTGTCAACTGTTTATAATGATTTGTGATTTAATTAAACAATACCTATAAATTCTCGATTATATGATACGATTTCGATGCACTTATTTCATACAGATAAATGGAATGGTCTGGCCGTACTTAATTTGTTCCGTGTTACAATTTTAATTAGTGCCTTCTGGTTGTTTATTATTAATGCGTTGTTTATTACTTTAAAACATGTACATCATTATTTTTGGACACGAATAATGCAAATTAAATTTTTCAATTCTTTTTTTAAATTCAAAAAATCTACGGTACTTTTGTTTAAACGAAGTGTTAATTGTAATAATAGTAATTGTTGTTTAATTCATACAACGTTTAAAACGTAATCGAAAATACTATAATTTTTGTTTTTCCGAACTTGATAAGCTTTCGAAAAATCCACACACTTCCAACAAAGTTCCGCCTCCAGCGATCGAAGCTCAAAATCGTACACTCGTACAAAGGCAGTGGACACCCTGTTAGTCCTGTTAGCCGGCACACGTTAAGTTGTTAACGTACGGTGAATGCAAATCGAGTCCGATTTATCTATTTCCGTATCCATTTCTGAATCTGATATTATAATATCGTCAAAAGCGCTGGCTATACAATTATATAGCGATGAAGTTATACAATTAGAGATAGTGTCTGGGTCAGCTTAAACTTAGACATGCATTCAAACATTTAAACAAGTACGTATGTTATCATAAGTTAGGAGGAGCTTTTTTTTTGGTTTTAACCCTCCCACTAAGCTCTTAGCTTGTATCTGTATCGGGTCCGAACATACTTCGTTATGTTACTTAGTCCGCACCCCAAAAACCCATTAGGCTATTGGCGCTTTGTTATATAAATCCTCGGTGAAAATATTATCAGGGTGATGCTGCATCAACAATTATATTTTTTTCTAGTTTAAATATGATCTGCTGGAGTTGCACCACAACTATTGCCTTGTAACAAAATTTTAATGTGGACAATCAAAAAAAAGAGGTGGTAGTTTAGAAAAAAAAAAGGATCTTTGAGAAGTAAAATTCGTGTTTCTTGGATAGCAAATACAAATCGTTTTAATATCGAGATGTTGAATGTTCCGGGTCCGTGTGACTTATAATTCAGATTTCAAATTTCAAATTCAAGTGACCGCAACCGACAGATAGAAATAAAACATTAATTATATTACAAATCCATTAGAATTAAGTGCCGAAAGATCTATTTGCCAATGACGAATTGCAAAGAGGAAAACTCAAAACTATGTTCTTCAATTTGCCTAAATGTTCGAAGCTCTTATGAACCTCAATATCTTACACCTGTTCACAAAACAGGAACTTCTAAGAGACGAATTGGCAAGAAGAAACTCTGGTATTTTTATTTGTTACAATGATTTATAAAATCTATGCAATGTCAAATCCTTCAGTAATATTTTCTTTAGAATGTAAACATATTAGTAACTAGGGGTGACTTGCGAGTACAGATTGAAAGTAAGACTTATTTATTTTGCAGTCGGCCATTTTGAAAATGAAGTTTCTTTAGCAAGTTCCTCGTTGATTTATAAGAGGACCGAAGATCAAATAAAATCATCTATTGCATCCATGAGTAGCCAAAATATTATTAAAAATTCCGATATGATACCTAAAGAGCACTTATAGGGCACTGAAATCGAAGGTACATTACAATAGTACATCAATGACAAAAAATATAATTTAAAAAACTAACACATTTCATGAGTACATGCACCTAAATAATTAATTTAATCATATGACATATATAAATTGATTGCTGTACAATAGCAATCACTAGACTAGTTTAATAAAGGACGTACATTGCTTGTTGCACATCCTTATTTTGTAGCTAGAGTTTACATAATTCTAAACGCGGTAGTGCCAAGCGGCGGCTTTTGCTGCTGCTCGTATGGGCCGGCTCAGCCGGGTCGGTACCGCGGACGCGCAGTATACTGTGAAGTACAGGTATCTTCTAATTTGATGATCGAGGTAACGTATGCACATTCTTCCTCCCCATCCCCCTCCTCGTCCACCCTCCCATCTCCCAAATACCCTTAAAGGCCGGCTATCCACCGGCCGCATTTCTGGTTCTGCAGATAAACGTGAGAAAAAAAATACCGAAACTACGGCATAAGTTATACTACATTAAAATATCAATAGAAATTTTACAAAAGATTATACATAACAAAATGTAGTAATTACGAATAAATAAAAAACACTTTTCTGATCACTTAAGCCCTTTCCTTACTGAACACGGCAAACCGATAGTAGAAATCAAGCCCTGATTCCCTTTATTACAAAGTAATTGCGCTCAGTAAAATATACAGACAATTTACATATGACGTTGCAGGGTTCGGACGTAAGTGGAAATACTAGTACTGCACAGAACAGTAGTCAGGCTCGGTAATTAACATTGTTCGGTTATTTTGAAATGCATTGACGCTATACAATACGGCACGCATATTGTACTTCGTCTGCACGAGACGATGGATTCATCCTCCACTCACTAATCAGTTTCGCCTTACCCTGATAATGTTCACAGCTTGACAGTTGTGGAAGACTGATTTCTTACTAGGTAGAGCCGAACGGCAGCCTTTGCTGCTGCACGAATGGCCCGGCTCGACCGGGTCGGTATCACGCCCTCGCAGAATACCGGCGTGAGGTAGAGGCATCTTGTGCTTCTGCGTTTCGTTCGGTGAGTGAGCTAACCGGAGGCCCACTCCCACACCCCTTCCCCCTCCTTATCTTCCCTAAAATCTCCGTAATAACATTAAAGGCCGGCAACGCACCTGCAGCATCTATGATGTTACAGATGTACGTGGGCGACGGTTTTCAATTACCATTAGTTATACCAGAGATGAACCTCGACCGAGTAGATTTCACTTGTGCTTGCGAGACGTGTGGGAAGCGAGTGCATCATTCCCATAAAATAATATAATGTTGTAGTTAACGGACGGACAACGTTTCTACACACGCATTACAATGAATATCTTTATATAAATAATTAAATTAGGTTGGGATTAAAAATCTTATCGCGACCTCTGGGTGAAAACCAAGTGATCCCACACGTGACGTACTATCTCCTGGAGAGGTGATAAATGGTTTGTGTAAGCCAATGATTGGCTACGCTATGTGTAGAATCTGATACCCCTGTGGATGACAGGCGCAAGTGACATATAAAATAACACAATAATTGGAGTTGGTCGTTGTAATTTTTTCGGCACAGTCAAAAGAAGAAAAACCTCATATTATCTCTGGTTTTCCAATTCCAGAATTTGATTGATTTATCAGCAACACGGTAAACAACGCGAATAAAAAGCCGACTAAGTGCGAATCTGACAATTTTGACTTTTAAAGAATTATTTTAATATAGTTCAAAAAAAAATCGTCGTGAATAATAGTTCACTGACCTCGTCATCACCGGAATATGTAGGTACTTTGCCGGCGCATTGGCGACTTAAACCTCTGGAAACGGACCCCGGCACGTACAGACTGTGTGTCATTCCATCTCGGTTCTCAGAGGTATCCATTAACTGTTATAGCCATTTCAGGTAAAAAGGCCGTCAAATTGAATCTCCTGAACAACTTCCTTTTTTTTAAAATTTTACTGTACTTTTGTATTGTGGTATACAATGAAGTATATTCCACCGTTCGTTCATTCAATCTTTAGTCATTCCTTTTTTTTAAAAAAAAAGAACGTACCCGTAAATTGAAGATCACTAAATCGAACGCAATAATATTTTGTTCTAAGGATCTGTTTGTTTTAGATTCTAGGAAATAGCATTGCATCTAGCTTCTATCACGTTATTCCAGTCTGTCGAAGGTTTGAAATGAACACGTACTGACCGTGTAATTGAAATTGGAATCCAGCTAGGAGATAAAAGTTACCATGGAAAGTAGAAGAAATGTATGTTTATTTCAAAATAATACCTCTCTATATTAACTATTTTCGATATCTTGTTTAAAATATGATTCTGTGTCCTTTATTCAGTTCAGTGCGACAAACCTTTTTTTGATTGGAAAATTATGAAAAAATGTTTGTCACTCCGAACTTTTAATTAGGTTAATAATTATATTAAACGTTCTATTGTAAGATAGATTCGCACTAACCGACGTCATTTAACTTTTAGTTATGTTAATTTAAACAATAATATATGGTACGAAAAAATGTATAACATGTTTTTTCATTCTTACGGTGGAGCAATAACTTATACTCGGATGTTTAGTTACAAAGTATGATTGGACCCTGCGTCGGTGTTTCAGTTTCAGCTCAACACACACTCTCAGAGAAATGACACTAGGCTCTTCAATGCCATGGCACTACCACACACCCATGTGGGATTGTTTGCACGACCAAGCGATGGTGCTATCCACTGGTCTGTGTGGTATCGGTGTAAGAATCCACCACCCCCTTATTTACGGGTCTTAAGAGGCGACTAAGGGAAAATAGCAATGACTAATGGCTGATGGTGGGATAACTATCTCGAAAAATAGCTGACTAAAATGAAGCAGACCTGTGTAGGGGCAGCAGCGACTAATATGCCCTCGTCAATCCCCTGGCCTGCCCAGCAGTGGACTGTTTATTATATATTTTATTTATTTGAGAAAAAAAAAATTATGACATACAAAGAATTTTACATTCAATGTATCGAGATAAACAATATGTATGTATATATTCACGCCTTGTTCCCAACGGGGTAGGCAGAGACAATCTTCTTCCACTTGCTACGGTCCTGACATACGTCTTTCGCTTCTTCCACTTTCATCAATCTTCGCATGCATAATCGTTTGTTTAGAGTACCCTCGACCTGGCCTTTTTTCAGAAAGTCTCCGATTTGATCGTGAAATGTTCGCCTAGGTCTTACTCTACCATTTCCACTCGTCTCATATATTTGAAAGTAGGTTGACGATAACAAATATTTGCTTTCTAAATACGTACCGAGGCTCGATAAGTGCTTCGTCGCATCGTAAAAGGATTAGGAGATGTAAATAGCATTAGCCGGCGTCATCCAAGTTCTGGGCAGCCGAGGGGCGAATCTGGATTTATATTCTTTTAATTTTTTTTTTGCCAATTATTGCAAATCTAAGAGCAATTTTCAAGCGGTTCACCTGATTTTAAGTGATTACCGTCGCCTATGTACATTTGCAACATCTGAGGTGCTGCGGGTGCGTTGCCGGTCTGAAAGGGTATTTGGAAAAAAGGAGGGTGGATGTGGAGAGGGGTGGGGAGGAGGAGGAGGCCCCCGGATACCACGCAATCTGCGAGACCGTGCTACCGACCCGGTCGAGCCGGCCCATTCGAGCAGCAGCAAAAGCAGCCGCTTGGCTCTACCACGTGTAAAACATACGTTTTAGCATTTATATTATGATATATTTACTGGCGAACAAAATGATCATCCACAATTACTTCAGCCTATTTTAGTCCACTGCTGAGCCATTGCATCTCCAAGAAGGCACCAGCCAAACCAGGCTCACGTTTCTTGGGAAGGTTTGCCCTTCCTTACTCACTTGCTCTCCCTGCTACATCACTGCTAGATGTGAGTTCGGCAAATTCGGATTGATATTCTACCATCATCCTGGTTGCCAGAGCCTCATTAGTTTGTAAGCGGGGTGGAACACCTGGAGCTGAGGTTGGCATCGGAATGGACTGACCCCGACCGGGGGTAGTATCGCAAGCTCGAAGAATACCGGCGTGATGAAGAAGCATATTGTGCTTCTGCGTTTCGTTCAGTGAGCGAGGTAACCGGAAGCCTTTTTCCTCCCTCCCTCCCCATCCTTCCTTCCCGTCCACCTAATATCCTAAAAACCCGGCAACGCACCTACAGCTTCTCTCGTATTGCAGATGTACGTGGGCGAAGGTAAACTTCAACCGTCAAGTGAGCCTCTTGCTCGACATCCTTTTCACTTACACATTTGAATATAAAGTATTATTTATTCTTACATATCTATTTCATTGTTTCCTCTTTGATTTCAAAGCCCAAACTAAACTGAATAGAATTATCTTAAATATTTGAAGGCATTTCGAACCTAAACTCCATCGATCCTAAGTACATCGAATAACCCACCACGCCAAAGCTGAGCTAATAAAGATCTATGTATATTATTTAATTATATGTAATATTATTTAATTCTTTATATACATAATATGTATTTGAAACGTACGCACTAAGTTTGCCATTTTAATAAAATTTCCTGTTATGAATAATTTCAATGTATGGAATAAGTAGTGCCCTTGTACAAATACTATATTTTAATGTTTTCATGCCTTTTTGTGTGTACATAAATAAAAAAAGGTACCTCTGTACTAATCTGGTTACTCCGGTGTGGACGGAGTGCGAGCTCTCTATTTATAAATCCTAACTCCAGTTAGAGATTTTTGTAAATCTGATACATAACCAGAACAGATGATATCTTGTTGAGATTTTTTGGTTTTTTTTTTTCAACTGACAGCTTTCAGCAATGCAACGTTTCCAGTCAACAAACCAGATTGCAAATGAAGTTTAGAAATTCGAATCGTATGTACGTAAACTATACCAATACACGAGTACGAATAATGGACGAGACGACAATTAACACATATACAAAGTTAGGGGTCGACGGAATGCACGCTGTACGCTTGGACCGTGAAATCGACTAGAATTTACTGATGCTTCCTTTGTCCCCCGGCTTTCGTTTCTACACTGTACGCGTTAACCAATATTTCGCTTCCACCATCTAATAATTAATAAACTACCTGGTTTATAACCCATCTAGGCATGTTAAAAAAAAAAGATACAGACCACTTCTCTTCAGTAGCTTGTTATTCGAGAGCATAAACGAAATATAGACTTGAAGCCAAGTTGCCTACATTTTTTTTTATGGAAAGGACGGCAAACGAGCAAGCGTTTCACTTGATGGTAAGTGATTACCGTCGCCCGCATACATCTGCAACACCATAGATGCTGCAGGTGCGTTGCCGGTCTTTAAGGATATTTGGGAGATGGGAGGGAAGAGGAGGGGAAGTGGGCCTCCGGTTACCTCACTCAACGAACGAAACGCAGAAGCACAAGATGCCTCTAATTCACGCCAGTATTGTGCGAGGCCGTGGTACCAACCCGGTAGAGCCGGCCCATTCGAGCAGCAGCAAAAGCCGCCGCTTGGCTCTACCACGTTTAACAACATGTTGTTAGCAGTCTCAAAACAGAAGAATTAAAAAAAAATTGTACACCTTTCAAGAAAGAATATTTTTTTTATACATTCGTTTGTAAACAGTCGTTTCAGTGAGAATAAATAATAGATTACTATTAGTATAAACTGAAAGATGTTATTTTATTTATTACACACTGATGTCCTTTTCATTATTTCTCAGTTTGTGTGCTTTGTAACATTGTTTGTCGCTGATGTTTTTGTATGATATTAAACAAAGGTTTTCTATTACATTTCTATTCTATTCGATATGCGTCCAATCACCCGTAGAGGTAGGTAGACATTACAGATTTTAATTTAGCACGTTTCGTTGAAGTCAAACGTGCTTCTGCAACCATCTCTTCTCATCTGATGGAAATCGATGCTGCGTCTCGGATTTATTAACTTCGTATAGTTTCGCTCGATTTCTATTTTCATATTAAGACCTGCAGCCCTTACCTTAATTACCTTTTACCTTTAAAACTCCGACCGACATAATGAGTAAGCGTTTCCTATCGTTGATACTCAAAGTTTAACAAAAATGTTTGAGAAGGAAGATTATTTTATAGAAACTCTAGTCAATATGTTGAGAAACTAATCCAGTTTGAAACCATAGAATAAGAACTCATATCCAATAGTGTTTTCATTTAATCATTAATGAACGTGACGGGTTCAATGGAATTTCATTATTTTTTCATTATTTCAATATTTCTTTCTTCATCGCGTATCTTTTTTTAATGATTTATTTAATTTTTAATTTAATTAAAAGTTGAAAACCCATTACATTACTTGAAGAGGAAAAGACAACATAATATTTTTTCTCTCTAACAGAATATTTATTATTCATAATCACTATTTATCAATAACGTCACGTGTTTCCGATTGCAAATTGTCTTATCGCTATTTATAGTTTAAACTTTAGTATTTTTGAGAGATCATTTGCGATAGAACAAAAGAATTAAGACATAGATAGAAGAAAGAGAAAGACACGGCACACTTTAATTATCTCACTTAAGGTGACATGTGTAGGTATGAGATTCTTTAGTTTTACATCTACGAGCTATTTTGGTAATAAGCACTATTAACCAATATACAAACAGTGTCACTCGTTAAAAACTTTGTCGGCTAGTCACCTTTAACAGTACTATGTACGTTCTAGTACTATTTACTTACTAGTACTATGTACTTACTAGTACTATTTACGTACTAGTACTATGTACTTACTAGTACTATGTACGTACTAGTCACGTCTAACAGTACTATACGTACGTACGTTGACAAGCGGGGCATAAATTTTAATTGCGGTATCTTGTTACAAGAAGGCAGTTGTACAGTTGAAAACTACTTAGGGTATTAGTTTTGAATTCGCAGTTAGATTATTCACAAGCATTTTGTGACGTCGTTGCAGATTAAAATAAAAAAAAAACAATTGACATTGGGTTTTTTCATTTCAGATATAGTAACAGGTGACATAAAGTAGCAGCCTGTTAGTGTCCACTGCTGGGCAAAGGCCTCCTTCTCAAATACGAGTATCTGGGTGGGTTTAGGAGCCGGGGTAAGGGCCCGCCACGCTGCTCCAATGCGGGTTGGCGGGCTTCACATATCCTCGAAATAATATTTTTATTATTTATCAGACATGCTGGTTTCCTCACGATGTTTTCCTTCACCGCTGAGCACGTGGTAAATACAAAAATTTTAGTGGTGCCGGCACCCAGGTCAACTCACACTCGATGAAACTAAAGTGAGCGCCCTAACCCCAGTAGTGGACTTATGATAGGATGAAATGATGATGATGATGCGGAACAAACGGACCGGTGATGAGTAGCATAACAGTAGTAGGGTTACAAGCGATGCGCTTCAGCCTTAGCTTTATGGTGTTGCCATCCAATTCGCCTATAAATTTCTCATGCCTGACATATCTTCTGTCCCATGCCCGAATCTGTCAACGCGTGGAGGTGAGGTTGAAATTTGAAAAAGAGAATACACGATACTGATACCGTACTAGGTACGTTCAGAAGTTCCGTTACACATAAAAATCCATAACCTCTTTTAAAGAAACAGTATGAAATTAATAAAACGTTATATCGAAGTCATAGAGATTAATCAAAAACGGTTTTATTCAAAGTTTTTTTTTAATGGGAAAGGCGTCAAACGGGCAAACGGTATGGTAAGTTCATCAGATGATTAGTGATTATCGTCGCTTGCGTACATCTGCAACACCAGAGATGCTGCAGGTGCATTACCGGCCTTTAAGTATATTTGTGAAGGGGTTACAGACCGGGGGGGCGAACGAAACGCATAAGCACATGTTCCCTTTACTTCACGCCGGTATTCTGCGAGGTCGCAGCACTACCGAGACGGCCCATTCGAGCAGCAGCAAAAGCTGCCGCATGTAAGCTCATCCACGACGAAGTTCAGGGACCAACGACAACTCTTACATTCATTTAGACTCGCTAACCTCACCTATAACAATGTCATCGATAAATAATGTCCCAGACGGAGCTTACTAAGCGTTCGATATTATATTAATATTTAATCTTAATTAGAACGTTTGATTTGTGCCGTAATTATAATGTTATTACAAACTACAGAAGCATGTGTCGTGCGGTGTTCTTAAATGCATATTGGACTTATTTAACATATTTCTAAATGTCATATATTAAAATTTTCAAATTTATCCTATTCGTAATAAATCCCGTATGCCATTCGGCTAACTTTAACCGTCAGTTTGCTTGCAACGGTTAAGGTATGGCGCAAATTTACAAAGTCATAATAGTGTCGTTGAGAAATGTGACTTTTTGTTTTGTAGAAGCTTTAGAATGAGCAATGAGATGCTGCCTGAATGATTTGTAAATTGTTTATACGAGATCATTTTAAGCATAATAATTTAATAATAGTAGATATAAATTGTGAGCTGTTAGGTGACTATACTAATCCTATGTCCAAATGGGGTTGCTCCATGCAGCAGCAGCAAAAGCCGCCGCTTGGCTCTACCACGCCGCATATTTGCATCTTGGTGAATAATATTTCATAGTATGAAATTACGCCTCCATTTTCTATTAGTTTATGCTATATATATTTTTATATGAACATATAGGTGTGTCGAGAATGTTATTTTATTTGTTTTGAAATTGAAATCAAGCTGAAGTGGCAATGGGCCGGCCACATAGCACGCAGAACTGGCCAACCGTTGGGGAAAAAAGGTTCTCGAGTGGCAGCCGCGTACAGGCAAACGCAGTGTAGGACGACCCCCCACAAGATGGAGTGACGACCTGCGCAGTGTTGCGGGAAGTCGATGGATGCAGGTGGCTCAGGACCGAGCTTCGTGGCAATCTTTGGGGGAGGCCTATGTTCGGCAGTGGACTTCTGATAGGCTGAAATGATGATGATGATGATGATGAAGGCTACGTCAGTTCAATATCATTTATTTCACCGCGCACTATGGTATACAATGATTCATGAACAAATGAACAGGACAGACGTGAAAGGCGGCAAACGAGCATGCGATTCGTCCGATGGTAAGTGATCACCCGACGCCAGCGTACATCTGCGTACGCCGGTGGTGTTGCAGGTGTGTCGCCGCCCTTAAAGGTTATTTGGGAAGGTGGAAGGTGGCACAGTCCTCCGGTTAACTCAATCACTGAATGAAACGCAGAAGAACAAGATGCGTCTGCTTGACGCCGGCATTCTGAGAGACGCCGTCAAGTCGGCCCTTTTTAGCAGTGACAAAAGCCGCCGCTTCCTCATCCTCCCTCCCATCTCCTAAATGTTTTTTTTTTATTAATATATAAATGAGCTGTATCTATTTCAGACACTACCGGCTCAATTGTGGTATAAGGATGCGCTGAAAATCAAATCAGTGTTGCGGGAATCCGTGATGTAACCTGATCGTAGAGCTATTTGTAGCATCACACTGAAGCGCAGAAATAAGAAAATTGTTTTTATTATTTTTTTTATTGTTTTATTAATAACTTGTTAACTAATTGTGGTGTAATTAATGAAGTTTCTTTCTTTCTTTCTTTCAAATACCCTTAAAGGCC
Source organism: Bhutanitis thaidina (assembly GCA_029286595.1). Taxonomy (NCBI): domain Eukaryota; kingdom Metazoa; phylum Arthropoda; class Insecta; order Lepidoptera; family Papilionidae; genus Bhutanitis; species Bhutanitis thaidina. The sequence continues at coordinate 199,782 of JAGSMS010000044.1, read as the reverse complement.
GGCAAAGCACCTGCATCAATTCTAGTGTTGTGTGTGTTGTAAGTTCGTGAGCGACGGTAATCCCATACCATCAGGTGAACCGCTTGGTTGCCGCTTTCCCATAAAAAAAATAGCACTGTTTAGTAATGATGCTCCGCGGAAGGAGAAGGAACAGGCGAAAGAAAGCTCCGTACGTATCCCCTTTTTTTTTTCAATATTTATAATGTTTATTATATAATTAACGGTAAGGTCCCATAGGAAAGCATGGCACAAGAATACAGTGAACCGTCAAACTAAATAACAAGTGCACTGCAAAATCGTGCCGACTTCCAAATTACCGGGGCTCTTTAGTAAACCCTGAAAGTTAAATGTGTCAGCTCTAGTAAAGCTTCTGGGGAAATATGCTGTTCTTTATTGAGTTAGGTTTCCGCACGTTCATAAACATTATGTATTGCTTACAAATTATTGGTCATCTGGATATTTTTCTAATGTCGAATTTATATCAAATGATAATATATAGATTAGATAAATTCACGAACTGTTCGAGTATGGTCTGGTTTTTTTTTATGAGAAAGGAAGCAAACGTGCAATGCGTTGTCGGCCTATAGGAATTATTGGGGACGAGGAAAGAAGAAATCGACCGAAACGCAAAAGCAAAAGACGCCGATCTGCTTCACGCTGGTATTCCGCGAAGCCGTGGCACTGATCCATTCAAGCAGCAGCAAAATCCGCAGCTTGGCTCCAACCACCTAAACAAACCATTCTGTTTCAGTGGCACTGCATTCGACATCTCCGTCGATCTCATCGCGTAAGCTTTACGCGGGATATAGGAAGGTGAAAATGAGTGTTGGAACATACTTGCAGTACTGTAATATATCTCTGCTTATTTATATTATGACTGAGTATAAAATTAATGTCGGCTTTTTTTTTTTTTATAGAAGAAGGGGGCAAACGAGCGTGCGGCTCACCTGATGGTAAGTGATCACCGACGCCCACGAACATCCACAACACCAGAGGAGCTACAGATGCGCTGCCGGCCTTTAAACAGATGCGCTGCCGGCCTTTAAAAAACGTGATCCCGTGAACATATAAATATTGTCGTAACTTGATTAAAAAAAAAAATAGATTAAAGCCTAAAACGAAGCATTAGTCCATGAATTCTAATGTCTGCTTCATTTTGGTCTGGTATCTATTGAGATCGTTATCCCGCCGGCCGTTGGGAGGCATTTTTTTTTTTAAATAAAGAAAACCAACAATGCTATTTATTAAGTTGCATCACTAATATTCCTGTTAATCCTCCTAACTAAGCTCACAGCTTGTATCTGGAGCGGGTTCACGACGATAGTCGAACGGCGGGTTCGAACTTACTATGGCGTCATGTACCGTAGTCCGCAGCCTAAACCGTTCGTCTATAGGCGTCACGCCAACCAAAAGGTTTTCCCCCTAGGCCCCCCCCTTACGGCAGCCGCGGAAAGTTTAGGGATCGCAAATTATCACGCCGTTAACAAACGGTATACCGCCTCAATAGTTTGATCAAACGATTGATCGAATAATAATACATAATAAAAATAGTTTTTTTTTTTATAATGTAAACAAGGGTGAAAAGGTCAAAAGAAGCCGACAAAGAAACACCGAAGCGGACAAAGGACAAACGCCGGTTGCGTAACAATCACGCAACGGTTACGTAATGCGAAACAGAAGTTTCTACGTGGGAGATTTGCTAAGAAATTAACCAGCGACTTTCAGTGAGCTTGCACCGGCACTTCCAAAACACACGGTAACTGTATTTCATAATTCAAAACACATTTATCGCTAACCTTATCTATAAAAAAAGTAAAAATAAAGTAACCGCCCACTGCTGGGCAAAGACCTTATCAGAGAGGGAGCCGGGAAGGGCCCACCACGCTGCTCCATTCCGGGTTGGCGAGCTTCCTCGTATCCTCGAAATAATATTTTTATTATTTCTCAGACATGCAGGTTTCCTCACGATGTTTTCCTTCACCGTTGAGCACGTGCTAAATACAGCATTTAAAATTGCTATTAACAATTCTAGTGGTGCCGACACCGGGGATCGAACCCACATCACTCACTCGCGCTCTATGACACTCAAGTGAGCGCTCTGACCACTAGGCTACCACGACTCACCTTATCTATAATATTATATTAGTAGTCATTTCGGCTGCAGCAATATGCTGAGTCGGTCGCCTTTTTGCGGCTTCAGCTCCATACTGAGATTAATATCATTTATTTACAGTTTTTGTGTTTTGCACCAAATGTATTGTATTGTATTATATTGTATTTCATCTACTAAATAAAACATTTTTCTCTCTTACTTTCTAAATAGTATATTTATGATATGTAGAACAATAATATAAATATTGGATATAATTAATTTGGCTTCGTCACGGTATTAAACAGTAAAAAGGAAATTTGAACGCCATGAAATCCGTAAATATTTGTTCCATTTCAGATGTATTGTGTTCGCGTAAATTCGGAAAATCATTATATTATTTTCACTGTTACATCAGACACTTAGACGGTCTTAACGTCTCTGTGAAGTAGCCGTAGGAGTTTTTCATATTATCAGTATAATGTTTGCCGCTTGGTAATTGATATCAAAATAAACGTAAGCCGTCTGTAACAAGTGTTATCATTACGTTATCATTACGGGCGATAAAATTCCCCTGAAGTATTTTATTTTTTTACGATATTCGAAGGTCTATTTACGTTTTATAACGGAATGAATAATTTATGTTTATAACTCATTAGTAGGAAAGATTTTAAAAAGAGAATAATTGTTTTGTTTTTTCACTTCTGAAATATTAAACAAATCATTATGTATCGTAAGTTACATATAAACAAGTTATTGTTAAATAATAATTTTAAAGTTACAACACTTGGATAAAATTAATAAAACTTAAACCTACACATAATCTAAACTTTGCAAGACGAAGGTGTTTAGTTACTGGTTATGGCGTATGAAGAGCTGCAGGAAAAGGGTAGCCAGGTCGCCTGTTCGTGAAATGGGGTCTACGTCTCCTTCTATCACTTTTGAGCTTCTCATCTGTTGGGATGGATGACGCCACATCATGAATGAAACACTATCCCTAGGAGCGTAGCTAAAATGGGTAGATAGATAGTACCAGGCGGTGGCTGTGCTTGAATACCGGAATTCTACGCAGCGACCTACAATAGAACGCTACGCTCTACTAAAATGATATGGCATGTTTATAATTATCATTGTATTTAAGTAATCAACATGTCACGCTATCTAACTTGCGGGCCTTCTGCTCGCGAGTCCCTGCCACCGAAGCTGAAAAAGCCACCTCCCCAACGGCGAATCTACCGTAAGGTTCTTAATCGGTCCAGCAACTTAAGTACTGATCCCGAGAATGTATAGGCATAAAACTAAAAAAAAAAAAGCACATCGTAATCGAAAAAGATAAACAATCAAGTGACCTTACTTAAGTATCAATTCACACGACACATTAGTCGGTGTCGTGAAGTGTTGAACATGTTTTAAACGGCTGAGCTCTTCCCGCGGAACGAGCTCGGGTGATACCCGAGCGAACATCTGGGGCCGTGCCAGGCGTATTGCCAAACACGATGTCTAAGCTTCAGGATGCATCCACATGGGATTTATGTGCTCACGTTATAATGAAGTGATATGCTACGTAAATTATAAAGTCCCGAGTGCAGTCGACGCTGGCAATTTGGCAACCAACGATGACAAGGTTTCGTGGAAGAGTGTTGTCACATTTGAATTATCTTACAGAGTTTGACACAAAATCGAAGATAAGGTTTGTACGTGGTGGAGCCACGTAATACGTGAACGACGTGAGAATAAAAAAAAAGTAAAGTAAAGTAACAGCCTGTAAATGCCCACTGCTGGGCAAAGGCCTCCTTCTCAAATACTAGTATTAGAGAGGGTTTAGAAGCCGGGAAGGGCCCGCCACGCTGCTCCAGTGCGGGTTGGCGAGCTTCACATATCCTCGAAATAATATTTTTATTATTTCTCAGACATGCAGGTTTCCTCACGATGTTTTCCTTCACCGCTGAGCACGTGGTAAATACAGCACTTAAAATGGCTATTAACAATTTTAGTGGTGCCGGCACCGGGGAACGAACCCACGTCACTCGCGCTCTATGACACTAAAGTGAGCGTCCTGACCACCAGGCTACCACGGCTCTCTGTGAATAAAATGAAATAAATATAGATACAAGTTTATATGTCGGCATTATTTGTAATATTTGAGACGACATCACCTTCCTCGCACCTAACGCGGTAGTTGATGGGATTCTTCAATTACATCACAACGATACGGTGAGAAAATACGTTACGACGTATTTGAAAATCGAACGCAATGCACTAGACGTTGGCGCTTGTTATTAATGCAAGCCGATTCACGTTTGCTCTCTCGTTGAATTTATAATATTAGTAAACAGTTAAAATAATTATTTTATTGTAGTTTTCGATGTTAACAATATAATGTAGGTATTGTAATTTTATTTATCTTGTTATCTTTTATTTACTTTAGTTATTCTTTACCTTGCATTACCTTACCTAAACAGCCTTCAAACAGTCCACTGCACCACATAGACCTCTTCCATGTGGAGGTTTTGCCTCAATCTCCACGCTGGGTGCTTACCCTGGGTGCTTGGATTGGCGATCCCAGTTGCTATTTTGATGGTACACACCACATGGCAACTTGTATCTTTGTTATTCGTTAACTTCCAAATTTTCAGAACAATTCGGGTTAGCATTTATAGTATTTTTTTATTTTTATTTCAATCTTTATTTACGTATTACTATGACACACTCTTGTATTTTTAACTGGCGTCTGCTTCTTGTGTATATGTATATATTTATTAAAATATATTAGTAAATGAATGATGCTCTCCAAAATTATAAATATTTCTTTAAATTTAATGAGGAAACTGAGATTGAATTCAATTATGAAACAATCAAGAACGGAAGACGATTCGGAGTTGCGTTGATGGAAAGACGAATATACTGAACCCGATTGCCACAGAGTCGAATGATAAGAAACGATGGGTGGCTGTGATTCCATAAGATCTCTCCTACAATCTTGGAGGCGGTAGCAGGAAACCAGTCTTCCTACTCCCTACGCTTTTCCTTCGAGAAACTGACTGAATCTATCTATCTCTCGCCCGCGCTCTTCCGACGTGGTACCGACTGGCTCTACATTTCCATCCGCTACCGGCTTTCGTTTCTTTCTATCCGTAATTTCGTTAAAAATAATTTCTTATTATAACGAAAATGCTAAATCTATCGACTATCAAACATTATACATATAGTTTTAAGATATTTATAAAAAATCTATACACATATTTCTAAATCTTTTACGTAACTCAGGTTACGTGACACTATAGCCTATTGAGTGTGAGCCCTTTGAGAGATTTTCTCATATTTTTGTTAGAGCAATATCGTTATGATCCCCAATCAGACTAAATCTCCTATTAGACACGTTATCATTCATATTACATAAGATTTTTCAAAATGTACTTCATCGCTCTTATTCTGATTTTTTTTTTGTATTTACCAGTCACGTTAACCAGCCCGCCAACACGCACCGGAGCAGCGTATCGTCCATTAACGCAGCAAAAGCTTGGCTCTAACACGTAAAAAAAATTAGGTAAAGTTTTTTTTTTAGTTAAATTTATAATCTGCCGTCTGTTTAATTCCGTTGCAATGTTTCAATGATTTTCCCTTAGTCTCTTAAGATACCTACGTTATGAGAAGGAGTTACAAATTATCTTAAGCCGCCTACGCACGACCCTAAATGTGCGAAAAAAATTGATTTTATTAAATCAGCTTCTGCTGGACATAGTCCTCTGCAAGAAAACGACAGCTGTATCCGGCATGCCTTCCGTTTGGCAGGGTTTGCACGTAATCACCACGCTGGTCAAGCGGGTAGATCGACCGCAGAGTAGGTTGGGGAGCGCAGGAATAATCACAACAGAGAGACGAAATTAAAATTTCTTACATCAAAGTTATGAATTTTCATTCATTCATATATTCAGTGCCGGTAACCTTGCGCCAATGATTTTGCACCCCGGTCTGTGTAATTTGGGTTTTTGCAAATTCGGTTGGCTTTTTCGCCCTGGTCCAGGTCCTCGTTTGTTATTTAGTAGTGTATGCAGGTTATGCTGGAATTTTGAGAAAAGATGGCATTTCCCCTGACACTTACACGAGTTTGTTTAATAAAATTCAAATTAAGTTTAATCTGAAATATCCTATTCCACGACATAATAAACTTCTCCGCTTAATTTCGTTTAAAATCGTTCAGTACTTTAGTTGAAACGCGAGACAAACATACAAACTTTCAAATTTATAATATATTCGTAAGTCGCATAGAACTTAGTTTAGCTTTGACAAGTCCTTACTGTTCTTAGAAATCATAAGTATTGAATAATTTAAGCCTCAATATTGATTACTTAAATTGAATTATCTCGATATTTTGTATTTACGCGAAAATTTAAAATTTGAAATGTATTATTTATTCTAAAATCTAAAACAAAGCATACCACTGCACTACCTCAAGATACTGTGAGCAAATTTTGGGTAGATCGAACCAAAATTAATAAATAAAAGCTAAAGGTTAAAGGCCAGTCTGGACGTCTAACACCCAGTTTAAGCATGGTAGAGCCAAGCGGCAGCTTTTAGCTGCTGCTCGAATGGGCCGGCTCGACCGGATTGGTACCACGGCCTCGCAGAATACCGGCGTGAAGTAGAAGCATCTTGAGCTTTTGTGTTTCGTTCGGTGACTGTGGCAACTGGAGCATACTCCCTTCCCACCTGGCCTTCTCCTTTATCTTTTTTAAGGCCTGCAACGCACCAGCAGCTGCTCTGCTATTGTAGACGCACGTGGGCATCGGTAGTCACTTACCATGAGGAAATCGAAGCCTTTCTCTGATATAGTGATGTTTAGAACTTTGTTAAATGTCATTGAAACTGCATAGAATTAAGGCCCTCTGGTATCGGTGTTGGAAGCTGCCACCACAGCTAGGTACGCTATAAACCTACAGGATCTACAGGACCAGATCGAACAGAATAGAAGGCGGACAGCTGGTGTCCTGAAATACAAGCCCAAAGCTTAGTTTAGGCATCAGTCTCCCACGGTGCTTAAAATGCATCAATCATGTGTAATATTCTTGCGTCGGTATATCGTGGAGATCATAGCTTGGCTCTACCACGCTCTAAAAAAAAAGAGCTGGAAAGAATCCACCATGCTGTTCCAATGTGGGTTGGTGGACTTCACAGGTCTCTGCCGAGGTCAGTTTTTCCGGAAACCTACCTCTTCAAGGCCAAAGTGAACAGACATCTAGGCAAGCGTGTAACATCCTAGGCCTCATCTTCGCTTTCCATCGGGCAAGATTGAGGTCAAACGCAAGCCTATTTTTTCATAAAAAAAAAAGGTCCTGTAGGCTTATTAGAATAGGATGGGACTTGAAGAATATATTGTTTTAATATTACTCAGACATTTTATTTCCCAGGACGTTTCCCTTTCACCAAGAAGCACTTGGTAAGATCAAAGATAAAATAAAGTAAATTAAACATTTAAATGGTGCAATCACAAATAATCGAACCACCACTGTACCGCCGTGGCTCTAGCTCACGCACAGTATCCTAAATTTATTATTAACTTACCAAAGCAAAGTAAGTGCAAACAGTAGAGCAGTACCGAATTACTTATTCATATTTGATAAGCAGTTTGTGAGTTTATTCGTTTACATTAGAAATATTTGAAAATACACTTTCGCGAGTCACCTTGTATTAAGTAAAGGAGTGCAAATGTATTATCATAACATTTATTACGCATTATTTCTAATCCTGTCATCACGCTCTGTGACTTTTTTTTTATTAAATTAGGATGACAAACAGAGTGACAGTCGTCCTGATGGTAGTATATAAATAAGAAATGAATGCTAGAAGCCTGTAGGCAAACTAAGTCAATCAAAATATACGAGTTGTCACAAAGGACTGAGATGCTGTACTCCTCAGCCTGTAATCACACTGACACGCAGCCCTCCCTCCCGGAAGTGTTAGACGTTCGCATGTCATAGCCATTTCGGGCTACCTTCAGATTTTATTTATAAATTTTGGTCCGATCTACGCTGAATGTGCTGACAGTATCGTCAGGCATATTTTTTTTTGTTTTTTTTTTCTTTTCAAAAGAATACTAATAATGCTATTTAACTAACATTACTAATATTTCTGTTAACCCTCCAACTAAGCATTAGAGCTTGTATTTGTAGTGGTTCACGACAATAGTCGAATGGTGGGCTGCACCACTCCAACCTGCGACGTCATTTTTCGCAGTCCGCTTCCTAACCCATTAGGCTATTGGCGCTTTAAATAAATATATATATATATATATATATAAAAATTAAACGCCTTAATATCCGTAAACAATAGTTACATTTAAAATGTGTAGTGTTCGGGTAAATACGAGACAATCATTACGTACGTTCGTGTTAAAGATCTGTCCGTGCTAAACCGGCGCTGTTGATAACATTACACAGTTAATGCTATTGTAACTAAACGAATAAACTCCAATGAATCCTTATCAAACGGGCTGCAGTGGAGAAGACTAGCTAGACAGACCACTCGATTGTCTGTACGTAAAGTGCACGATGCGGGCTATTAAACAATACGGTTTCGTTAAATTCAGAAAAGCGGAACAACGTTACAAACCGTCATGTCGCAATGATTACAACATGTCGTGGAAATCTTACAATATTTATTGCATAATTTTTGTAGGCGGCAGAGCGAAGTGACGGCTTTTGATGCTACTCGAATAGGTCGGCTCGAACGGGTTGGTACCACGGCCTCTGAAGTAGAGGCATACTTACTTACGTACGTTACATACTTCTGCGAACGGTGAGTGAGATAACCGGAGGCCCGATCTCGTACCGCACAAACGTTAAGTAGGCAGAATACCGACTTGAAAGTAGAGGTATCATGTACTTCTGCGAACGGTGAGTGAGATAACCGGAGGCCTCCTTCCCACCCCTCATCCCCCGCCCACATTCTCTAAATAGCTTTAAACGTTTCTGCGTTTCGTTCGGTGAGTGATGTAACCGGAGACCCGATCTCGTACCGCACAAACGTTAAGTAGGCAGACTACCGACTTGAAGTAGAGGTATCATGTACTTCTGCGAATGGTGAGTGAGATAACCGGAGGCCTCCATCCCACCCCTAATTCCCCACCCACATTCTCTAAATAACTTTAAAGGTTTCTGAGACCCACAAAAAAACCGGAGACCCACAAACCGCACAAACGTTAAGTCGGGAAGGTGAAGACGAGTTAGTGCATCTGCTTGCGGGTACACTTACGGCACTATAATATCTCCTGCGCAGTTGACAAAGAGACAGCGAGATGTTCTCCTCGACGATTTCAACCACGGCGACTACTGCCAACATGCTCATCTTTTCATATATATATAGCATTATATCAATATTTTAATTTTTTATTTCTTTTTAATTTATTCATAGTAATGGCATCTACTTTCTAAATATGTTTTTCTTTTCACCTGCTAATTTTCGAGTACCCAGTAATCGTATTGTACCGCATAAGTCAAATTTTAAAACTTATTAATATTGAAAAGTCGAAGAATTATAAGTTGATTAAGCAGTGTGTTGAATTCATACGTTTCATTATTGTTGGCTGGCCGGGCAACACTTGGCAACAAGTTTGCCAATATCCGGGCATTTGTAGGCTTACCGATGTTGCTTTATAGATTGACCTTTTTATGTTACTGATACGGCGCTATGCAAAGTTTTTCTTGAATCTTTATATAGATATTTATTTTATATTTCTATTTCTTTTAATGCCGCCGTGGATTTTATTAGATATTCTTAGGTCAGCCGGTTTTGGACAGAGCAGTCTATAATAATTGCAAGCCATTTATCAACAGAGAGCCGTGGTAGCCTAGTGGTGAGGGCGTTCACTTTAGTGTCATAGGGCGTGTGAGTGACCCGGGTTCGATCCCCGGTGCCGGCACCACTAGAATTGTTAATAACAATTTGAAAGTGCTGTAATTACCACGTGCTCGACGTTGAAGGAAAACATCGTGAGGAAACCTGCATGTCAGAGAAATTTTAAAAAACGAATATATATTATTTCGAGAATATGTGAAGCCCGCCAACCCGAACAGGAGCAACGTGGCGGGTCTTTCCCGGCTCCTAAACCCTCTCAGATACTAGTATTTGAGAAGGAGACCTTTGTCCAGCTGTGGGCACTTACAGTCTGTTGTTTTACATCAATAGATGTACATGTAGTCAAGATAAATGATATAAAATCAAATCAAAAAAATTATTCATCAATACAAGCAACATAAATTTCCCTTGTCAAATGTATTTTTTTTTTAAATCTAATTATGTTTCTCCGATGGAGAAGAAACAGGCGAAAGAAACTCCGGCGATGGATTGTTCATTTTTGTATTTTTTTTTATTCTTAACAAAATGTATTAATAATATTACAATTTTTAAAAGGGTTTGAAAGCGATCAGCTCCAACAACAGTGCTACAGACGGCTGTCTGCACATGCACTGGTGAAAAGCTTCTCCTTGAACCCTATGAGAACCCTTTCACCACTGCACTTGTATGCAGTATGGTTCTGAAATCTATATTCTCATTAGAATTGTATAAATTTCTATTCCCCACACCCCTTTATAGATATTAAGACGTACATGCTGGTGTAATGATTTCTCGTATTTATGCGAACAACATTTGAAATTAAACTATCCTTTACGGTTTTCATCGAGTTTTACGTTCGTTTTTTATGTTCTCGTCGTTTAGAGTGCTTTAAAGCACCCGTGTTTACGGGGGGACAGAGGTGATGGACGTCCCGATGTCATAGTTAACTCGAGCTACCTTCAGCTTCTAATTATTAATTACCATTCGATCTACGCAATGGTATGCTTGGTTTTAGATTTAATTAGCTAGGTACCCTGTCATCTTCCCTATTGATATGGGGATGCTTTTTGATTCCAAAAGCCTCGCGATTCACCCTTGACAGGCATCGGTGTTCTGTTGTGGTCTATGGAAGGTTTGCTGTGAGTTTTATAAAGAAACGGTGGGTGGTAGATTCTGAAGTATGTTATACCAGTCCTCTAAGTCTACAAGCTTTCTCCATCGAGAACTTTCTCCATTATCTCCACGCTTGATAGATAATGGCGTGTATATGGTAAATGTAAATATAAACGGTATAGTCGGGAGAGGAAGACAAATCGGAGACGTTCTGATAAAAGGCCGGGTCAAGTGTACTCTAAACCAACGAGCACGCAAGCGAAGATTGATGAAAGTGGAAGAAGCGAAAAACGTATGTCAGGACCGTAGCAAGTGGAAGAAGATTGTGTCTGCCTACCCCGTTGGGAACAAGGCGTGAATATATAGTACATACATTGACAGATAGGTATGGAGATCGTATTTCCGAACGTCGTCGCTCCTGAGGCTTGCTTCCTAATATCGTCGTAGCACCATTAGATCTGATACCCATCGGCACAAAACGTACGAAACGGTACGGTAGATGAATGAATTTACATAGTTTGCAGTCTCCCTGTACGCTCGCTTCCCTAGATTTTAATGAACTTAATTTCATAAATAATCCGAATCCGATTTGAGCCAATTAAGAGATGGTGAAAATAATCAAATACTATGAATTTATTTATATATAAACCCAAGCTATTTCTGAAATATTCATTGTACTATTGTATGATTAAAAAGAATGAGAAAAAAGAGGTTAGAGGTATGTTCTATGATACGAAATGCCCATTCTACATCGATTGTAACCGAATCATGAAACGGAAGAAGATTTAAAAAAAATTAAAATGTGATAAATAATTTGATTCGATCTGATTTGATTAGGCGCTGCGCTTTGCGACATCGATGGATAGATATTTGAGTTCAACTTTTAAGTTTCGCTGCATACTGACAGATTGGACCATTCCCGGCGCGCACAATACTATTCTATGTTATTTGAGTAATTTAATCTCATGCAGGTATGTATATTATGAACGTTATAAAATAATATGCCGGTATGTATCTCCATTCCGTATTTATGTAGAATTGTTTAATATAAAACGGTTCACCAGATGGTAAGTGATTACCGTCGCCCAAGTACATCTGTAACAAAAGAGGTCCTGGAGATGCGATGTCGGCCTTTAACGGTATTTGGAAGACGGGAGGTAGGATGCGGAGGGGGATAAGGAGGGGGAGTGGGCCTCCGGTCACCTCGCTGGCCGAACGAAACGTAGAAGCATAAGATGCCTCTACTTCAAGCCGTGTAATATGCCGTGACGTACCAACCCGGCCGAGTCTGCCCATTCGAGCAGCAGCAATAGCCGAAGCTTGGCTTAATCACAATACAGTTAATAGTCATTAAACGTTCACAAGTTTTCAACAAGTTCAATCAATTTATGAATTTAATAGTAAATACATTGCGAAATTTCACTCCCATTTTACCACACTTAGGGACGGAATATTATCTTCAAAGCAATATGGGATTACCTCGGGATCTAGCTTAACATAACATAGGTTAAACTATTTAAATCGGTTCAACCGTTTCTGTGAAAAATTTGATCATAACAAAAGCCAAAAAAAAAATTCGCGTTCAATACAGAACTTTCTCGCTTTTTTTTTTATGAAGTCGATTAAAAAATCATAGAAGTTATGACTTGTAATGGTTGCAATAATGACACCGAAGGTATATTAACTCGGGTTAAAAGATAAATTATATCCGCGGCTGAAACTCCTGAAGTAATAAAGTTTACTGAACATGCTACAGACGGAGCGCTTCCGTCTACGCTACAAGATTTTCTGTATCTAATGCACTGTAAAAGGAACTATATATATATTACTTCTGTATGTCATTTATTGATTTTCAAACGTGCGGTAGATTCCATTCCCCTCCTCGTCCTTCCTCCCATATCGCGAATATCCTTAAAGGCCAGGGACGCACCTGCAGCACCTCTAGCGTTGCTGATTTACGTGGGCGACGGTAATCACTTAACGCCTGGTGAACCGTTTGCTCGTTTGCCGCCTTTTCCATAAAAAAAAAAAGATTCCTTCTCTGCTTTGGAGTCGTCTGGGTAGGTACCACCCAGTTACCCATATCTACAGTTAAGCAGCATTGCAGCCACTGTTGTGTTCCGGTTCGAATGGTATAGAGAGCCAGTATAATTACGTTCCATCTTAGCCCTCGGGGTTTACGACAATTGCTGGGAAGCGGTTTGGTGAGAGCAGCGCCGGTACTACCAGTGATACTCCTCCCCACCACCAGTCTGTGGTATTTGGTATCGGCATATAAGTATAGAACGCAGAAGGCGGTGCTCTTCGATACCCCCAGTCGGTCGGTTTCTTTCCCTTTGTCACTAACCCCCTGCCGAGTTGTCTCCTCTGCCGAGGGCTTCCGTCTAGGGTTGGATTTTTATTATTTATTTATTTAATTTTATTAATAATATATTTCATTGAATATTATTTATTTTACGTTATTCGATGTATCAATATATATTTATATATACAACCCAACAAGATGAGAACCATAAAAGGGAAAAATATTTTCTCCCTGGGTAAGACCATCAAAACTCTGATTTTCAGTGGAGCCTGCAAAAAGACATTTTATATATTTTTTTTAATATTTCAATAAGCTTACTAATTAACTAACAGAGGTCAACAGATTATTTAATAATTTGCTTGTTAAGAACTTCGTTAATTCATCAACATCTGTTTATGGATTTGAAAAACATTTAGCTCCTTTTCTGAGTCTTCTATCCTAATATGATTGCATTTTGCAGCGCAATATTTGTCCCGCAGCCTCCGTGTGAAACGCAATCTGCGCTCGTTGAACAGAGAAGAAAAAAACGGAGCAAGCACAAACGTGTTTCCAGCTCAGTTGTTGCATAAACCTTCTGAAAATAGCATTGTAACAAAGAACACTGTGCAAATCGATTCATTGCATAGAAGAGAAAAGTCCGAAAAAATATTTCAGTATATGCCATTTCCCATTGGCATTCACAGAGTGCTCCTCTTTCACTCACCAACATAGATATATATATATATACAATTATTGATAAGAGAATAGGAATATAGATCAAATAGATACATTTGCTAAATCTGTATAAATAAAAATTTAATACCGTTCGTTGGTAAACAATAAGTTAAACGTTTCTTTTATTCAATTTAGAGTTCTTTGAAGCTTAAGAACGTCAAAATCAACACCGGTTCGCAAAACAAAACCTTCACAGAGAAGAATCGTGAAGAAACCCCAGAGTTTCAACTTCTTCATCTTAACGCTATGTTGTCTCAATCATGATGACATCAATTATGACATGGTTCAGAACGGCTGGACCGATAGAAGTCATATTTCTACAATATATTTGTACAATATATTGTGGCGAGACGATGTTTCATAGCTGTGATAAGGCGCGATAGATTGCGCTGTCAAATCAATACAAATCCATACATTTCACTTGAAAAACGGATTTTTTTTTTAAATCTACCTCCGTCTCGTAATGAGGATCCTCTGACAGAGGAGAAACGGGCGAAAGAAACTCCGTACGTATTAAATAGTCACAATATAAGTTGGGCCAAAAAGTCTTTTAGTCGAATTATTAATAAATTTCATTCTCATCGCGCCACCTACCGGAAATAGCTGAACAACGTCTCAGCCCAGACGTCTTAGTAAGAAATGTAGTTACGGTTTTATTTTTATTTTCTATATATTATTCTATTATATTCACATGTATTTCGTGTCTGCAAGAAGCTGCAAAAAGGATTCGGGTAAATTGCATTGATCGGAGCGTGTGTCGCAGAACTGGCTGAAAAGTTTAAAGGGGACGAGTTTGCATATTGAATAATTTTGCTTTTGAGGGATGTTTTAGTATGGAATAGAAGCCAATTCAATGCATTTCATCACGCGAAAACGGCAGGGAGGATTTCAATAAAACTACATTAGTTGTATAGCTCATAATTTGACTTAAAAAAAATGTCTTAAGTTCCATTTCAATGGGTTAAGAAGATCTGAACAGCTTGAGCTTTCCATATAATGCAGTCCGAAATAAAACAGAGGTTATGAATGTTAACTTGAATTGCAGCTATATTTAAGCGAGCGAACCATGGGCTTTATCTAAGTCTAGATATAGATATAATGACACAAAAAATTAACACTTTCGACCCAAATGGACATGGTCAGGTCGGGTCAAGTTGAGGTTATAAAATTCGTATATTGTATGGTAGAGATATATTTCGAAAGAAGCTTTTTATCATTTGGTACCGGTGCCCGGCTCTGCGTTCCCATGATAGAGGCCTTTCATATATACACTGCAGACATGATCACGGGGGCACGGTCACTAAACAGCCGCTGGTATTTGGTACTGCGATCAAATAAACAAGGGAGAATGTCAGTCTGGCCGGGGTGGTGACCATGCGTACCATGACTTATAGAACCACGGTGGACAAGAGGCTCTGGTTTTAATATCAAATACGCGTGTGCTCTCAGTTCGAATCCGGCTATAATTATTAGATGCAATTTTAAGTGAATTTACCAAGTCGTAAGGACTTGGCATGCCTGTGTATTTATCGTTTCGTGGAGATCTGCCAACCTCGCACCGGAGCAACATGGCTTCATAAGTTTAACCACGAGAGACGATATCAGTAGGTCTTCAACTGCTCGGATGTCAGGCAACTTGTTGCCAGAACAGCCGGCTTGTAAACAACACGAGAGCTCATTGATTCTATTAACCTTTAAATTTTGGTCAAATGGTTTCGAAAGCGCCAAGTTTAGGTTAGCTTATCGGGGAATACTAACAAAGTTATGCAACTTGAAATGTGTAATTATACGACAGAGCTGATTTTTCTTTTCTTATAAAGTACTTTCTCGAAAGTACGAAAGTTTATCCAAAATCTGTGTATGTAACTTCAACATCCTGTTCCAGATGCGTGGTGCAAGGACTAAGATGTAACGAAATTGTACTGGTTGTATCGCTAACATACCTTTGAATTCGGAACACGTCAGTTTGTGACACTGACGATCGGTGGCAGATACGGGTGAGAGGGTGGTGGAGCTACCCCGGAGACTCCTAGACAGAGAATGTGCCTACCACCAGCTACGTTGTTTTGTGCAAATGTAAATCTTTTGAAACGACCGAGAATATATCTAGACGGAGAAAGGGTTAAAGAACAATATCTAAGCATTATCTATGCTTTTCTTTCCTTGTTTTCCTACTTCGGTGAATAAATATTCTTCGATAGGGATCAAATTCATTAAATACTAGCGTATGCCCACGTCTTCCTTCGTGTGATATTTCTGTTTGTCTGTTGTTATGCAGTAGTATTCGAAATACTTAACTCTCAACCATATATTTTTCATAGTCCATACGAGGAGCATGAGTTGGAGGGTCAAACGCAGTGTGGAAGGACCCCCACAAGCACGACACACAAGCGACGACCTGCGCAGTGTTGCGGGAAGTCGATGGATGCAGGTGGCTCAGGACCGTGCTTCGTGGCAATCTTTGGGGGAGGCCTATGTTCAGCAGTGGACTTCTGATAGGCTGAAATGATGATGATGATGATGATGAGCGTAACCGTGTATTTGACATAATTTTTCCAAACTCTATTGAATTAGGTATTTAGGGATGCACTAGAGACGAAATCAATATATTTTTTTTCAAGCCCCGATGCTTCTGCACACAGAGAGTCAAATTATTTTAGATTTTAGAGCTGCCATGTTTTAGCAAAAAAAAACATATTTTTCAAAAGAAAAAGAGCAAAGAGTTACCACCACCAGATACCACACATACCAGACCAAAGATACCGACAAAGTTTCTTTCGCCAGTTTCTTCTCCATCAGAGATTTTTGATGTATAGTTAACACATTTTAAAAACAGATTTATAAATATTCCTAATAGAATTCTGAAATTCTAGTCTGCCGATTTTGCTATGCAATATTTATCGAATAAACTACGAATAAATCACTATCTGAATTCCTAAAATATTTTCCGCTGGAGAAAAATTGAGTTTCGAAATGATTTCTACCAAAGAGTTATTTTATTTCACTGTATGAATACGGTACCATTATTAAAAAAATATATAAAACAATAAACGGTATTATTATCATAATGTGCAAATGTGTTACAAATTTTAATAATATTTTAATATTTTAATAATTTCGATAAACATTTTTTTATGGGAAAGAAGACAAACGAAAAAACTGTTCACCTTATGGTAAGTGACTACCGTCGCCCATCTACATGTACATCTGCAACACCAGAGGTGCTGCAGGTGCGTTGCCGGCCTTTAAGGGTATTTGGAAGATGGGAGGATAGGGAGGGGAATTGTGAATCACGAAAAAAAGAACGAAAACTCTAAAGGTTAATCAACCACACATGCGCTCACAACCCGCTGTGTGACGATTGAAATCCGACAGATGGCGGTAGATTATAATCCCACAGAGCGATGACGTCACTAACGTCACACGCATTCGCGGTAAGATAGCCAATAGGAAATGTACTTTAAAACTATCCTTATCATTTTAACGGCATCACGTAATCCGGCAAATTGCCTCGACTTACGTAACGTAACAATGTTGGGTCTGAGCAAAAAAAAAAATCCTTCACTATAATAATTGTGATTTAACGTTGCGTGCACCAACAGTAAAACGGCTAACTGAAGAAATGCCCGACACGCTTAAAACTGCATGTAAGGTAAACATATTTACATTATGCAGGACAGGCTCAGGACCGTGTTCAGTGGACTTAGAACATAGTCTGTTATGATGATAATCATGAAGCATTTTTTTTTTTCAAATCCAATCGTAAGGAAGACCGATATTAAAAGAATATCCTCGTTATTGTATACACGACTTTTGACGAAAAATTAAATAGTTTAGGATATTAAATATGGTGAAATGTCGTAAAAAAGCTGGTTGTAGAAAAGAGACTATTATTTACGGATGTTATTGCGTTTTTAAATTTACACACACATCAATAAACGCATGCACGAGCTCTGCGCATACGCATACGTCAATTATGTGTACCCATCTTCAATATGTCGGAAATATTGTTATATTATCTAGAGCAGGGATTCCCAAAGTGGTCACCGATCGCAAAGTTTCTAAATTTGTAAGTATTTTGTATCAATAGGAAATATAAAACTAGTTAGAGATTTTTAACGTAGGACCGCCATGGTCTGAGGCATCAGATCATTTTGGAAAAGGGGTCTCTTGCCCAAAATAGTTTAAGGATCTCTGCCCTAGAGATTAGGATGACCCTTGCTGATTTTTATGGATGTATTAAGCCAATCGAAACGGGAAGTCGCTGTATGCAGGTGGTCCAGGTTTGAGCTTTGTGGCAATCTTTGGGGGAGGCCTATGTTCAGCATTGGACTTGTGATAGGCTGAAATGATGAATGATGATGATGAATCACTATTTGAACGCAAATATCATCTGATATATTCCTTTCTATATCTTTTTTAGTATATTATAAATATCTGTATATTATAACTATTATGTATTAGATATTAATATTTAATTGACAATTCTTTTTATTTTTGAAAATTATTTACTTAAACATTGGCACTTGCCAATGTGTAATTATATCACACCCAGGCTTGAATGCCAGACAATGCTAAAGGGCATTAAGTCCACCCATTGAAAGCCTTAGTTTTAGGTATTGACAATAAAGGTCTAATAAAAAAAAATTAATTAGACCTTTTAACAAAAACCGGACTCTGAAGGACGCAAAATGACTACGACATACCTACCCATTCGCATGCCGCAGTTGACCTTGTGACCGCCATCACGAACCTCACGAAAGCGATGCAAAGATAGGAATCACGGAATCCGAAACGGAACCTAATAATCCTTTCCACGTAGGTAACAAAGCCTGTAATCGTGCGGCGATTATTTAAAACAGACCCCGGGTGCTTTCTTAACTTTCTAAGGCTATACAAATTCGTGTACGTTACCCTTCTTCATCGAAAATCAGCTGTTAATAAATGCACATCTATCGCTGTCAATGTAAATCAATGATTTAAATTAGTTTTAGAATCAATCGAAGTTCAACGAAGACAAAATTTCGTCGTTTCATTAGATTATTTCAATAAGGGAAAAGGAGTTATATAACTGAAACTATTATTTACGGATTATGCCGCGTTTAATTTTGTTTCACGGGGGCACTGGGGTGTTACACGTCCAGATGTCAGTCAACTAGGCCCATCTCCATTTCAAATGTGCAGTGTTCACGTAAATACAAGAAATTATTACTAAAAATGTTGTTTCATATTAGGAAATATCGCGTAGCAGTAGAGTGTTTTTCCTAAGTAAAGTGCAAGGGCTTAGATCTGTCAGTATAGTCCGTTATGAGACATGCGCTTTTACCCAAGTCTCGGTCGTGGAGCTTAACACAAATTCGGGGATACGCGCACAAGCTCTGAACAGATATATATCTGTTGTATCTAGAGCACCAAATAACCCCCCTCTATTGACTAAGCTCTATACTTTATCTATGAATATTTACCGATCCAAAGTCGTTCTTTGAACTGCCCGTTCCTATATGCTTTTTAGTTTTACGTTAGATCATCTGCATCGGGATCAGCATTGAAGATGCCGGACCGAATAAACCTAAATAGACCTAAAATGCATTCAGGTCTACTGTATACCCGGAGCCCTTTACAGCTTCATCTAAACAGGCTCGCAAGAGTGGAGGCCTCCATGTTGAACTTAACTATACTTTGTCGTCCGACTGCCTATATCGAAACTTAAGGCAACCCTCGATACTGCGATGCAATATGCAACAAACGACATCTAGTGCATTAAATATAAAACCAAATTCGAATTATTATGAGTATCGAAACTAACGAAGCCATAACTTGAAGAGAGAAAAAAAACGAATAAACTAGAAAACCAATCTTAACAAAAATTCGAGATAGTTCAGGGGTAGAGTTCCTAGGCATAAACCCTCGCTTGTACCTATAAACCAATTTGGTTTCGGGTGAGCAATAACATAGTTATAAGTTCAGTTTACCTGCGGTAGATTAAATTCCGATGCATGTATAGACTCGACACCGGAGAGCGACGTATTTAAATAGATTTACGCTTAATAACAGCCTCCAGCTGTCGACAATATTGAATCACAGCACCTCCACATGATCCTAACGCGTTTAAATACCGGACTGGACATTTTCCACGTATAATACACATCATACTCGTTATATAACACACTAGTGATATAACTGTACAGTGGAATAATGTAAAGTAATTGACATTAAAAAAATAAACAATTACACATAGGACAGGCATACATTACTGGCCTTAATAAATTTCAATTATAACTTATTATATATGCAATTATAAACAATGATCCTTCCTTAAAAGCTTGTAAATAGTCCACTGTAGGACATAGACCCCCTCCCATGAGGAGGATGGTTGGTATAATCGCCACTATCGGCAAGAGGATTGGCGAACGCATTGTCCCTCGCACTTTAGACTATTGAACTAGTGACAAACTACATGAGCCATTCTTAAGGCTGTACTAACAAACGAAAAGAAGGCTTTTTTTCGATTGTTTTTTTCTCCAATTCCACTTTAAGTTGGCAGACGTGACTGGCGAATCCTTGTGATTGTCGGAAAAATCAATTGTACTACCACTATCTAGTCATGGGTCCTATGAAGAGCCACAATTGGATATACGATGTGTTAAATCTTCATCAAAAGAGAGATCTGGGCTTTTAATTTATGTTGTTAACTATAATTTGAACTATACCTATTATTGTACATTAGCTACTTACGGTTTCAAAGATACGAAACTACATATTTTAATATTTACGTCAATTCCATGGATTGTTTCCATTGGATTCCAAAGCGAGACAAGATATAAAACAATAGACAACCTTTGTATAGGTATGTACTAATATACCAATCAGAAACAGTTGCGTGTATTCTTTGTTCATTTATTTATTTATATTTATTTGTTGATCATATGTGATACTTGTATAGATGTTAACATTTTGTTTATGTCCTATATGATATACCACTTATTGGCATACTAATTTTACAATATGATATAACTATATAAGGTATATTACATTACATTATTACACTGTTGATCAGAGGTCAAAATCAAAATTTATAACAACTATCAAAGTAAAATAAAATGATAGCAATAAAATAAAATAACAGTTGGCCTATTATGTTACACGTATTTCGGACGTAAATTGTAAGTGTACTGTAGTGACCAAATATACGATTTATCTATCTGTTTATATTTAAAAAAAATTAACACTGTTAAAACGTTCTCGTCTAAATTCAATCAAAATGCACCCGGCGCACCTGGCCCGAAAATGAGCGCACCGAAATATTCATCGGATTTCAAACAGGCTCCGAATACCGTTCGCTAGCGTAATTTCACTTTAATCAACATAGAATTAATTTCTACTAGTTTGCATTCGTATTATGTTCGGTTAGGAATTTGCAGAACAAACATATCAACTGGTAATTGGAATAAAATCAAACCATACCTTAATTTTTATTTCGCACATCCTTATTGCTTACGGTGTGAACTTAGCCAAAATATTGGTGAAATAATTTCATTATAATATTCAGGTTTCCGTCCGAGGAATGAAAGAAAGAAGAAAGAAAGTACTTTATTCATTGCCACAGCTCAAGTGACACATAATGAAAACTTAATTGACATAACAAAAAATAATAATAATTATTATTATTATTGAGTTGCAGCAACAAAACGGTGTCCGACTCAGCATAATGCTGTAGCAATGCTAAACCACAACTACAGCGCTGGTATTGCGTCGGAACTCTGTGTTTTTTTTAGCGAGCAGTTGTCAGGCTTTTTGTAATACTAATTTATCCCAGTCAGCCTCTCGGAACATCTGAGGCGGCTGGAACTCCGTGACGGACCGCTCCGAGCTCAAATGCAGAAGGCGGTGCTACTCGATACCGCTCGCATTGTCCGCCGGTTTCTTTCCCTTTCTCCCTAACCCTCGGCCGTCTGGTCTCCCCTGCCGGGGGCTTCCATCTGGTTGGGTTTTAAGTATCTATTTAATTTTATTATATATATAATTTATAAAATATTACTTATATTATGGTATTTATTTATACAACCTAACCAGATGAGTAAATATATAAATACCCCAAAAATATTAATAACAATGCGAACCATCATATCGTTTACCGATTACAAAATCATCAATAATGTATATTGCATCGCGATGAGGTAAAACTTTCTAAAACGTACGTATTAAAAATTTACAATAAATCCTACCTTTAGGATTTAGGACACATTAATTCAAAGTGGCCGAGTTGTTAGGAGATCTGATCAGAGCATAAGGGGTATTATACCTTTTTTTTTTCCTTTTTTATTAATACATAGATGAGCTGTATCCATTGCAGACACTACCGGCTCAATAGCAGCACAAGGTTGCGCTGAAAATCAGTGTTGCGGGAATCCGTGATGTAACCCTCAGCGTAGAGCTATTTGTTGCATCACTCTGTAGCGCAGAAAGAAAAAAGTATACTCAAATCATATTTTCTTTTAGCACTATGCCGGTAAAATACAAGGTTTAAATCAACGAATGATGATGGAATATCCATACGGAATGGGTCTCAAAAGCTGGCGATGGGGAGGAGCTTCACTGGTGCAAGGGCAAACCTGCGAGAAAAATATATGCCGGCTTTAACTGTTGTGTAGTTGGATAGAGATATGTTCAGCGGTAGAATAAAAAGGACTGATTTAGTAAATAGAGTTTTCTACTCTGTCTGCGAATAAAGATGCCTGAGTTTGATACCCTACGTCGAAAGCTAGTACTAAAGGGACCTGATCTAATCCACCAAGGGGACTATAATAAATGTCTACATCTCTGGCCACCCCAATATTGGGTACACAGTCGTGAGAGTATGTATAAAAGTAAAGTAGCAGCCTATAAGTGCCCACTGCTCAATGAGAGCGGGTTGGCGGGCTTCACATATCCTCGAAATAATATTTTATATTATTTCTCAGATATGCAGGTTTCCTCACGATGTTTTCCTTCACCGCCGAGCACGTGGTAAATACAGCACTTAAAATTGCTATTAACAATTTTAGTGGTGCCGGCAGGACACTCGCGCTCTTTGAAACTATATTGAGAGCCCGGACCACTAGGGTACCACGGCTTCGTGAGCGTATATATATATTACGCTGTACTGAATTATTGCCTATACTAATGTACTTTAGATAAAAGGCCAGGTCAAGAGTACTCTAAACCAACGAGTATGCATGCGAAGATTGATGAAAGTGGTAGAAGCGAAAGACGTATGTCAGGACCGTAGCAAGTTTCAAAAAGATTGTTCTGCCTACCCCGTTGGGAACAAGGCGTGAATATATACATGGTGTAAACATAGTGAAGAGAAGCAAAGTTTTCTAAAAATATTAAAAGTTTAAAGGTTATGTCTGCAAACAAATCTCTTAAATCCGAAATAATTTCTTTTTAATATATTCAAGTTAATTTGCAAACACAATCTGTATTTATTGCAAATAATATTCATAAAGAAATTATTTATAGATTGAACATCAATATTGTTTAAACATCTTGTTTAATTGTCGTTTAACTCGGCCTTAACGTTTAATTTAAGATTCAACAAGTGCTTGCATGCCTATCTGGGGTGACCAGCACCTCATTAGCTCCTACACTCTGAGAAGGCGACACATAATTCAAGCCCTTCGCACACTCTCGTGTCTGGAGCAAGCGAAGTCGTGAATTAGTAAGATGCCGGAAACGGCGCAATGCGGCGCCACTACGCGCTGTTTTTCTTTTAGGCTTAAGGCTTAAAGTTTAAGCCATGCATTGAACATTCATCGTCCTTTTTAATGTGAGACGAAATCGCATGCATAATGCTATAACTAATTTTAATCCTTTCACTTGTAGGAATTAATAACTTTTCTTTTATGTGAAAGGAGCCTAACGTACAAGTTGGTCATCTGATGGTAAGTGATTACCGTCGCTCACGTTTACGGGACTGCAGACTATCTCATCAGCAAGAGCAAGTCCACTGCTGAACATAAGTCACACCCCAAAATTGGCCACAAAGCTCGGTCCGTTATTGCTATAACAAATCCGAACCCACGAACGAACGAAAACCCACGATATTTCTCGTTCTAGTTACACAACATATTATAATTATTATATAAGTAACCCAACGGTTTCACCTTAAGTTAGGTTCAGATTACTCAATTATATATCAATAATTGATTTAATAATATTATAGAATTGAACAATAATTCAAAATTTGTTTGTAATACTAGTATAAGAGAAAATAATAATCGATATGATGAAATTTCAGCAACTGAACAAAATCGCAAAAATTATAAATTAAAAAATTAAAAAATTAAAAATTATAACAAGACATATATTCATTATCGTAATATTAGGAATACATGAATGATGATAACCCATGGGAGTGTGATGTTCGCTCTCAAGCTGTATCTAAAAATGTCTCTGCCTCAAAAAAATATTGTCAAAGAAAGTTGTGTTACTTAGACCTAGGAGAATAGTTCATCATCATCATCATCATTTCAGCCTATCAGAAGTCCACTGCTGAACATAGGCATCCCCCAAAGATTGCCACGAAGCTCGGTCCTGAGCCACCTGCATCCATCGACTTCCCGCAACACTGCGCAGGTCGTCACTCCATCTTGTGGGGGGTCGTCCTACACTGCGTTTGCCTGTACGCGGCTGCCACTCGAGAACTTTTTTTCCCCAACGGTTGTCAGTTCTGCGAGCTATGTGGCCGGCCCGTTGCCACTTCAGCTTGCTGATCTTTACGGCTATGTCGGTTACCTTAGTTCTGCTGCGGATATCATCGTTGCAGACTTTATCACGCAGAGAAACACCGAGCATAGCCCTTTCCATAGCGCGCTGAGCAACTTTGAGAGCTTCCTCATACGGGCTGCAGTGAAGGATCAAGTCTCGGATCCGTATGTCATCACTGGCAACACGCACTGGTTGTATACTTTGATCTTGAGGCTAGTAGTGGTCTTGAATAGTTCATGCCGCCTTTTAAATTAAAACATAAACAATATTTACTTAAAATAGCCTTTGACGTAAAAAAAAAACAGACATGCAAATATTAAGAGCTGGACGTTAAAGTTGAAATGAAGAAATCTCAATCTTATAATAGTTACCTTAAACCTTAATGGCCTATGCGTGTTCACTGTAATTATAAAAGTGCATCGCATCACTACAAACTAATTACAAAGCTCAAAAATATTCGCATCGCATGAAATTTACAACATTTCGCATAGATAGATATAGAATTCGTAAAAACTGTATGTACTAAATTGGGCTTGGAAGCGGTCGCTCAATTTTTTAAAAGTTCCGCGTTGAAATCCCGTTTTATTTAGTTTATGGTGTCTTCAAGTGGCCGTACAGGGCGTTATTAGAAAAAAAAAACAAGGTTGTTTGCAGCGAACATTTATTTATTTAAGCTTCATGCACTAAGGGGTACATGGCGGACTTAATGGCTAAGCAGAGATAAACACGTAATAGAGGCGATACAGTTAAGAGAATAAAACAAGTAAAAAGATATAAATATCAAAATATATACTTACACAGCCAGGTAGAAACATACATACATACATACAAATATACCATGTACACATAGCATAATGAATTTAAATACAAAATACAAACAAATATGCACGTCAGGACAAACAATTAAAACGACACAATGACAAACAGCAGCACTAGTACAGACTTGCAACATTTTTGTAATGTTCGCGGAACATATCGCGCGTACTGCGATTGTGAGAATGCATGCTATTAACATCGCGCAACAGGATCGGTGATGACTGAAGATCAGCGTTTCAGTCAAGCACCGTTCAACAACGACGATAAAGTGTAAGTCTGAGGCTTCTCTTAGATTATTTATTTTATGCTTTTGTCGTTTTTATTGTTCTATTGTATTTCTTGTGACTATGTACCTCTTGTGCTGTATAAACGAACAGATCATACGTTATACATTAATTTCAATACGAGTGTGTTTTTATATACTTGTTTTTTATTTCTCGAATCACTACTCATTAGATACGTAATACATTTTTTTTTTGTCAGTCGTCAGTCTCACTCAAGTACGTCACGTTGGACCAGCTCCTGACAACATTTAACATTTTTGCTTTCTGTTGTTGCGAAATGTTTCTCTCTAATTTTTCATACTTTGTTATAAACAGTAATAATAAACGTGAGTGCGAAAACAAGGTGTCACTCTTATCTGTTGATTGATGTGCATATTATATCCAAAATATTTAATGTAAGTGCAAAGAGAAGTGATTTGATGTAAGAAAAATTATAAGTCTGTTAAGGGCTTACTGAATATTTCTGTACTTATAGCCCTCGTGAAGCGCGGCAGTGGTCAGCTACTATATTATATACTAACTGACCCCTAAACTAGGAGCATGTAAGTGCCCACTGCTGGGCTAAGGCCTTCTTCTAAAATATGAGTATCTAGTATAGTATAGTAAATACAGTCCAGTGCGGGTTGGCGGTCTTTACATATACTCGAAATAATATTTTTATTATTTGTCAGACACGTGGTAAACAAAACACTTAAAATTGCTATTAGCAATTTTAGTGGTGCCGGCGCCGGAGATCGAAACCCAGGTCATGCGAGCTCTATGAAACTAAAGTGAGCGCTGACCACTGGGCTACCACGGCTCACAACTGACCTCGGCTGATTATAATTATAGGTCTTTGAGTCATATATTATCTACACGAACTGCAAATGTATATTTGCTGACTCAGAAAGCATATGAATGATTATTTAAATGAAAACTTAAACGCTGTATGCCGTATTTGGCATTAACAGCTTCGTCGGTCTCGGGGCTTGAGACCGGAATCAATAAACGCGCACCTACGTTGCACTTTCATATCTTATATTGAATTGATTACGTGCCTATGGAATGTCACGGACGGTCAAGTTGTGCCGTACGTTCTGGGCATGAGTGTGGCATCATCATCATCATCATCATTTCAGCCTATCAGAAGTCCACAGCTGAACACAGGCCTCCCCCAAAGATTGCCACGAAGCTCGGTCCTGAGCCACCTGCATCCATCGACTTCCCGCAACACTGCGCGGGTCGTCACTCCACCTTGTGGGGGGGTCGTCCTACACTGCGTGTGCCTGTACGTGGCTGCCACTCGAGAACCTTTTTTCCCCAGCGGTTGTCAGTTCTGCGAGCTATGTGGCCGCCCCATTGCCACTTCAGTTTGCTGATCTTTACAAATCTATCTTTTTTAATTTATCTTTTTTTTTTTTTGAGTGTGGCAACATTATAAGATTAAATCGCTGAAAATTGAACTCGCTAGAGAAATTTAAAAGGTGAAAAGGAGTGTTTTAATTGCTTTTGTTTGTTAGAGCGGACGCGGTCTTACGCTTTCTTTAAATAAGTCCGCTTTAATTCGTGTTTCGTTTTTTAGTAGTGGCGTAATATACGTCTAACCACTTTTTACCCTTTTGTCCGCCGTCTTACAATGGAGCAAGCGTGGCACAAACCCTTTATGGCCTCAAAATCCTGTTAAACTTCGAGTGGAGTCTTTATAGCTTTGATTATTTCTATAGATTTATGTCGAATCTTAAATATAGCCATGAGATAGTGATTAATGGGGCTAGTTTTAAGCGTGGTAGAGCCAAGCGGCGGCTTTTGCTGCTGCTCGAATGGGCCGGCTCGACCGGGTTGGTACCACGGCCTCGCAGAATACCGGCGTGAAGTAGAGGCATCTTGTGCTTCTGCGTTTCGTTCGGTGAGTGAGGTAACCGGAGGCCCACTTCCCCTCCCTATTCCCCTCCTCTTCCCTCCCATCTCCCAAATATCCTCAAAGACCGGCAACGCACCTGCAGTATCTATGGTGTTGCAGATGTATGTGGGCGACGGTAATCACTTACCATCAGGTGAACCGCTTGCTCGTTTGCCGTGTATTCCATAAAAAAAAATCACAACTGCTCAGATGTATGTGTTGGGGCAATCGTGTATTTATGTTAGGTTTTTAATAAAATATTTATATCGCTGTAGAAATTTCTTTTGTATCTTGGAGGCCGTTGATCCACTGCTGGGCAAAGGACTCCGTTTCAAATATTTGAGAGGGTTTTGGTGCCGCCATGCTGTTCCAGTGCTGGTTGGCGGGCTTCGTATATCCTCGAATTATTATTATTATTATTTCTCAGACACGCAGGTTTCTTTCCACGCGATATTTTCCTCCACCGCCGAGCACGTGTTAAATACGTCACTTAAAATTGCCAGTAACAATTTTAGTGGTGCCGACAACGGGGATCGAACCAAGTACACTCGGGCTTTGTGAAACTAAAGCTATCGCCTTCGACCATTGGGCTACCACGGCTCTACCGCTACCCAGACCCGATAACAATTGTATTTGTAGTTGTTATAGATACCGTGGGTCCTCGAACCCGCTACCTTCAGCGCCGTGTCCCAACGCTTAGTCATTTTAATTAGCATAATGCTATAACGACTAACGAACGTTATTTAAATATAAAGATTAGGATTATAAGCGAAGCGGTATATGGTATGAAGGTAGAATAAAATAAATTTATTTAACAATACTAAAAGCTTTAAATCATTGAGTTGGAACTAAGGGTTATTTTCAGGAAATAAACTTACTGCGGCACTAAAAATACTTGTCAAAAAAAAAGTTTTTTTTTTTTGTGGTTGCGTAAAGTTCACCAAACCCCGCTGGAGCAGCGTGACGGGTCCATAGCTCTCTCGGATATATGAGAGAAGATCCTTTGCCCAGCAGTAGACACTAATAGACTGCTACTTATTTTACTTTAACTTTAACTCGAATTACGCTTCTGGGCGAGTTCGCGCCGGTTGTAATGATGAGGTAATGTACAATAGGTATGCGCTCCGGCGACGCTTAAATTTCATAGTTCCTGACGTGTTGAAGCAATAGAAATTCTATTGTTATGAATGTGAAGGGGTTTTACATTCTTTCGATTTAAACCTTGTGCATTCCGGTCTAACTAATCTCTCTGTTATTGTATAAGGGGTGGGCGGGATAGGGAGGGGGGGGGGTCGATCTGGTGACACTTGGGGGTCCAAATTAAATCATTGTGTATTAATGCTGAATGATTAAGGGACCACTACAAAACTGACTGTTACTTTGAACGATTTTATAAATAACTCTGCTTCTTTAAATATTTGCGATGAAAATTTCTACGGTAATATCTTCATGCAAAAACCAAAAACGGCAACGCAAAATTATCTTTTATCTGTAGCCGCATAAAAGCGTTAATCGCGTGACAACAGTATAGCAAATGAAATTTTCTAAAACACGCAACGTAAAGGACTGTATAAGAAATTCTTGTCTGTAAAGAAGTATCTATCAATAAAAAATGGACTTCCACATTGAATCTTAGCAAAACATATTCGTATTAATAATAAACAAAAATGGTATATCTCAAATCAATATCTCGAATCGGGTATTGTTTGTACATTCGATGTGAACAATTTTTTTTTTATTATACAATATTATTACTATGACGTAAAACGGCCAACCATTCGAAACTGACCCATTCTTCGCATATTAATACTGAAAAATCAGAACACGCAATTCGGACACAATCTCCCGCCGATTCCAGGCTCTAAAGCCCGTCGTGCAAACAATACACCAGCGCACCGGGCCGTTTATCACCGTTCACAGAGACAGGGGTCCGAATCACATATGGACAGTCCATACAGAGCTTATCAAACAAAAAGATAAGTAATAGATGTACAGAGGTTGGTATGAGAGTTGGATGGTAAGTCGTACCGTCGCCCACGAACATCTGACAATAACAGAGGAGCAGCAGCTGCATCGCCGGCCTTTAATGGTATTTAGGGAGGGAGGATGGTGACGCAGAAGCACAGGATGCGTCTACTTTACACCGGTATTCTGGGGGGCCGTGGTCAACAACCACGGTCGTGCCGGCCCATTTATGCAGCAGCTAAAGCCGCCGCCTGACTCTACCACGTTATAATAATTAAACTTTTGGAAACGTGCGTGGAAGATATCAACTCATGCCCGGGGTTCATTACTACACGTACAGGCACACGCAGTGTAGGACGACCCCCCACAAGATGGAGTGACGACCTGCGCGGTGTTGCGGGAAGTCGATGGATGCAGGTGGCTCAGGACCGAGCTTCGTGGCAATCTTTGGGGGAGGCCAATGATCAGCAGTGGATTTGTGATAGGCTGAAATGATGATGATGATGATGATGATAATCTATTCCTTTACAATACGAGTATAGTGAGTAAAGTTTTCAGCATTTATGTTTTTACACAACATATATAATTAATAATTAAGCCGTAATTTGCACAACGTATTCTATATCAGAAACTATTTCCATATCAGAAGCATATCCCAACGACGGAATAGCATAAGCTATTAATAACTAAAATAAAAATTTTAGTTATTAATAGCTTATGCTGTTTCAATATTAGTTACATTTCTTATTTTTCTTAGAATATTTGCTACAGAGTTAAGTTTTCTATCAAGCATCCAGAGCTAATTCAAGAGAAACAAAAGCCTAACTCTTACCCATCTATAAGTAAGTATATTGGTTTCTAAATGTTTAATATTAGGAGTTGATAGTTTTATAAAAATTATTAACGACAAATCATTGAACTGTTTTTAACATTATTTACCTCGTCGTGTTTATTAGTACATCAGTTAAAAACTACATCACGTTTCATCCTATATGGTATGTCGTTGTATCCTTTAGGTGAATAGAATAAATAGAAATGGATTATATATAAATGAACCGAGAATAAAACCCTGTGGAACTCCTAAAAATGCCGTTGACCGGGAATATCTCGTATAATTGATATTAAACTTTTAAATTGCATACTGCGGTTGCGAGAGTATATGCGAAGTACATCGCACAATAGGGTAGGTGCTTACTTAAAATCAGCGTTAGGGTTAACCCTGCAAACTATGCTAAGTCCGTTTCATTCATCGTCTGTCGCTTCTCTTAAATTATTAATTTTTTTGCTTTTACCTTTTATTGGTTTTACTGTTATTGTATTTCTTGTAACTATGTACCTTTGGGTTTTGTAAATAAATCAATCACATATTCATAAATTCCATAACTCTTGTACGAGTTAACATGCGATGTATTTCTATACCATAATGATGTATTTTCTTGATTTTTTTTAATGTTTGAATTCTCCCTGACTAAATATATGCTTAATTCAGCCTCTTAAAATTAAAATGGTATTTTCTCAAAAGATTTACCAAGTGTTGTAAGTATAGAAGTCGGATATAGTCAGTGCCATCGCGTGTTAATGTATACAACAGCCGTAAGTCACGACGCGTTATCTATCACTGTGTGCGTGCCGGTGAGGTTGATATTCAAAGAAAGTTATACCAGGCGCTCATTCGAATCTCAAATAAATGATAAACCAAATATACCTAGACCGATGACAGGCGACGTCTAAAGTGTGAAGTGTGTATTAATTATAGCAAATCGTCCATTTCTTAAGGACTTTCTTCCAACGGAGGACTAATAACCGGCTGATGAAGAAAGAGGGGTGATAATGTTGGAGATAATAACAATGTTGGTCAAAACTAAGGAAATTTATCGACTTACCAAATTAACCAACATATAATTTTAATGCTATGCGATTTTCCACCGTTCCATTTAAGAAACGTGACGTGATTCAAATAAACCGCTTTCGCTTATGAAGTTCACTGCGTCCAAATGTATATTTGCATATTTTCTATTATATCAAAAGAGTTGCAATGACTTGATAGTTAACAAACCAAAATGTGTGTGTGTATATATAATGTATATATAAATGCATGTATTGGTTACTGTGGTGTGTGTATATATGAATATGTGGGTAAAAAGCATAACTGTTGATCGTATTTTGAATTGAACACAACTCCCCAACTGCTTTCTAATCAAAAAGTTAAAGAAGATCATAGTGTGAAGTGCCCCATTATAACCACATGGAAGAAATTATTATATATCTTGGTACGGCTAGAAAGTGTATGGTTTAGTAAAATACAGAAACCAACGTAGGGTTTCTAATTCAAGACAGCAGAGTGAAAGAAATGAGTTTAACAGATAGCGTCAGTTATGTGTTCTCAAATAAGGCTCAACAATTTCCTCGTCCATTCGTTTTATTACTTTCTAACCAATTTGCCAATATAACGTAATTCTTACCAGAGTCCGTTCAAGTTTACAATCATTTTATCAGAACGGGCACGTCGTATGAAGTGCATAAATTTAATCTCGCATTCTACTGAGGTTCCTTTGAACATAAATAATGCGCGTAAGACTAAATATTAAACAAGAATGTCTAGTAAATCTAGTTCTCTAAATAATTCTACGTTAATGTGGAAACGGCAGGTTATTGCTTTAGGAAGATCTCGGGTCAAAGGAACCAAACCGCCATGCTAGTTTTACGTAAACTTAAAAACGAGGAGATGTAGGTGCGTTACCAACCTCTAAGAATATTTGGGAGATCGGATAGATGACTGGGAAGGGATGGGGGAGGAGGACAAGTTGCCTCACGATACTTCACGCCAATATTCTGCGAGATGGTGGTACAGCCCCGTTCGAGCCGGCCCATTCGAGGAGCAACTCAATTCGTATTACTTTAATAGTGTTCGACTCTGTATTGTAGGGACTCATAATTTCATAAAAGCACCAATGGTTGCTTATTTAAAAATTAATCAATCGCGATCAAGATCAATGTAAAATCGAGAGAAATTTCAAAATTCTTTATAATAGAGCACGTGTTGATGAAATCATGTTACGTATACCATCTGCCATAGTTGATGAAATTTTCCACGAGCGAAATCTTATTACAGGCTCACGTGGAATGACTACGTGCGTTCGGAATGAAACCTGTGCAATACAAATGGCACAAATTAAAAACAACAAAGTAACTGCCTCGTAATGCCTAAGCGATCGTAAGAAAATATAGTTGAAATTCTATATATCTCTAATATAATCACACGACGATACTTTAATATAAGTGAGATGGGACTGATTTAAAGAAAAATCATCCGGCAACAGTCGGCAGAACTTGTCAGCAAACTTAAGGGCTTTCTGCTCGCGAGCCTCTATCGCCGAAGCTGTAAAAGCAACAGCCTATCCAGCGTGGAGCTTTTCACATGTTCAATATTGATCCCGACATAAACCAGTCCAACCCAATCGGTGAATACTACATGTATATAGTCCAAGATAATAAACACCAAGCATAATACGTCAAATTTTATCTAAGTAGCTCACGTAAGATCGTCCAATGCCTCTCCTCCGATTAAATTATTATCAAAAGTATTCTTCGGATGTTTATCGAGTACAATTATAAATGTTACCGGTATCGGCAGCGGGGATCGTGCCCGGGACTCTATCATTCAATGAAATTAAAGCGTACGCTCTGGATGAGCTACCACGGTACATTATTAAGTTTAATGCAAATGAAAATTCTTTTATTTTAACGAATATATCGATCATTATCTTCAGTGCGAACCCTGTTAGAGAATCTATTATATTATGTACTAAGCTTATATATGAAAGAAAACGGATTAAAAGGCAATCTAAGTTCAGTCCGTATGCTAAATTG
This sequence comes from Bhutanitis thaidina, assembly GCA_029286595.1. Classification (NCBI taxonomy): domain Eukaryota; kingdom Metazoa; phylum Arthropoda; class Insecta; order Lepidoptera; family Papilionidae; genus Bhutanitis; species Bhutanitis thaidina. Next base: position 166,165 of record JAGSMS010000044.1, on the reverse strand, counting down.
AAGTAAGATGAGATAGAAGTCAGCTAGATTGTAAAAATATTTTAAAGATGCCTCGAGATGTTTCGTTTAAATTTTCAGCTTTTGCTTTGACAACATTCACAGCCCTTCGTGAATAATAATAAAAAGAAATTATTTTATATTAATCACTAAAATAGATCCAGATCCATAACTCCATGTAAGCACATTTACATATATATGTTATGTATGCCGCGATAGGCGAGACTTTTTTTTTTATGGGAAAAGCGGCAAACGATCTAGCGGTTCACCTGATGGTAAGTGATTACCGTCGCCCACGTACATCTACAACAACGGAGGTGCTGCAGATGCGTTGCCAGCCTTGAAGGATATTTGGGAGATGGAAGAGAGGATGAGGAGGGGGAGCGGGCCTCCGGTTACCTCACTCACCGAACGAAACCCAGAAGCATAAGAAGCCCCTACTTTACGCCGGTATTCTGCGAGGTAGTGGTACCAACCCAGTCGAGCCGGCCCATACGAGCAGCAGCGAAAGCCGCCGCTAAGGCTAACTTTAGGAGTCTGCCACGGAATCAGAAGACGTCGTCTACGATCTCTTATGTGGAGGTCTAATACCAATGAGCGGAAGCTTACGTACGATTCGTATCGATGGCTTGGCCACTAACACGGCCATAGAATAAGCACTGGTGGAAAGCGGTAGCTTTTGCTACGAGGAGTGGCATAAGCTACCGTTGGGCTCTACCACGTCCAGAAAACCGTCTAGGTAATATGAAAATAGTAAGAGCCGTGGTAGCCTAGTGGTCAGGGCGCTCACTTTAGTTTCATAGATCGCGAGTGACCTGGGTTCGATCCCCAGTGCCAGCGCCACTAAAACTGTTAACAGCAATTTTAGAGTGCTGTATTTACCACGTGCTCAGCGGTGAAGTAAGGAAAGGTGAGGAAACCTGCATGTCTGAGAAATAATAAAAATTTTATTTCGAGGATATGTGAGGCCCGCCAACCCGCACTGGAGTAGCGTGGCGGGCTCTTCCCGGCTCCTAAACCCCTTTCTGATACTCGTATTTGAGAAGGAGGCCTTTAATTAGAATAAAGCGAGCATCCTGACCACTGTGCTACTACGCCTTATGAATAATGCAAACTGATTTGTTTGAAGCGGCTACTTATAACTAGCGAAGGCACAAATAATTTTAGTTCTGAAACACCGTTAGAGAACCTATTATGTATATCGAGTACGAAGCGTATCGATGGACGGAAGCGGATTAAAAGGCAATTTAAGATCAGCCCGTATGCTAAATTGATGTAAGATGAGCTTGAAACCAGCGACATTGAAAAGTTATTGAAAGCTCCTTAGTTTGGTTCTAAGTTATCTTAATATTATAGGTTTACAGTCAAGAGCTTGCTACATTGAAGAGCTTAATACAATATTTTCAATATGTTAGATAAAGAGTTCTCTATTTTTTTTTCTCAAGCGACTATTTTTCAACAGTCCTTGTGGATTAGTGGTTAGAGCACCTATGATCGCTGATACATCTTTGTATGTACGGGTCTGTACTTGTGTTGTGTTTCGTACCGTACCAATGCCACTGCATCTGAACCACCTCCGAACTTATAGCACCAGCGTTATATTAGTTCATACGCGGTAGAGCCAAGCGGCGGCTTTTGTTGCTCGAGTGGGCCGGCTCGACCGGCTCGGTACCACGGCCTCGCAGCAACACCGGCGTGAAGTAGAGGCATCGTGTGCTCCCGCGTTTCGTTCGGCGTGCGAGGTAAGCTACCTCCCCTCCTCAGCCACCCTCCCATCTCCCAATTACCTTTTAAAGCCGCAACGCACCAGCAGCACCTCCGGTGTTGTTGCAGATGTACGCGGGCGACCTTGATCGCTGACCATCAGCTCGTTTGCCGCCTTTGACATAAAAAAGAAGATACAGCAAGGTAAGGGCGAGCGAGTGCCTCTGCGTATGTGCGCACAGTTGTAGCGTTGACGTAACACCTGCACAGTTGACGGCTGCCGAACCGATGTCTACAAGTTAACGTCGTGGATGAAATCGGGCCAGGTCGACATGTAAGCTTCGGCGATTCTGTTTCTTTTATGGAGTATTTTACGTTTGAACGGGACCACCGATGCCCATGTACATCTGCAACACCAGAGGAGCCGCATTCGCGTTGTCGACCTTTACAACCAACCCGGTAGAGCCAGCTCATCCGGGCAGCAGCAAAAGCCGCCGCTTGGCTTCACCACGATAAAAATATTCTTTTTAATTTAGTTTTTTTTTTTAATTTCAAAGAGCATTTATTTTGCTTCCGCGTATTTACTACGAAATATGCTCAATATGTTCTTTTATACCGTAGAGGATGGTTTAGTTTATCTTTTTTTTTTATTCAAGAACGAAATCTTCACACTATACAAATACGTATAACAGAATGCTAACAAGGCATTTATATTTTTCATTCATAGCTTAATGTCGAGACTTTATCCATTGTAAATACATCGAATGTATGTATTTACGTATGTATATATGTAACTTATAATGCACCACAAAAGCATGAAATAAACAAATCACAGAAAGATAAACTTAAGAGATAGGTACAATAAGGCTGTCTTATCGCTAAAGAGCGATCACTTCCAGACAACCTTAAGTATATATATATATATATATATATATATATATATGTGTGTGTGTATATTGTTAGCTACATTTTAAATCGCATTGATGTTTAGATTTTTAATTCGCCTGATTTAATAAGTAAAGTTTCTAAAATGGGATCTGTGATCAATTATCGAAATAGCCGAACGTGTTTGGCAAAATGCCAGTAACAATCTCGTACGGCACTACCTCAAGTGGCACGGTCCGCCAACGCACACTGTTGCGAGATATATCATGCTTAGTTCACTTAGGGCTGACTTTACAAACGTCGCATAAAAGATATATGTGAACACGACTATGGGATATCCTATGGTATAGAATTCTACATATAATTGTTCCATTGTTGGAACCAATGTTATAAAATACAACATAGAATTGTTGATTTGTTGGATCCCATGGGATTACCTATGGAATAGAATACAACATAGATTTTTTTTTTTTTTTATTTATTTATGTACACACAAAAAGGCATGAAAAACGTTAAAACATAGTGTTTGTACAAGGGTACTACTTATTCCATACATTGAAATTTCTTCCAGCAGACCCTAACAGGAAATATTATTGTTCAATTGTTGTATGTTTTATATTTAGTCATTAAGACCTAATCATTCTTTAAACAGAAATACGCGATGAGTACAAGAAATTAAATTCATTAATGACTTGAGCGCTTATATAAGTAATGTAAAGTAGCTGCCTATAAGTGCCCACTGCTGGGCAATGGCCTCCTTCTCAAATACGAGTATCAGAGAGGGTTTAGGAGCCGGGAAGGGCCCGCCACGCTGCTCCAGTGCGGGTTGGCGGGCTTCACATATCCTCGAAATAATATTTTTATTATTTCTCAGACATGCAGGTTTCCTCACGATGTTTTCCTTCACCGCTGAGCACGTGGTAAATACAGCACTTAACAGTGCTATTATCAATTTTAGTGGTGCCGGCACCGGGGATCGAACCCAGGTCACTCGCGCTCTGTGAAACTAAAGCGAGCGTCCTCACCACTAGGCTTCCAGGGCATAGCATATATATACATATATATATATATATATAGCATAGCTTTGAACCGTCACCTTGACAGTACTAATATATTGAAAGAATACGACCTCAGTCGTTCAAAATTTACTCGATCACAATAACATATGAAATTTTTTCTATCCATCGATTTTGTCACACGGAAAGATTGTGATATCGTTTGCGGCATAGTGTATACAGCACCAGATCTAAGTTCGTTTCAAACGTATACAGATAACGAAACGATAAAGAACTTTACCGTATGTAATTTATTTCACGTAAGATATCGAATTGCATTCCAAGACACTTTGACTTAATAACCTAGTCGTTAACTAAGTCATTACCCATGTTTCAAAAGATTATACATCACTTACGTATTGCATGTAAAATGGAAGCACAAGTATCCAAACAGTCCCTAAGTAGAATTCCTTTCACGTTCCTACCCCAGCTTGTTACAAATTCGCATCACATCGACGTTATAAAATATACTGTGAATCTTTAAGCGGGATTTTTCAAAAACTAAATTAGACAGAAATTATAAAAAATTATAAGGTTTCCTTAGTGTAGCTTTATAAGTGTGAAACGAAACCAAATAAAGCATCATTTTAAAATCCAACTGCCCCTGACCTTCTCCTCCCGCTCTTGTTCTTTGTGAATCGCGGAACCGGGGAAATAAGTTGGTAACAGAACGATATGACGATGCGCTTATGATGGTTAAAATTATTTTTTAATTTGCAGAACCAAAATCTCACGGAGCTGTCGATGGGGAGCAGCATCACCGGAGCGACAGTACCGGGTCTGTGCTCGTCAAGTCGCTGTTTCAACGTGATAGAGCCAAGCAGTGGCTTTTGCTGCTGCTCGAATGGGCCGGCTCAACCGGGCTGGTAAAACGACCTCACAGAATAACATCGTGAAGTAGAGGCGTCTTGTGCCTGTGCGTTTCGTTCGGCGAGTGTAGTAACCGGTGGCCCTCTCTCCCTCTCTTCATTCTCCCTCCCATCTTCCAAATACCCTTAAAGTCCGGCAACAGACCTGCAGCATCTCCGTTGTTGCAGATATACGTGGGCGACGGTAATCACTTACCATCAGGAGTGCCGCTTGCTTGTTTGTCGCCTTTTCCATTAAGAAAAAAATCTTTTAAGAAAGCTGTCAGACCTGAGTGGCGCTATCTTGGAGAGGATTAAGTTAAACTTAAATAAGCTGTCGAACTTAGTCACCTAAAAGTCATCGTAGCTCACAAATATAAAAGATGTTACACGATTGGGTTCGAATAATACAAAATATATTTTATTTCTCAGAGTTATATTCGACATAGTGTATTCTGTGCTTGTTTTATCTCAACATTTAAAATCTGGTCCATAAAACGTATTAATTAATGTATGACGTTTTACCCTTAAAGGTGTTTAAATTCATTTAGCTCAATTAATTTACTGTTAGTTCCTATAAACTCGATACGATGTCTTATTTTACTACTCGGTCCGTTATCATATTTTTAAAGATATTTGACAAATTTATCAAAAATTCAGAGAATTTAACTTTAAAGTGAAAAAAAAAATACAATAATTAAGTGATTTTGTGCGATTATTAATAACAGCTAATACTTATTAAGATTATTATCTATCTACTATTATATTATTCAACAAACGAACACACACACATAGTGGTTTTTCGTGTAATAATCAAATTGTATACAGTAGTTAAGTTACTTTGTACTTTGTTAAGTTACTTTGAACGTTGAGGAATATCTGAACGAAGCCAGTGGAAAGAAATCAACATAGATGCTGTTCGCTGAAAAGACATCAATCAGCTCTACAACTCTCACGAAGGCTCAAGAAACTTTAGGCCGCCGGATACATGCACGGATAAAAGGTAAGCTATCACCGGCCGTGTATCCAATGCTGGGTTTGGTCAAAGTCCTCAGACATTACTTAGGTCGTTAACCAAACCACATCTCAGTATGGTTTATGGGACAGCGTCGTAGATGATGTCATCTGATGTCACCATCTCAATGTCCTCGCCTGGGTGCTTCAAGCCCATTTGGGAGGTTCATTGCTTAGTTGGATTTACGTCTTTCTCTGCCAGTCAGCAGGTTAGTGAAAGCATTCTATCCACTGCTATATTGTTTACAACATTGTTATACCGCAAGCGAAATCCACCGGTGATAGATGCAGCAGCCGAAATAATTGTGTTGGCACCCTTCCCAGTAGAGACGATGAACTTTCTAGTATTGTACAATCGGTCTGCATAGTATATAAGGGCATTGACTTATGGGATGGATATGGAGAAATAATTAAAACTATTTATAAGAATATCAGTTAATTGTTCTAAGTGACAAAGTAAATATGACATTGATCATTTAATGATTTCTTTAGTGATGATTTTCTTAATATCACTGTATATTCTTCTACAGTATGTTTTTATGACAATATTAATTTCTACACGCTCGTCCATTTGTTCTCAAAGCTTTGAATCCACTAATGTTTTGTTGACTTTGTATTCACCTGTTATATTCACTTGTCCTTGTTACTAATATGCAAAATATTATACTCAGTATGACCACAGAGTAGAACATAGTTGAACTATATTACCTATGTAACTTATATATGTATATATATATATATATATATACTAATGAACAGGGGAGTATTTTTTTATTGGAAAAGCGGAAAACGACCAATAGGTTCACCTGATGGTAAGTGATTACCGTCACCCACATACATCAGCAACACCCAGAGGAGCTACAGATGCGTTGTGAGAGAAGATAAGGAGTGGAATAGGGAGGGCGAGCGGGCCTCCGGTCACTTCACTCACCGAAAGAAACGCAGAAGCACAAGACGACTCTACTTCACACCGGTATACTGCGATGTCGTGATATTAATCCTGTTGAGCCGGCCCATTTGAGCAACAGATGAAGCCACCGCTTGGCTCTACCACGTTTAAAATATAAATGAAGTGAAGACAACTCTAAAAACTAGATTGGATTCTTATCATGTACTAGATGCTTGTTCAGTACCAGGCAGAGTCAAGAGGCGGCTTTTGCTGCTGCTCGAATGGGCCACCTCGTCCTGAGTAGTACCACGGCCTCGCTGAATACCGATATGAAGTTGAGGCATCTTGTGCTTCTGCGTTTCGTTCGGCGAGTGTGGTACCCGGAGGCCCACTCCCCCTCCTCTTCCTCTCTACCAATTCCCAAATATCCTTAAAGGCCGGCAACGTACCTGCAGCACCTCTGGTGTTACAAATGTACGCGGGCGATGGTAATCACTTACCATCAGGTGAGCCACATGGTCGTTTACCCCTATACGATAAAAAAAATACAAATTTATTTTGCCGCCCTTCATTATAACAATGTATGTGTCTTCATTATATGAGCAAAGTGATATTTAACTTCAGATATAATTGTTCTTTGATATTGTTAGTCAACTTTATCGTAATTCAAATAAATTATTATTAACGCTTGTACTAATTCCTCAATTAATTTTTCTCTTTCTCGATAATATTTATTTATCTAAGGAACCGATCGGGTTCTACAATAAATGTAACAAACTTATTAAAACTTGAAAGTGTAGGCAGATATGTAGGGATAAAACAATCCAACGTAAAGATGTGATTTTACTGAAGACCACGTAATTAAGGTCAATGAAGATTAAAAAAACAAACAACCACTACAAAGTTAATAGAAATATATGCAATTAAAATGACATAAACATTATTTATTAGTACAAAATTGAAAATTAAATTAATTAGTGAACCATTCCCATTAAAATTAAATCAATATATTCCGCGGGGATTATAGATCAAAATTCAAATTGCCGTTGCCAAGCATAATGTTAAAACACTTTAGGTTCTGGTTATAATTTTAATCAAGCACTTGGATATTGCTAATGAGCTTGTGAACGCTCGGTCAGATTAACTGCGAGCCGAAGTGACAGTGACTGTTGCGAATCATAACCCGGTAACTGAGAAAGTATCGAGGCGTTGACAAATCCACTGGTTCAGAATTTTTATACGTGGTAGAGCCGAGCGATTGCTTTCTGGCAGAAAGAAGAAAGAAACACATTTATTTGTCAATCACACAAAAATAAAAAACAAATTAAATAAACAAAAAACATGAAAAAATTTAATTTGTTGTTAATAATGTTGTTTGTTTTTGACACGATGTCAAAAAGGTTCCCCCGTCTCAGTGATACCACAGCACTGTTTTTCAGTCGGGTCCTTCGTTGACTTCACGAACAACCGGACATGAAGTATAAAAAAAAAGCATTATTAGTAAAAAAACAAAAGATACACAGTTCTTAAATCATTGTAACCGTTGAGCAGAATACCCATCTCGAAAAAGAGTATTAAACAAAAAAATAGAGCCAAAAAAAAACAAGAACAACTTCAGCGTGAGTTTAACAAAAAAAAAAATTAAATAAAAAAAAACAAAGAACAAATGTTAATAAAATATGGTAGTATCCCTCTCTCATAGATTACCGACGCGAAGTGGAGCCATCTTGTGCTCCTGCGTTTCGCACGGCGTCTGATCCCTATCATCCATCCCATCAAACAAATACCCTTAAAGGCCGGCAACTCAGCACTCCTCTGGTGTCGCAGATGTACGCGGGCGACGTCAACACTTACCATCAGTTGAGCCACTTGCTCGTTTGCCCCCTTTCTAATAAAAAAAAAACCAGCCGCTGTTCCGGATGCATCGGGTGTTCCGTCTCAAGCAAACCAGTCGCTTTTAATTAAAATATTATTAATGACTCGTTGTCAAGTAAACGTGTGTGGCATATAAGTTTTTTTTCTCCATAAGTTGTTTTTTTTTTTTATAATAATGGCAGGTGATTAGTAAACGTACAAGCGTTTCGCCTGGCGGTCACCCGCGTACATCTGCAACAGCAGAGGTGCCGCTGGTGCGTCGTCGGCCTTTGAGGATATTTGGGAAGAGGGAAAGAGGAGGGGCGAATGGGTCAAGAGTTACCCGACTAACCGACCTCACGCTGCTGTTCTTCGAGGTCGTGGTACAACCCCGATCGAGACGGCCCATTCGAGCACCAGCAAAAGCCGCCGCTTGGCTCTATCGCGTAACAGATATAAATATATATTTAAGGCTGATGTACAAGTAGTACATAGTTTTACGTCAAAGTTTTGTATGTTTTTTAAATTGTCTAGATGACTTTTAAGTTCCAGGACTGTGCTCAACCATTGTTCGGAATATAAATAAGGTCCTTATTATAAGCAAAATACAACTTTGCCCATACTTATAATAGTAATCGAAATACGTTTAAACTAGATAAGTTCTGATCGCGTACGTTTTCATTTAACGTATTAAGCTCACAGTAGGACAACTCCGTCAATCGAGTGGGAAAATACATTACTATCACATTTGTCGCATTCAGTTTGCTCATTAAACTAATAGGAAGTAATGAAAAAATTAAACATGCAAAGATTAAGTACGGCACACGGTTAGAGGTCTGCGATAAAGCCTGACTTTTCAAACTTTAGTTTTTCTTAATATTTTCGAAATCCTGAGCTTCATTCGTGGATCCTAAGCGACGTGTTCGGCCCGAATCGATAGCCGGACGGTGCGATAGTCTACAGTCGCAGACCGAATACCAGTCAAGGTGAACATTTTACGTGTGCTTTTTAGGTTCGAAAACGTTCAATGTCAAAACAGCCGCAGAACTAAATTGCCCGCTAAATTACCTCTTATTCGCACGCAGGGGCGGCTCGAATCCCGTTCCGCCGTTCGAGCACGCTCGAAATAAGAAAGGAGCACCGCGACTTCGGCACGAACGTGATCATGTACCAATGCCTCCAAAGTCTACTGAGCTTTCCTTTTTTAATTTTTTTTTCTTAACGATTCCGAAAGCTTTCGGCTTTGTTGTTCTAACTCTATCAGACTGTTCGCTAAATATTGAACAAACTCAACGCTCGCCGCGAAGCCGCAAAACTTGTCAATTGATTCGTAGTGTGGAGGTCTGTGTACGCCACGGAACAGTATCGTATCGCTTCGTTAAAAAGTTTTGCAGCGACCTCTGTTTCACACAGACGGTGCCGAATATTGTCAAAAGTCTCACGGCAACTAATAACTTTCAAGTTATCATTAACGCGCAGGCTGTAAAGGATTCGATGGTGCAATAGGTTTTAATAATCGTTGCATAGAAAATGGGACTTACTTCTTCCTTGGCTTGCGTCGCGGTCTTCTCCTCTCACCTTCAAGGTCTCTGTCGCGACAGCGGCGCCGCGGCACGCTGAGTTCACGTCGTCGCTCCAGCTTGCGTTCTTGCTCAGCCTCGCAGAACTCTTCAACTACGGCCGCGCGGGGCACGAGATCATCTTCCTCTATTTGTTTCGGTGTCTGCGGTGCGCCCATCCGTAGATGGCGTTTACGCCACCACAGCACCCACGAGCTGATGTCGCGAATCTTGATGAACACCGGCCCGTTTGATCGAGATCTAACACCGCGAACGACAGCACGGACGATGATGTGCAGCAGCTGATCGGAGATTGAAACACGTCAACAACTGGACCGTTCCTTAGTAACTAACTTATCGCACTAGTGACAGGCTCTGGCAGCGAAAGCTCGGGCTCAAGCGAACAATGGCAGTGAAATCAGCAATAGCAGTTCCCCCGCAATACGCGGCGCCCGCAGTCTTCCATCAGTCTTCGTGCTCTCAATATTTCACATTGTCCACTAACAAGCGTGAAGCGTGTAAAAAACACTACATATAAACCTATACTTAAATATGTTTGGCTGGAATGTATTTGGCAGTGCGTTGATCGCGAAGGTCTACATGTCTAAGTTTTGCCATCGAGGTGCGTGGCCGTGCCACTGGACGTGGCACGACGCCTGGCGGTGTCCGAGCGGGCGATCATGGTGTGCGCGCTTATGATCAGCGGTGCTGCAAGCGTGCCGGCGCTAGATGGTCCGTCGCGCTCAACAGATGTCGGAGTAAATACCGTTACGTAATGTTGCGTTAAGGGTGCACCGGCGGTTGGGACGTGTATGCGCGACGACGTCGGACGCGCGAATGTCTCGGAGGATTCCCTCCGTTCGCATGGAGCCGCGCCGTCTCCCCGTCACCCCATCGCGCCGCGCGCCCCATCCCCCACCCCTACGCCGCCCAATAGACTCCGCCTCGTACCTGTGACGAGGATACCTTAGCGCTATTGTGTTGTATTGTTATTGTTTCCTTCGCTGCGTAAGTCATTTGGGGGCTTGGTCAAATTAAGACGTGTCACTTCATTGACGAACTCGTTTAACACGTAATCATAATCGAATCATAATTTTATCAATAATCGAATAATAATTTTTTTTTTTTTTAACGATTCATAAGTCTTCTATTGATTTAACTTCTAATTGTAAATGCTGTGATATCATCAATGTCAAGAATTAAATTGAATTAACTTTATTATTTTAAGTACACTTAAACTGTGAGAGATGTTTCCCTAGAGGTGGCAGGAGGCTGTGCGGAATGCAATGTTTTTATCGGCTCCGACGGCTTCTTCGAGGTTAGTGGGATGTGACACTTTTATGACAAATTATTAACGGAAAGACACGTGGAGATCTATGGGCGCACAGCATATGTGATATACTTAGCGTCGGAATAAGTTTTACCATTGGGTGTGACTGGTAGAACTAACTATCAAACTAACGAAAGTACTCGGAGAATCCCCCTCCTCATCGATCTAACAAAATTCTAAGTGAACAGAACATTTGTCTGTACGTTAGGACTAACAGTTGACGAACACCTTCGTCGGTAATCACGTCTTTAGATGAATAATTTGACTGCAGCATTAATTACATTTGCAGCGCTGTTATTTTTTTTTTTTTTTTTATAGAATAAGGGGGCAAACGAGCGTGCGGCTCACCTGATGGTAAGTGATCACCGACGCCCACGAACATCCACAACACCAGAGGAGCTACAGATGCGCTGCCGGCCTTTATCGGCGTAGTAATCTGCGAACCCCTTTTCATACCGTCGGGATCGTAAGCAGCGACTGAGTGGGGAAGCGTCTAATGTGACCGGTACGGAGATCATCGTTCATTTTGCAGAGCGCGGCTATTGTGAAGAATCCACTTCGTGGTGCTATTTACAGGCTGTTATGGTAGGTATGGTAAGCCGGTGAAGGTTGCCATCTGGTTAAAATGGAGAGTTTCAAAAACCTGGAAACGTCCGCCACGCTGCACCAGTGCCGGTGCGCCGGACTTAGCATTTTCCTACAGACATAGAAAAAAAATTATCTTTCAGACATCCAGCGTTTTCGTTCACTAAGGTCTTTCGGTCATTAAAGAATTGTTTTATTCTGTAATAAAAGAGATATCTCTATAAACAGTATTTTTTGAATAATCTAAGTGATTTATAAAATGTTTTACTTATAAGCCAAATTATAACTCATCATTGTACTAATATTCTTTTTCTTTTTGTATGAATATATGATATATATATAGTCGTGATTCCTTCATTAAATGTTTTTTAACTTAATTTTAGACATTTTACAATACTATTAAAAGTTAATAATGTCTCATTAAACTACGTTATGTAATAAATAAACATGTTCCATTTTCAAAATATGACCTATTATTATCTTATTTGAGTATAACATATGAAAATAATATAAGAAAACAGATTGTGGTTTGAAAGATCACTACAAGCAAAGTTAGCATCCATTCTTGCTTTAAATAAGCCATTAAAATAAACTTTATTATTATATATATTATAATATATTTTATTGAAGTATAAATTATATTCGGGATCATCATCATCATTTCACCCTATCATAAGTCCATAGATGAACATACGCCTCCCCTAAAGCCACAAAGCTCGGTCCTGAGCAACCTGCGCAGACTTGCGCGTTGTTGCGGGAAGTCGATGGATGAGATCTATGTTCGGCAGTGGACTTTTGATGTGCTGAAATGATTGTTACATCCATCACTCTGTTTACCGTTAACGCATATATACTGGTAAATCTACATATACAAAAATTTCCACGAGACAGCGAGGCAAGGTTCAATTATATTCAGTTCCGTTTAATACGAGACTAAATGAAATGGTTCGTTTTAATACTTGATTCCACTAATTTACTGACAATTCAGAAATACTTAAATAATATTCGTATGTCTTGCGATTAACTTATATTTGTTAATATTAATATACCGAATTTACGGTCGACCCCTCCACGGGATGAAGTGACCTGCACAGTTTCGATGGATGCAGGTGGCTCAGGACCGAGCTTTGGGGGGAGGCCTATGTTCAGCAGAGTACTTGTATATAGACTGAAATTGTGATGATTCCTGCTGTGTCTTTGTGATACTATGCAATGCAATATTAAGTATCACGTGGTTTTACACTTTTCTTCCACTAAGTAAAAAAAAAAATTAAACACCCTTTGCAAACACATAAAGACAAGGATAATATTGATAGACAAACAGGGTCCAAGACTCACATTACTCCTCTACGGGAGATAGAGCGTTTGCTAGCCACGTCTAATGCCTTCAGTTTTTAATGTTCATTGGGTTAACTGAACTCTTCGGAACTTGATACATAAAAGGATTCGAAACGCGTACAGCGTAGCTGTTGGAAACCAAAAAAACGTTAAAAATACGCAAACCAAGAATGGTGACATTTTTAACGATAGTCTGAATATCTCAACGCGGTGCACTTCTGGCGGCTCGATGGCGTAGTGGCTAAGCGTTAAGCTGCGGCGCTGTGGGTCGGGGGTTCGATTCCCGCACGAGTCTAGTGTTTGTTTGGACTACAAATAATTGTTCCCGGTCTGGGTGTTTGTCCATGTGCAGTTTATGTGTGCGAACTGCCTCCGCGACACAGGAGAAATTTCTACAGTGGAAGGTTAATGTTCCTATAGAAAAAAAAAGGAAAACAAATTAAAAAAGTTCTCATCTGTCTGTTATGTTTTTCAGCGGGAATACGAACTACAACGATGAAAGGACACTTACAGACAGACTATTGACATAACTTGAATGTAGCGGAGACAGCCGGCGAGCGTAATTGTTCAGACGATAAAAACGAGCTACAGGGTCAAAGGTGTTCTTCGCATCGCGATTCTCTACTTCTCCAAAGCTAACCATGACCCCGAGGTTGAATTTTATTCATAACTCCGCTTTGCTAATAATAAGAACGATTGAAAAAAAAAAACAAAATAAGGCCTCGACATAAATAATGAGTTTTTAGTAACTTATTTACGATCTGTGTTGACAAACTTTATACGACATATGCCTCTTAAAAAAGAAAAAAAATTATACGCGGTAGAGCCAAGCGGCGGCTTTTGCTGCTGCTCGAATGGGCCGGCACGCTCGGGTCGTCACCTGAGGCATCCTGTGCTTCTGCGTTACGTTCGGTGAGTTAGGTAAGCGGAGGCCCGTGCAAAAAAAAACACTACAAGGGTAGCAGACTCACCCCCGGTCGCCCCAATCCATGTAAGCCCCGGTGAGCTACTCTAATCTGCATTCTCCTAGATGAATGTTAATAGGCGGATGATGTAAATAGAAATAAATTAAACAAAGTAAGATCGATCTCACGACAGTATACCCAATAACGGGTGGTCAGAGGATATTTTTGTACTATCAACTCACTTTTCACCAGAGCGACTTATTTGTGACAACGTGTCAAGCGGTGAGAATGTCGCCGTGTTGGGGTCCAAGTCACCTATACAAATCATATCGTTTACTTTCCCGTGTCCGATGTAACGTCTGTGTTATAAGATCAATTGAAGCCATAGATTAAGGGTCAGAGACACACGGGATGCGGCACAACACGACCAGACCCGCGAAGTAATAATTTGTGTCACTGCACAAATATCGGCTTCGTCTCGAAATTTAAACCTCGAATATCAGCAGTCAGGTGCGCTAACTACTGAGCCACGCTGACATAGTTCATTCAGAATAATAATAAAGTTATAGCATATAAGTCAGGATAGCCAGGTGGTTAGGGGATCTACTTCGGAATCAGGAGATTCGAGTTCACCCATGTGCAGACAGATCTCGTGCCGATGAGCTTCTTAAAACTTATTTAATATTTTAAAAATGGTAACAGGCTCACCATCTGTCACGTTGTCCCAAAAAAACTCTTGAGAAAAGTGAGTTGAAAGTACTTACATATACTAGATCTCACACCTCTGTCCATCCCAATTTCTGGTAAATGGTTATTTTAATTGTTTTTTTTTTATATTTTATAGCATATAAATAACCAACTGCTAGGCCTCCTCCTTATTTTAATTGTTTTTTTTTATATTTTAATAGCATATCCAACTGTTAAGCCTCCTCTTCCAGCTCCATCTCATTTTTGAGAGGCCTTACGTACTCGAATACGCGAAAGTAGACTTAACAATTCATCGAATTATTTCTTAAACGTTACAGATGTCTATTTATTCATCGTTATTCTGTTACCCCCGGCCATGTTGTAATTGCTCACATGAAAATATCATATCCGATTTTATGATAAAGTTGCCCCAATGAACACGAAATAAATGCACACACTACGCTAGAAGATTTTTGTTATTCAGTCCTAGACAACAAAATCAGTTTGTAATAAGATCGAATTGATTATGAAAGATCATCACAAGTCCACTGCTGAACATAGGCCTCCCCCAATGATTGCCACGAAGCTCGATCCTCGGTGAAAGATATTGAAAGATCTTTTATTTTTCACAATCTGCCTTTAGCAGCGACTTACGCAATAAAGATGGAGATCTTATTTTTTTTCATTTATAGGAAAGGCGGCAAACGAGCAATCGGTTCCACTGATGGTAAGTGACTACCGTCACCCACATAAGTGCTGCAGGTGCGTTACCGGCCTATAAGGATATTTGGGAGACGGGAGGGGGAGTGGGCCTCCGGTTGCCTAACTCGCCGAACTGAACGCACTAAGAAGCACAAACCGATCCGATCGAGCCGGTCCATTCGAACGGCAGCAAAAAACACCGGCGCGAATTAGAGGCATCTTATGCTTCTGCATTTCATCCGGTGAGTGAGGTAGGTAACCGGAGGCCCACATCCCCTCCATATTCCCCTCCTCTTCCCTCCCATCTCGCAAATATCCTTAAAGACCGGCAACGCACCTGCAGCATCTATGGTGTTGCAGATGTATGTGGGCGACGGTAATCACTTACCATCGAGTGATCCGCTTGCTCGTTTGCCGCCTAACCCTTAAAAAAAAACATATAAAAGGTACTCGAAACAAAAAGTAAAAAATATTAAACTTCGCTATGGGTTCCTCTAAATGTTTGTTCACTATACACGTGTATTCCCTTCCTATGGGGGACCCTTTCCCTTCTTTATAATCCTATATTGCGTATCGAAGAGGTGATTAAAAAAAAAATACACATGTCACGTGGGTCTTGTAAGAGTACAACGAAATGTTGCACGTCAAATTTGGATAAGCCTTGTAATTAGTAGCCACATATAGGAGATAGTGAAGTGGTGCAAAAGGTTGTTTCGTGGCGATTTTTAGGCCAAGGTCTCACACTGCGGTGATGTACGTCGATGGATAATAAAATTCAAATCAGACCTCCCTTTGCTACGGCGTCCAAACGACGTACGATATTTCGTATGCGTTTCACTTCATACCCTGTTGATCGCCGAAACGTTGGGAGATTGTGGGAATACGAAAGCTGACTTAGGCCCGAATTCACCGAATGAACCGACGGACTGTTTGTATAAAATAATTGATCGGTTTACCATAATTATTACAATAACTAATGTCACATGTTCAAACGGCTGTTTAAACGTATATGTTTATTAACACGAGACAGTATGTATATCTTGTGTAAAGATTAAAGTTGATGACTTTTTTTATGTTATACTTATTTAGTAACATACTCGTATGTTACATATCTGAATAATAAGACACCAGGCACACGATACAAATCTTATATAAGTTTAGAATGAGTCCCAGGGAATCAGACATAAATTTAAATATTAATTTAGAATAAAAAATTAAATTCAAACGGTCTGTGTTTACGATAAAACTGCACTTTTATAAAAAAAAATATTCTACACAATAATGTGAACCTAGCTTAAATGATTACCACTATCCCTTCTCGCTAACAACATTGGCAACTTGTTGCAGAGTTCACCTGCCCCAGTAAAGCTCTGCCGGACCTCGAACTGCCCCTCTACGAACTCGCGTCGTCCCCCGGCACCGCTTCGCCTACCTTTAATATTACAATCGCGAGACTGTAGCAGCCAATCTCGACTACGTACTTGAAACACAAACCTGAACCCGCGCGCTTTTCTAATTCCCAGCGCCGGTAGTTGGCAATTCGTGTTAATCGGATCTTAATGATAGTACTTTCGCGTTAACTGATTTTTAATCCAGCTCTATTTATGTATGTAAGATAGTAAAGAAAGAAAGAAAGAAAGAAAAGATATTTTATTTGCAACCATAATACATATACCTTTATAATATCCTAAACCAATCCTTTATGTCTATGATTGTGAAAAATTTTAACATACATGACAGTCTATGGTCTTCACACTAGACTATGGCTCTAGGAACTGCAAATAGGACCTCATCCGTTTGTTTATATTCATCGTTTCGTATCTCCGTGTGATTTTTATACATCTATTTAAATTTCTGAATTTATTGAAGTCTTTATTATATTCTGTATACCATAGTCTATATATAATGTCATCACCTGCTCAGAAAATATCACAGTGACGTTTCAAATTGGATACGGGATTTAAATATGATTATGTGTTTCAATATCTAACTGTCACACACATAGACATCAATACTCACATACACACAAACAAACAAACAAACAAACGCAAATGCACTAAAGGTTGATTAGCGACTGTAACGAATACCCAATGTTAGGCTCTTTTCACTCACAGACAAGGACATAACATACGCCCATGGAATCTATTATCGTTTTAAACATTTAGTTATTTTTTCTTCTAATAAATAATAAACCAAACCGAATTATTATTTGGATTCTGAAATACGGTTATTGGAATCTAAATCAATATCCACGAACCATTGTAATCGTACATGTTCTTTGTTTATCAATTAAGATATATTATTATTATTACTTTACAACAAAAAAGGTTCTCAAACTGTACATAATAATAATATTAAATAATAATAATAAAGCCATTTATTCCACATTTCATTTAAGTTTTGCCTTACAATTTTTGTTAGTATGTTTTAGCTTAAAAAAATAAATAAAATAATGAATGTTGCTATTAACTATATGTTAATAATTATAACTATTACTTATGTGAATGTTAGTGTTATTATATGAAATATGGATCCCTGTTTGGGTAAAGGCCTCCTCCATCTTCTTCCAAGACTCCCTGTCTTTGCCTGACTTTAACCAGTCGCTTCCTGCGACATGTATTATATCATCAGCCCACCGTCTCATTGGTCGACCAACATTCCTTTTCCCCTTTGGTCCTTTCCATCGTGTCGCTTCTATGGTCCATCTTCTGTCTGGATATCGTGAAACATGTCCGGCCCATCTCCACTTTAGTAAGAGAGCGTGTCTGAGAGCATCGGTAAGTTTGGTCTTTTGGCGAATGTTGCCGCTTTTAATTTTATGTACTCTTCTAATTTTTATCATGCTTCTCTCCATTGCTGTTTGGCTGCATTTGATTTTCTGTTTTATTTGGTTTGTAAATACCCAAGCTTGGCAACCATACAATAAGCAGGGCAATAGACATGTATCATAAACTGTCCTCTTCATATGCAAGCTATAGTTCCCTTTTAGAATTTCTTTTAGTGTCCAGAATTTTCTCCAGGTTGTGTTGATTCTTCTTGTTACTTCTTCTTCATTACTAGACTTTTTAAATTATATTTTCTTTCCCAAGTAGATGTAGTCGCTAACATATTCTATATTGTTATCTCTAATCACTATTGGGCGTTCACGATTGTTGGTTAATATCTTAGTTTTATTTAAATTCATTTCTAGGTCAATTTTGTAGCTTTCGCAGTCAAGATCTCATCATTTCCTCTAGGTCTTAGGTCTAGATCAAACTGTACATATCTCACATATACTCCGAAGGAGTTTTAAAGACACTGCGCATGCAAAACACACAGATATCTTATGCCATTCATTCATAGGTCATACAATCGAGAGAAGCCAGTAGAACTCTAAACCACTGCAACAACAGAACCAAATAGAATGTCTTTCCCCTAAATTAACATGAAACTATGCGATCCGAGCCGAAGCGGCAGTGGGCCGTACACTAGACAACCGTCGGAGAAGAAGAGGAAGAATATTTGGAGTGGCAACTCGTACGGACAAAGGTGCAAACACAAAGACAACAAAGTGTTGTCTGTGAATAGGATTGTTGGAAGTAGAACTGGTCCATGTTGTTTCAATCTTTGAATGGTGTGTCCTTGTGAGCGGAACGTGTATGATTAAAATAGCAGCCTACAGGCAGTGCCCACATCTGGGCAAAGGCCTCCTTCCAAAATTTGAGTATCCGAGAGGGTTTTGGAGCCTGCTCCAGTTCGGATTGGCGGGCTACACATTTCTACGAAAAAATATTTTATCATTATCTCACAGACATGGTGTTTTTCTCGCGATATTTTCCTTCACCGCAGAGCACGTGGTAAAAGCAGCATTTAAAATTGCTATTAACAATTTTGGGGGTTCCGGCATCTGGGGATCGAACCCCTGTCCCCCCAGCCCCTGAAACTAAAGCGAGCGCCCCGACCACTAAGCTACCACGTGCATCTGGGCCACGTACTAATCGCACACCTCGATAACACATTTATTTTCCATAAACAACACAAATAAATTCCATAAACAAAACAAACGATTGTACAGTAAAAAGAGTTTATTTCTTATTATCTAAGAAAGATTTCAATACTTTTTTTCGACATATACTTCAATGTTCTATTATTTTTCATTAGTTCCTTTTCGTTACCTGCGAGACAAAAGGTACACCATTTTTCCGTCCACCAATTTTCTTCTAATAAAAAACAAGTATCAGAGACAGAAAATGGTTTCTATGAGCTCAACTTCGATGATGAAGTCAAGGCATACACGAATACAAAGTCTATTTCAATGAAAAGAATTGAAGCGAATTTGCTTTTTTTTTACCTTAAATCAAAGTACGCATTAACGTATAAAGACTAAAACAAATCTCAGACATCTGTTCTTATACGTGATATAGCCAAGTGGTATTTTATGCTATTGTACGAATGTTCCGGCTCGACCGGGGTAGTACCATGGTCTCGTAGAATACCGGTGTGAGTTAAAAACATCTTGGACTGCTGAGGTCACTCGTTGAGCCCCGTCTACTTTCCCCTTATTGTACCTTAAGTCCTGATATGTCTTATAACAATAGCTTTCCAACCCAAGTATTACAAAGTTATTGACTTGAAAGATTAATACTCTTAATTATTCTACTAGAAAAACATTGCTTAATATTTATTGCAGGTATTTTTAAATAGCTCTCTTGAAATATTTTTCATTTAGCGAAAAGTTAATATGCTCAGACAGGATTTCAACTAACAAGCAAGTTATTCAAAAAAAAAAAATCCTGCTTATTAATTTCTATCGACACCGTAGGTTCCACAACATTTTCATATTTTCAATAATACCGTCGGAGAAACAATCCAAAAATGAATTCCCTCCAACTCTCTATCTAATTACTCTCGCATAGTGTTTTACGGGCGACGTATATTGAACGAGCAAATTATAGAGCGCGTTTCAGATTTTATGGCATCTTATTCAAAACAATAACAAGCGAGTAAATTAGCAATAACCTGTGGTCGGGTGCGTGTATGGGAGGTTGTTGGTTAATAAGTCCATATACACGAAATATAAAATTTATTGTTCACACAAACACAATATAGCACACGGAAGAAAATCAAAAGGAGTGGAAAAGATAACACAGATTTACACAAGCAGAGAGATAGTTTATAGTGGTAGAACTAGCACAATGATATAGGTTTAAGCGATTTAACAAAGCGTAAGCGCGGCGGAGTTGCAACAAGCGACGGGCGTTAGCGTATATCGTGTCTGGAGACCGACCGGCGCAGGCGCAGCCGTCGTTGAGTGCCGAACCGTTATCTTGCAAAAAAAAACTTTTGCCCGAGAGCGCGCCGTCTAAAGGACAATCGGTGTAATAAATATGTGTATGTGTGTAAGTACACCACAACCACTGCTGCAAATTCCAACGTCGGCTCTAGCCAGAGTGTTCGCGCGATCGGATTCGTTACGTCACGCGCGACATGTGACACATGACACTTGATGATATCCGCGACAGAACTATGATAACCGACATAGCCGTAAGGATCAGCAAGCTGAAGTGGCAATGGGCCGGCCGTTGGTGAAGAAACGTTCTCGAGTGGCGGCCGCGTACAGGAAAATGCTGTGTGGGACGACACACCCCACAAGATGGAGTGACGACCTGCGCAGTGTTGCCGGGAAGTCGATGGATGCAGGTGGGTCAGGACCGAGGTTTGTGGAAATCTTTGTGGAAGGCCTATGTTGAGCAGTGGCTTGAGACAGGCTGAAATGATGATGATGATGATGATGAAATCTATTGTAATCTTTGATAAATTTTGTAATAATAGACATACCCCCTAAAAAGACCGCAAATGCTTACCTCAGATGCAGGTGAGATTGATATTTGGTTTGAAATTAGCGTTGAGCCTCCAGCGATCGAATGATAGTGGTGAATCTATCTTAATTATTGAGCCCAAATCCCACGCACTACTGATGGGGGGGGGGGGGAGGGGGGGCAGTTTTGCGAACCTTTCAAGGAGTACATGCAGGCCTCTGCGGGCGCTTTCATTGAGAGGTCTATGTTTTCAATGGAGTACTTACAGCTAACAAAAAAGATGTATCGGCATATTTTTAAATGAATCTGATACTAGATACAACAACACCATTTGACGGATTTTTCAATGAGTGCCCATTTTTAATGTAGTGCAACCAAATATGAAGTTCCCGGAGACCTGCTACCCACGAGTCCGTCCGTGTGGAATTTTTGAAGAGGAATTTTCTGAAGATGAAAATCTACATAGTGGTGTTCGGTTGTTTTTTTTTTAAGAATATGAACAAGTCAGTATTATTGTACATGATATTAAGCTTCAGGTTAAATAAGCTTAGCTCTCTTATAAAGTCTCAGCATTATAATTATGTCGATAAAATGCTTAAAATTTGTAATCGTTTTTTTTTTTTAATATCTCCATCGCTGACTACGATTTTAAGACAGTTTTTTTTATTAAAACAATAACGCGGCTAGCTACCCAGAATAGGATTAAATTTGTAAAAAGATAATACAATGCCTACTTCAAACGAGTATCTAGCTCTTGTCCAGCTTATTCCTCAATTTAGTTTTTTTTATTTATTTAATGCTACATATTTTAATATCCTTTGATGGAAATGTATCTTTTCATCCATTCATCCTAGGCATAATTACAAAGCCTATGCCGTCTTTCTGTTGGACCGTTCGTCAGTACGTCCGTCTGTACATTTAAAGGGCTATCTATATCTTTCGAAACGTAATCGTTAGGCAGTTGTAATTTTCACCGATTATAAGTAAATATAGACTAAAAGAGTATAAATAACCAGTTATATCAACGTGTATCTGTTCTGGGCACTGGTGTAAAAACGGTATACCCACATCTAACTTTGGTTCGTTATAGTCCAACCTTGAAGTAAACCAACAACAAGTCCCAGTAGGGCTGGCGCTGTTGATACCTTATTGAATGAAAAATAAACACAGTTTTATTTTCTTTTGATTATCCCCTAACTTATAAGAGCCGTAGGTAGCTTAGTGGCCAGGACGCTCACTTTAGTTTCATAGAGCGCGAGTGACCTGGGTTAGATCATCGGTGCCGGCACCACTAAAATTCTTAATAGCAATTTTAAGTGCTGTATTTATCACGTGCTCGGCGGTGAAGGAAAGCGTCGTGAGGAAACCTGCATGTCAGAGAAATAATAAAAATATTATTTCGTGGATATGTGAAGCCCGGGAACCCGCACTGGAGAAGCGTGGCGGGCCCTTCCTGGTACTCGTATTTGAGAAGGAGGCCTTTGCCCAGTAGTGGGCACTTATAGGCTACTTTACTTTACTTCACTTTACTTAACTTATGAACTGGGTATACAAATCGTGTGACCGTTCAGAACCGTCGGTGCGCGAGGTCTACTTCTACTCGGTCGTTTTTCTTTTATTCTATTAGCGAAACAAAATCACAGCCCACATTTGGTATGTCTTATCTAATGCAAATATATTAAATCCATTGCAATTATGTTTCTTCGAATGACTTTACTAACAAGCTAACATTTTCCACAAGCAATTGATAATAGAACAATATCCATTGATGAAGTCATGTTCGTGTTGTTTTGCTGAGGACAACTTTGTTCTGAAATTGTCTCATCGACAACATAAAGCTTAGTTTATGTTAGATAAAGAATCGCTAATAAACATGGATACACACACGTAGGCCCCTGGTATATATTTATTTATATATGCGCGTGGTGTTCTATTTGTCGTGTGGACTGCCGATATTTTAAAGAGTAACGGATTGCGTAAACCCGGAATTCTACTTGGGTTTTATATCTTTTACATCATTAAATCGGGGTAAAAAATTAAACCGTGCACTGTGAAAGATTACAAGCAACACTTCAGTAGCTTAAAGGACTATTAGGGTAGAGAAGATTAACGATTTAAGTGGAGTGGAGGAAAAATTCCCAACAGAGATACAGCGATTGAAGAAGCAACGGTTCCAAACAACTTTAATAAATTGTAATCTTTCTTGCAGTTGGTCAATGATTAAAGAAAATTTGATTTAATATGCACCTGGGATCCACAGCCTTTTTTTTTATTATAAAAAATGTGTGTTAAATGGGTGTGGTCGCTGAATGTAACCAAAAACCCTTAAGCGTCTAGAACAAAGCCAAATTGTAAAAGTAGTCCGACTGGTAAATGCCTCATCGATAGGTCTTGGCGCGGTGTTCACTGTACAACAGACGGATTGAGAAAGATGCGTGGGAACTATGATAAGGTATTATCAAATCTAGAAGGCGACTGTCCCTACCCACCACCACCCATGGCCCCACAGACCTTTCGGTTATATGGGCCGAATCTCGGGAGAACGCGCTGGTACTTGTTTGCTCTTACCCAGCGCGTTTTCTTAACTCCCTACAAATTCTTTAACGCTATCCCTGTCCTTTATCTCACTGTTCTTCTTCAAATGATTATCTAGCTAGCTATAGGGTGACATTTAATTAAAATGGTTTGAGACTCTTCCAACGTTATTTATGCGGCAAATCGAAACCATTTACATTACGGACCGACCATCCATAATCGTAAGAGTTGTAACGTTATCTCTATGGAGATATTCCACAAACTGTCATCAGACTTAAAAGTGCCAATGCCAATTGGAAGTTATAAGACCAAACTGTAAAACTGGCTGATGACTAAATGTTTTGTATTAAATAGAAGACTTTCTTACTTCATCATCATCATTTCAGCCCACTGCTGAACATAGACCTCCCCCAAAGATTGCCACGAAGCTCGGTCCCGACCCACCCGCATCCATCGACTTCCCGCAACACTGCGCAGGTCGACAGGTCGTCTCACACTGCGTTCGCCTGTACGTTTCTTACTTAAATATGAATAATTGTTTTGACAAATATTATGACATTCCCCAATTCCGACATGTTATATTTCTTCAATGATTTTAGCGTTTTTTTTTTTCGTTAATGTAATATTAATGTAGCAATTATTTTTATTGTTGTCGATGTCAAAATTATAATTACTTATTTGCGAAGTTTTGACATAAGCCAAGCAAGCAAGCGGCTCAACTGATGGTAAGTGATTACCTTACCGTCCACGTACACCTGCAATACCTGAGGTACTGCAGGTGCGTTGCCGGCCTTTAAGTATATTTGGGAGAACGAGGAGCGGAATGGAGGAGGGATTTATCTACTCTTACTTATAAGGAGTCGAAGGTGTTTAAAATCCATTGAAATTAAATGATATCTATTCACTAAAACTAGGTTATTAGAACAAACTTAGGTACTTCATAAATATGAGAACAAAATAGCCCCCCTATAATCCCGTTACTCGACATGGGATTTAGTTTATGCAAAATATTGTGTTGTATAAAAAAAAGAAGATCAATTGCGTTAATATAAATATGTTGGTATGTCAAAAGAAATAGGAGTTATCGTATCAAATGCACGATTGTAATATTAAGTTAATATGCTTAAGTAAACCTAAGGATTTGATTAATATTTACATTTACAATGGAGGTACATCGAAGAATTCTTTTAACAAAAATAGGAAAGATTTTGCGATTAATCGTTTCTTGAGTTTTTTTTTTCCAGAAAGTTCCATTTGGGAGCACTTCAGTCCGCAGTTTATTATAAACAGCGACACTCAAGAAATGTCGTAGAGAAAATATGCTTTTAATGATTCATAAATGTCACCTCTCGTTCAATATTACGAAACACCTAGGTTCGAATCCTTTGTCATGAGACGTTTGATGTCGCGAGCTTTTACGTGCAAATTGGAATAATACGGGATAATAAGTCACTTTGTGACAGTGAAGCTTGCAAATATATACGCGTGTTTTTTTTTTATATCTGACAAAAACGTACTAAATATTACCGATTCTCGTTCAGTTTTTCATACGAACCGATCATTGCATAAAAACCTCATAAATGACAATAATCATTAATTTAATCAAAATCATCTTTTGTTTTGTTGTAATTATGTAACTAATGTAGGTTTTTTTTTAATGTCAATATTCACGCAATTCGACCTCGACAGGAATCGTCGTTCTGTAAATACTAAAATAATTGTTGGGGCGATGTAGGATATGATCAGAGACTCCAGACCACCTATGGCGCTTATCTCTCACATCAGCAACGTGTTCCTTGACTCAGGCACAATGAAGATCAAATGAAAACGCAATCGAAATCCTTTAACGACAGTTTCATATCAAATGTGCAGCGATAAGTGAATACGAGTAATCCAAACATAGAAATACAAACATTACATTTGGTATATTTAATAAACAAAATGGCGGAAACGGTTTCCGTTATGCAAACGGCATCAATGTGTGTGCATACGTTCAATAGTTCATTTCAGACTAAAATGGCGGACGTTGCTGTCAAAACCGTTTTGACCAAAGCGAAATTCGCTTCGATTAAAACACAGGGACGTGTGCAACAAAGAACTTTTTTTTATCAAAGACCGGCTGAACCCCGTAGGTTCAGATAGTTTTTTTTTTAAATTAAATCTTGCCAGTATCGATTCGGACGTAACCCGTTCGTTTGTGAGTCTATTAAGGGACAAACAAAAAGGCATTAATTTTTATATATATATGTATTTCAATTTTCGATCGCTGGCGGTACTCTAAATAGTTCGTTCATGAACACGCAATTGACAACACAGCTCTCCAATATCAAAGAAACCATTATACAACACATTTTAAATTGCAAACGTTTTAACTAAAACTTTATCTCGTTCTGTATATTAATGATTAATGTACTTGCGAAAATTGCTCATAATTGTTCGTGCTCTAAGTTACATTTTTTTATTCCATTGTTTTTGATAATTTATAAAACCTTAAAAAAAAATAAAAATAAAAAATTGTTCGAAAGAAACAACAAAATCTATACGAACACTATTCTAGGGTGTGAGCTTGTCGTGTCATAGTAAACAAACCAACGATACAAATCGTATATAATTAAAATACAAAATATCCTATATCAAAATACTATTATTAAAAAAAATATAATTGATTTATTTATAATCCCCTTTTTCATTTTCTCTTTCATATTCTTAGTTTGTTTTATTTTATTTTTCTTGATTTGTTATTTTATAATTGTTATATCAAGTGCTGTGTGTAGATGTAAGTGAAGAAATAAATGTTTTTATGTCTTTATATGTCTAAAATATAAGTTTAATGAGACAATCAACATCTTTGCCTAAATAATTTATTACTCGTTCACACCCGTTCGTCCCTTTAAACTTATAAGCACATCTAGAACCATGTATGGTTAACATTAAAAAAAAATATCAATTAAAATCCGTCTAATATCGTTCAAGTTACATCCGTTCAAATTGTATACATTGTTTTATATATTAGTATAATTCCTAAGAGATCTTTTAAATGAGATAAGCAGTATCGTAAATCCGATACGAAGGCGTAAGCAACAATAATCTGCTCAATTCGTACATAAATACACATTGAAGCCAGGTCGATACGACAAACGTGCAAACTTTCATATGCAAACATAGCTTAAGCCACTTACGGAATCATAAGGAAAATTAAAAAAACGTTTTCGACGTAATCCGCTAAAAAGGGTCATAATATACTTACAAGTAACACTGATGATGAATGAAATCAACGGAGCACTGTCAGATGTTACTCGGTTCATCTCACAATTAAGACAATGAAGTCAATTATTTCTTTATTTTTATTAACATTTTAGGCGTAGTAGAGCTAAGCGCCGACTTTTGCTGCTGCTCGAATGGACCGGCTCGACCGGATTAATACCACGACCTCGCAGAATACCGGCGTGAAGTAGTGGTATATTGTGCTTCTGCGTTTCGTTCGGTGAGCGAGATAACCGGAGGCCCATACACCATCCCCTTCCCTCTTCTCTTCCTCTCTCCCATCTCTCAAATATCCTTTCAGGCCGGCAATGCACCTGCAGCACCTATGGCGTTGAAGATGTACGTGGGCGACGGTAATCACTTACCATCAGGTGAACCGCTTGCTCGTTTGCCGTCTTTCCAATTAAAAAAAAAATGTATCTTGTAGGCAGGGGACTAAACCGCAAGAGCCGATTGCACTATCCTCTTTGAGAGACAGCCGTGTAAACGCTGATAATCGCAAATTGTGAGTCCAGAAATCCTTTCTTCTCCTAAGCCGTTAACACAATGATGAGAATCTTGGTCGCATGGATTCCGGGTCCTCGTCCAATTACGAGGTTTGATGTCCATCAAACGGTTGTTGATCCATCAAACTGGTCTTCTAATATGCGGTCTTCTGTCTTCCCCTTTACCAAACATACCTCTAACGGTTGCTAGCGTCTCGTCACACTGCGTGTCCAATGATCTAAGGGA
Source organism: Bhutanitis thaidina (assembly GCA_029286595.1). NCBI lineage: Eukaryota > Metazoa > Arthropoda > Insecta > Lepidoptera > Papilionidae > Bhutanitis > Bhutanitis thaidina. The sequence goes on along the minus strand of JAGSMS010000044.1, from coordinate 138,484 downwards.
TACATCGTATTAAAACATGCGTTCCTTGATAAACAGTCCCTTGAGACTCGAGGTTCAGGTTCATCTGCATCGCAATGGTCTCGATGTTTAGGCGCGCACGTTCACGGATAATGCATGATTTAAGTTCATCAAGTCCTTTAACCATAACAGTCTATGATAATGAGCTCTCAATTCCATTGCCACAATTCTTATTGGTCTCTTACTTATTCAGCTGATAAAGAATATTACTACGAAATTTATCAGGCACAGATTACAAATCTTTTACTTAGACATCGATCAATTTTCATTCATATATTATGTTAGGTTAGCAAACAGTTCGTCACAGTCAAGTGTCAGTTAGAACCTATGACACAAGAGGTAGATATCGGCAGTATAGTTATCGATATTGAATCGATATAAGCACGAGTTGACCAACAATTTGATAGATCGCTAATGCCGATATAACCTAACTAAACAACTTTACCATACGGGCAACAAAGTATAGAAGGACTGCTCTGACGTTAAAGGTCTGTAGATTGTCGGTGAACTCCCGCTTTAATGAAACTTAAAGTTAATCTTTGATATTGTAAGTAGGAGCTGAAAGTAAAGTAGCAGCCCGCATGTGCCCACTGCTGAGCAAAGGCCCCCTTCTCAAATATCTGAGGTCTGAGAGGGTGTAGGAGCCGGGAATGGCCCGCCAAGCTCCTCCATTTCAGGTTGGCGGGCTTCGCATATTCTCGAAATAATATTTTTTTTATTGTTATTTCGTAGATATGCAGGTATCTTCACGATGTTTTCCTTTACCGCCGAGCACGTGGTAAATACAGCACGTAAAATTAACAAATTTAGTGGTGCCGGCACCGGGAGTGGAACCCAGGTCACTTGCGCTCTATGATACTAAAGTATGCGCCCTGGGCACTAGGCTACCGGGAACTGAAAGGTTTGAGCAAATTCTTCCTTGGTGTATTACTTACTTATATTAAAACATAACTTAATAATAATGATGAAAAGATGAAACATTGTTGCACTATTCAAGCTTATTTTTGCTTCTTCTCCTTCTTCCTCACTTCTCATGGTTCCATGTTCTCTTTACTTGCTTGTTGTGTATAAATATATATATAATTCAATATGAGGATATATAAATACACATTTTGTCAATTGCGTATTGTTAGATTCACATTTAAATAATTTCTTGGATGTTCTGGTAATTCCTTTAACCCTCATGCAAGAGTTGTGGAAAATTTTCCCTGAAAAATAGTTATTATCCTATGAGTCCACTGCTCAACATAGGCCTTCCCCCAAGGATTGCCACAAAGCTCGGTCCTGAGCCACCCGCATCCATCGACTTCCCGCAACACTGACCAGGTCGTCGCTTCATCTTGTGGGGTTCGTACGACACTGCGTTTTCCTGTACGCGGATGCCACTCGAGAACGTTTCGAGAACGTCCCCAACGGTTGTCAGTTGCCACTTCATCTTTCTGTTCTTTGCGGCTTCGTTGGTTACCTCATCTCCGCTGCGGATATCATCGTTGCAGACTCTATCGAGAAACATCGAGCATAGCAGTTTAGCATAGCGCGCTGAGCTTCATTGTGCTTCCTCATACGGCCTGCACTGAAGAACCAAGTCTCGATCTTTCCGTAAGTCATCACTGGGCAACACGCACTGGTCGTGTTTATTATTTACCACCGTTTTAGTACGTCTGCTGTTTCGATCCTATGGCCCACTACCACCCATGGCCATATCGACTGTCATGCCACAGTGCCGAATCATGGGAGGTACGAGCGTGCGTCTGTTTCCCGTTCGTACTTTCTTGACTCCCTACAAAATATTTTGTTCAACAGAATAATAATTGAAATCTCTCGTGTATCAGTGTTAAGTGGTTTCACAATAATCACTAAAACCAATATACGAACATGTACAGAACCATATTACTAGAAGACCTTCGTTTCTCGTAAGTTGACTATGGTACGATGTTTGCTGATATATGTAGTTGTATGTAGCTGTGGTGTAATTAATATGTTACCGGTGAAGTTAAAAGAGACAAGTGGTCAAGCGTGAGACTAACATTAAAACCTCTAGCAATACATCTTTGTTTTGGACTTATAAAATTTGGATTTATTTTACACTGGATCTAGAATAATTCGGCATAATATGGATTATGTTAAATTCTATAGACACTATAGACATAAAAATTCTGTTACAAAATTTTCATGGATTTATTCGTCGTGATCAATTTGCCAGAAAATTGGACAACGACATTTTTTAATTTATAATTTTACCTATTAGACACGAACAAAATTGCCTTAAAATGTTTGTTTCTTAATGGAGACGAATTATTCACTATATATTAATATCTCTATCACTGTATCAGCATCTTTAAGTCTACGGCTGAAAATAGGTAAAGTTAAAAGTTTCAATCTGTAAATGCCCACGACTGGGCAAATATTTTTTGAGAGAGATTAAGAAACGCGCTGATACACGGAGGACGGGCGTGCTTCACACGTTCTCGACGTAATAATATTTCTATTATTTCGCCGACATGCCGGTTTCCTCGCGATGTTTTCCTTCACCGCCGAGCGCGTGGTGAATGCAGCACTTGAAATTGCTTGTATTAACAACTTCAGTGGTGCCGTGCATGCGACAGTCGATCGACGTACGTTTCCTGAATTTCCATTTCCATCGGTTCGGCGCAGCTAAATATGCTTCCGGCAACTCTCGACATATTTAATACGAGTTGAATATTCAAAAAAAAAAAAAAACGTACAGTCGGTATTAATTATGCATAAAATGGAGGAGCCATCTTGTTTTCGTAAAAACACATCACATGCAGATGAAACGCAGGCAAATTTACTTTTCTTTTTATTTATTTTTTTTCTTTTCTATCGCATATATATATTGCAGCTGAACCGAGGTACTCTGTCCCGCTACTGGACCTCACTGAACATCAGCGCCAAGGCTGTTGTTGCAGCCGCGGCCATAGCTGAGTGAGCTCCTTTCCACGGCAACGTTTCAGCACAGATAAATCGTGGCAAAGAGTGCATTAAAATTTTATTAGTTTTACTCTTTGCTTAGTTTTAATTTTGTAATATTTTTTTTTGTCATGTTTTGCATTTATTTCTTTTTCTCCTTCTATAATAAGCAATATGATTTTACTTTCTTTCTTTCTTTCGATAGTAAGTTATCTCGCGCCTCTAACGGAATCAAAATTATAAATAATATATTCACGTAATTCTAAATAACACTATAATTTAATATCTATTCCACATGGCAACATACTAATTCTAATATAATGTAATATTTGTTGAATGACAGAAGCGATATTTGTATTGTAATTACCTAAGTATAGGTACAAGAATATAACGGACCCCCACAAAGAAAGAAAATACGATAAGAAAAAATTATGTCGAAAGCAGGAGAGCTCGTTTAAGCTCCGTGACGTGTGAACAAAGAACGAAAAAGCGTAAAGCGCAGCGATGAAAGGCGCCTGAGAAGTCTTTAAAAGGATTTAGTTGAAACAAACACGTGCACCCTTGCACGTATTTGTCGAAATTACGTACGCAGTACAATTTGCTTAGTCAATTATTAACAAAATTTCTAACTGATAATCAGATTACCAACGGAGTAGGCAGAGATAATCTTCTTCCACTTGCTAAGGTCCTGGCATACGTCTTTCGCTTCTCCAACTTTCATCAATCTTCGCATTCATACTCGTCGGTTTAGAGTACTCTCGACTTGGCCTTTTTTCAGAACGTCTCCGATTTGATCGTGAAATGTTCGCCTAGGTCTTCCTCTCCCGACTCTACCATTTAATCAGAGTTTGACATTGAATTCGATATATACGTGTTGGAGGCAAGCGGCTTTTGCTGCTGCTCGAATGGGTCGGCTCGGCCGGGGTAGTGCCACGGCCTCGCAGAATACCGGCGGTGAATTAGAGGAATTTTGGGCAACAGCGTCCCGTTCGCTCCCCTATCTCCCTCCTCATCCTCCCTCGCATTCCCCAAACATCACCTGCGCCTGCAGCTCCTCTGATGTTGCAGATGTAGACGGGCGACAGTAATTATTAGCATCAGGTGAGTATTTTCCAAATTAAATAAAAATACTGTTAATGTTCTTTGAGTGTTGAAGCTACACTCCTATGGAACGCCATGTCCGATAAGATTGAAACGGCTTCTAATAAATAGAGAATACGTTTAAGAGATTGAACCGTGAATATTACCTAATGAATCATAGACAATATTAGGCATATCTTATTTTCTGTTTCTGTTATTATGTATTTATCTATTTACATATTTGTATAATTGTTTATGTATTTTATCATAGGAATGTTTATTCATTCATTTATTTCAGGTATATATTCATACAAAGGTTGACCGGTAGAGAATGCCACTTGGTATTAAGTCCGCCCATTTTAATCATCAGCTTAAAGTTGACAATAAAGAGTAAATAAATATTCTTTATCACGATCCAGAATAGAAACAGGAGATAGATCATTTCTCTGGCCAGGATTCGACTGGATTACACTCATAAGTTACTGTTGGGTTCGGGTTTGCAAGGTACTGGGGGTCAGGTTAGTCAGGCCCTTATACGGGCCGTACGTCTTAGTACTCAGGGGTGGAATCGCATATATATCCTTTTTCGATTGAAGTGTTTTGGAGGTCGATGGGTCCCAGTACTATTTACCATGAACATGTTTTTCATCTGAATCCGATTAAAAGAAATTCCCACTTGGAATACAATTCAAACAGCAATAGCAGATTACAAATTTTTTAACTGTCAATAATTTTTAAAATTTTGAAACATTTACTCGTAATTTGTTATTACCCCTAATGAAAGAGTTGTGCTAAAGTTTCATTGGTTTTTGAGTAAAGTCCACTAATAAACTTTTATTTCTTAAGATAATCAAACAGATAAAATAAATTATGTTGTAAATAAACCAAAGAAATCGTGCGATAGATTTAACACCATATTTACACCTCTCTAGTCGAGTCTAATTATTAATAAGCAAGTAGAGAGTCTAAATGATTTTTTAATCAAAACAACCCAGGATGACCGAAGAATAATAATATTTAATCAATCGATTAAATATTTGATCGATTAATTACATTTTATAGTCGAATAGATTAGACATGTATCAATGACAATGACAAGTTAAGGCAAGGGTATGTTAAAATACAGATGATATAAATAATAAAGGAGTAAAAATACATTAAACGATTAGGAATAATTTTTTTTTTAATTAATTTTAAATTAGTTTCTGAGGGCTACAAAAAACGAGACACAGTAAATGAGATAAATCAAAGTATTTATGAAAAATAACATCATGAGAAATATTTGGAATCATATACAAAGAATACAGAAGAAAATGTAATGTTTGTAATACAAAGATGGTCAGAATCAGAACCCAGGCCGCCGCGATAGATTTAAATGATTGAAAACAGCTAAACAATCATATTGTACGTGCTGGGTGTTCCAGGTCTCTGTACACCTTTGTACCTTCGACATCTGATGTTTGAGTACCATAGATTGGCTTAATGAATAACGATTAGGAGATAAAAAAAATCTTGTTTCGGTAATGATTATGATTTGTCCTATCTGTATGGGTATGGGTTATTGAAAATTATATCGCTGGTTAGGAATAGGTATATGAAACATAACTCTGTACCAAGTAGATGATGTCTTTTCGATAAATATGCTTGATAATCGACTAGCCCGGCAGACGGATTATTGATTACAATACCAGGTATCTGGTACCGTGAATACTTATGTACGTATATAAAGATGTTAAATTAGGAAGTAGAGTAGCAGTCTGTCTTCTGGGCGCATCATGTTGCTCGCACTACCGATTGGCGTGTCTTTTCTTTTTTTGTGTCTTAGACATGCGACCCACGAACGTGTTCTTCAATTAATCAAACAGTCCATGTCACGAGAACAACTTGTTCATGGAATTATCATTATAAAAATCGACGCAAAAGGGTTTGCATCTGTTAATGCGTCAAGTTTGTCTCGGAATACGGATACCTGGTTTCACGAAAACACGTTCGGAGAGAAGTATCCGGAGATATATCTTAAGACATCTATCCTAATGCGCACTACGCATTGGACTCATGAGTCGGTATTAAAAAAAAAAACAAAACTATAATTTTGAGTGTCGTGATCTGCTTCAGTGTGATGAACCCGCGATGATTAAAGGCATATTTTGTATTAACGAGTCGGAATAAACATTGCTTGTTTGGACACAATGGTTATGATGATCCCGAATAGTTTGTCAAAATATGCCAAAGGAAGCTACGCGATGAAATGTCTCGATGAAGGATTGCCCGATGAAATGTGTGCACATGATTTAGTATAGCCTGCGGCAACGATTTCGAATGCTGGACGCATAGAGAAAAGGTGATATTTTTTTTAACGTAGATTTTTCCTCTAATATTGCAGTCATAATTCGTATAGGATAGGATGTAAGTGTACCAGCACGCGGTTCGACTAATGGACAAGGCTTAGGCGGTCATTACTCTATATCTCATATGCTATTGTCAGAGAGTATTATCTCCAGTAGCGACACTGCGTTTAGAATACCGCCTGCACAGCGTGATGATAGAACATATTTAATTATAACTACAAAACTGAAATTATGTTTATCGAACATAATTTCCATTCTCTCAAGCCGTACGATATCCAAAGCTACGAAGCTAATTTGAAATTTTATTGCGGAAAAAAAAAATTGCGTAATAAATGCAAAATGCAGAATGAAAACTTTTACTTTCACTTTTTATGGTTTCCGGTAACTTTCATCGGCCGTGACATTTGCGCGCGAGCATCCGTGACCGACGTGACTTTGATAAAACTTCATTAAGAGGCCCATACACTTCCTTGCATCAAAAACAGGTGAAAAACGATAAATAATAAAGTTAAGACAAACAGTCATCGGCGAGCGCAACGTGTAATGGAATATTAACGTCGTGACAATGTTACACCCCATCCCCGCGCATCGCGTAACGCGTAACGCCATCAAATGTCATCTTTGACTTAGAAATCAACAGCGCATGGCCAGCAGTCAAAATCTATACCGATGGCTATAGGAAAGGTATGGTTGATGATTTTATGAACGATACCTTACCTCCCTGTTGTAACATGATTTGAAAAAAAAAACACACACACACACAAGTAACAATGAATGAAGAAGTTGTGCGATTCGAAGAAAAATGTAATTTAAAAAGTGCAAATTTGGATAATATTTTCACACCTGCACTAGGTCACGTGTGTTATTTTTAAACATCCGAGTGATTATATCATAATTTAGCATGAAACTCTTTGACACTGATAGGCAAAAGAGATGAATAATTGAAAAAAAAAAAACAAAAACAACCATGATATATGATATATGATAACAGAAAAGACCATGATGGTTCTAAATTCTACATTACGACTAGTGAACAGATGTAGTACAATAATGGCGACTTAATTAGATTTTTCTTCGAAATTCGATTTGAAACAGGCCATAGAACAAATATATCACATACAAATAGCAAGGAATAGTTTAAGTTTCTATATACAATAAGTAAGAAAAAGTCAAAATAAGTAGGAAGTAGTCTTAATTACGAGTATTGACGTTGGTATGAACTTTAAACAAGCTGGAAGTAAATAAAAATAGTTTTGACTTTGTCTTTGAAATTAAACTCATTTACCAAAAAAATTAACAACATTTTACTTGCAGTGTTTCCGACTTTAAACATCGATGGCACATGGTCCATTAGATGATGATCAGTTTATATTTATAAAACACTTTTCAACCGACTTCAAGAAAAGAGGGGTTCATTAATTCGGCTAGATTTTTTTGTATGTATGTATGTCTTTGCGCATTGTTAACCGTTTTTGACGATTTTTCTATTAAACAGCTTAAAAGAAGGTGGTCATATTTAAATTTAAAGAAAATATTCCACTCTTGAGCGTGTGAAAATAGTGGTTGAAGTCGGTTGCTTCTCAAAAAAATTGTTACTTATGAAATAATTTAACTCTTATCGTGTCATAACAACATAACTTCTATTGTAACAAAACGTCACGAGTTTATAACATAGTTCTTAAAATCAAAAAAAAAAATCCATTTTGTTATGAAGTCAATCATTTTATCATCATTCAAAGTAACATTTGCTATAACGAAGTTAACAAAAAAAAAACTAAACATGTACTGTTCAAAGTCTTAGAAACCATAGTAACTATTGTAAATAAATGTGATGTACAGATATAGAGTCCATAACTAAAGGCAACCGACTCTTGGAGCTGTTAACTTTTGGAATGTAATGATAGTATGAATTATTAGCTTATTTGGGTCAACGTGGTAGGCGTTGAGCCTAACGCCGGCGGTGAGAGTTTCGAAAATCTCATTGGTACCAGCCCGCTGGGGTTTCGAAATCGAGTGTCCTTATTCGGTGGTATGTGGTAAGTGTCTACTGCAGCCTTCGGACATGTCGCGAATTACTTCAATCGAAAAAGATAACGCGTTCAGTGCCCACGCTGATGACTAAAATGGTATGGCTATCCATAATTATATAACCTCTCTATACACTTCAAACAGGAACACAACGGGATCCCCAGTCGGATCCACTTGGTTAAATAGAACGTTCTTTAAATTTAACAAAGCTTTAATTATGTTTCAGTCCATACAAATACTTGACACAAGCCATACCGCCCAGACTACTGCGCCAACGAATTTATCAACAGATCGCTCTTTATATTATTCAATGCAAAATTATGTTTCACGTATAATCGAGTTTCATGATATTTAAGTTAATGCATGCTAACGAAGCCCCCGTCAATAAATGCACATTGTGCCATACATTGAATATGGTAATTCAATTATCTTTATACTATCCCCGTGGTTGTGCTCACAAATGGCTTGACACGATAAGTAATTACTATATATTATCCAATATACGGATAGGTATTGTATAACAATGGAGAACAAGTTCCATCGGTGGTTTTTATTTCAAAACAAAATGGCGTCCAATGACGCCAACAGCAATTGGTTTCGTTTAAAGCACGACTACATGTGCACGAAACACTTTTACAAAAAGTGGCGAAACGCTTAAGCTCTAATTGCTTCGAGACTAATTGACTCTCTATGTACAGAACGGTCAAGCACCGTGAAGTGGAAATATATTTTACGCATTGTAAAATAGCAGTAATTCGTCTTTATCGTTGCGCGGTTAATAATCTAAATAAACTCCTTCTCCCCGTCCCCCATCCCCCGTCCTCATCCTCACTCCTCTCTCCTTAAACCAGCCGCTCCTCTGATGTTCGCTGGGAGACGGTAATCACTAATCATCTGGTGACCCGCTTGCCGGTTTGCCGTCTTTCAGATGCAGATGCTGTGGGATTCTCGCCTGCAGATGGCGCACCCAGCCAGTAAACAAACGAGGCTCTGGCCACCGTATGACGGCGGATTATCCAACTGAATCTCGCAGAATCCAAATCACACAGGCTAGTGCTAGGGAGCAGCATTACTAGTGGGTGAGTACCGGCAATGCTCTCACCGGCCCACCGTGCTTGGTGATTGTGAGCATACCCTCCAATACTTTATCGCACAATATATCTGATTTATGTCTGAGCCCGTCCGATACTTGGTCTGTTAATATTATTTTTTAAATTACTTTAAATTTTTCCCTTAGTTTTACGCTTGTATCTATTACAGTTTTTATGATTAACCTCCTTCTCTGTCCATGATTCGTCTGGGTAGGTTAGGACACTACTCCAGAGCCAGTAGCATTCCAGGGTGTGAGACATTCCATCTTAGACCACAGGGGTGAAATCGCATCTGTAACTTTGGTTGAGGTTGTTTGCAGGTGCCAATGGGCTTGAGTAACCATCAGATGGACCATTAGTTCGTTTGTCACTCCAATCCAATAAAAAAAGGCCCTGTCTGTCCTTCCTTGCAGAGAGACAGATGGACGAGCGAACGGGGTAGGTAAAGCGTTAATAGGAACTCTATGTAACTCTAAAAAGTTGGTTTCAGGAGGCAGTTTAGCTTGTAATAAATGCAAGTCGGTAATCCCTGCTTACCCTTATCCATATCAGACGTGAGTGCATCAATATTTACACTTACACATAAAAATTATCCATATATATGTTTGTTTCAACGTATTTTACTTTTGTAAAGCAATTTAAGAAATTTTTAATGAACCATTTCTTTGAAAGAAGTTCATTATGATTCCAGTTGTACTAAAGGCCTGTATTTTCGTACATGAATGTTTTTGATGGAAAATTTTTAACATATTTTACTAAAGAATGTCAAAACAATATCATTGATCGACCTCGTAAATTTTGTTTTAAAACGGCGCAAGCGCTTAAAAAACACGTTTTTGGTTATTCCATAACTTTATAGCTTTTTGTTAACAATTTACTACTACGTTTTTATTTTACTACTGTAATTTCATAAGCGACTGTAATAAATATTTATAAACTGGAAGCATTCAAGCGTCTGAAGTAATAAATTTTTTAGATATTCTTATTTGCAAACACTTTAAACTAAGGATCATAATGGGCGGACTTAATGCCTTGGGGCATTCCCTACCAGTCAACTATGGACGATGGAGAGGCAAACGTAGGCAGAACAGAGATATCATTAAAGATTTCTCGTATTTACGCGAACACTACACATTTGTAATGAAACTATTACTTATAGATTTTTATAGCGTTTACTTTTGTTTTTACATTCCCGACGTTTCGAGTGCTTTACAGAAGCCGTGGTCACAGCATACCGGACCGAAATTAAACTGAGGGTAGCCCGAGTTAACTATGACATCTGGATATCTAACACCTTTATCCTCCCGTGACATATACGAGTATATACATATATACAAACATACAAACACATACTTAAAATAGTCTTTAAGTGGTACTAGCGCAGATGAATGACGAAGTAGTTTTTATTCTGTGAATTCTTGATATGATCAGGGAGGACTTACAAATGAGCATAGTCTGAACCTTTACATGAGTATCTTTACAATGTTCGGTGAGAGTTATCCTCGACTAAAACGATGCTGTAGCAAAAAGTCTGCAGCAAATGGTAGAAAGTGACTTCGGTGCATGCACAAGGGTCACAATGCATTGCACAAGAGCATTCGTTGTTAATATTATGTTTGGTAAAGTATTAAAATTCGAAGGAAGATTCGTTACCGCATCGTTTTTTTTTTTTAATTGTAATATTACGGATGCGATGGATCGCATTAAACATGCATTTCTTGTTATTGTTATGGCCCTTGTCCAAAATCATATTTTTCTAGAATGATATTTATCTCCTCTACAAATTTATCTTTCGTCAATTTCATTTTTGTATAATTGTCCAAAAAAAAAATATCAGGTAAAATCTCTCTCACGAAACTATATCGTATGGGTTTTCGTTCAAAATGTTTACGACGTGGATGTGAAACCTAAAGAAATCTTCGCAAGGATCCTGCGTTAGGAAAAGCAAATAAATTCATAAATACTACTCTTTGACAGACCCGTGGGTCTGACCCAAGGGTGTCGGATGTGACACCCTAGGCAGTAGACTTACCTTCGCTTAGCTCATTAGAATCCTAAGGCATATCAAGTAGATTTAGGCGTAAATCTACTTAACCATTAGTCGAAATAAAATGTAATTTTTATCAAACAAAACTTGCATACGCCCAATTATGTTAACAAAAAAAGGTATTTTAAAACCGGAACTCTCGCTGTAAAACAACCAAGAAAAATCAAACTGTTTCTCTTGACCACTACAGTACTAATAGTTTCATCTTTAACATAATGGATATACGGAAAGAAGGGCCCGATCCTATTAAACGTTAATAAGTTGACAGATCAATGATATAATTGTATGGAATATCTCATATATCATAAAAAAGGTTAAGTAAAGTAGTAGCCTGCAAGTGTCCATTGCTGTGCAAAGACCTCCTTCTCTAATACGAGTATCTGTGAGGGTTTTTGGAGCCGGAAAGAGACCACCACTCCAGTGCGTGTAGGCGGGCTTCACATATCCTCGAAATAATATTTTTTTATTATTTATCAGACAGGTTTCCTCGCGTTAATTTCCTTCGCCGCCGATCGCGCGGTAAATACAGATCGCGAACCTTATCACTATCGAACAGTGTATGAAATTTAAACAACGTTCTAACATTCTCGTAGATTACATACATATACGTATATATAGACTAACATTCTCTATATATCAGTATAGACGCATGCATTGACGAATACTAAAGGAGTGCAAATTTTTTAATTGGCCCTTAATCAATGATCGGGGAAACGATTTATTATACGAGGTCAAACTGGCATGCTACAGGGCAATAGCAATGGGTAGAAATGAATGAAACACTCTGCATGCACTAAAATAGCAAAAAATCGATATTGTTGTCCTACTGACTCGTTTAACCGGCAACAATTAACATGACATTACAGATTAATCGAGTTCACAGAATAACTAATAGATTCTAACAGAAGTTAAATGTTTTACGTACGTTTTATTTTAAAGTTCACTGCGAAGCCACATTTTATTGCAATATTAATAAATATTATTAATATTAAAAATCTCCGCACTTATAGCTAAAGATTTGGTATTAAAAAAAAACACGCCTGTGTGTGTGTCTTACTTACACGTAAGAAGTTATACTTCTTTAGCGTAACTAAATAAATAAAAAGAATACATACCGACAGTTAATCTCAACTCTTTAAGTCCACTTAAAAAAGTTTATTACATAAAAAAAAACCACTTTGATCAGGAATACTAATAAATATCATACACCGCCACATATAATTGAAAATCACACACAAATACATATGTCTATTTATGTATGAATATATATTTTTATCTCCACTGATGTAAAACGTGTGTTAAAGCACTTCTGGACTTATAAGCTCGCCTGGAAAGCGTCAGAATAAGTTGGCACAGACTATGGAAAGTGCGAAACGTAGCAATTAAAATTAAACCGGCGTGGTTCAAGATTCGCGTTTTAAACTTTCTTTCGCACAAAAACTGTCTAATGTTTAAAATTTGTCACTTATACATTCGGTATTTAAGTAAAACATGGAGACCTCAAAAATTAGAGTAATTTTCGTATAAGAGAATAACTAAAGAACTCATTTTTGGTTTCATAGCTTTTCTAGTAGAAACTTGAAGAATCTATCACGAGGAAGACCGGAACTGATGGGAAGCCATAACCGTCGCTCACCTTCATCTGCAACATCAGATAAGCTGCATGTGTACTGCCTTTTAAGCAGTCAGTACACTATTTAGGTAGAGAGAGAGGGGAGGGGGAGTGGGCCTGTTATCTCACTCTCCGAACGATACGCAAAATCACAATAAGCTTCTACTTCACGCCGGTATTCTGCAAGGCCGTGGTACTAACCCGGTCGTGCCGCCTAATTTGTGCAGCAGCAAAGAAAAAAGTTTTATTCTTTTCATAGACTTCGAGGTGTCCAGAACTCAGAATTCTATAGCAGAGGCATAAATGATCTACGCACCTCATGGCTGAAACGTATAGGACAATGAGATTAGATACTTCGATTAAATTAATGTATTATTTCTTAGAAAGGACAGGACTGTGAATTATTCTATATCAAACTGAAATTTCATTAAAATCAATAAAGAAAAGTTTATATTATCAATACGAGGAACCGTTGGTACTTGGCCCGGTTATTCATTTTTTTCCCACTGAACTACATGTCACGTGCCAGTTTGCAATATGACGTACTGACGTCGAACGGTTGTGGCGCGAGGTTAGGCCAAAAGTGCAGTAACCTGTTTAGATTTAGATCAGAAAAGAAAAAAAAAATTCGAAACGACAGCCAGTGCGGTGTTACGTGAATGATAAATATTGCGTTACAAATATGGTCACGAACAACCGTCTAAATGTTAAGCGACCGCTGTAGCTGTTTGACTCTAAAGCATTAGTGAAGTCTGTTCGAAGCCATTATTCCCATCGTATTATCTTGGTCTATGCGTCCGATTTGAATTTCAACAAATACGTTGAAAATTATCAACTACTATAATTGGCGTATAATTGGCGTTATTTACATATACAATCGTCTGGTTGGGAGGTATATGCAAATGTGCATACATTCATAAAATACTACGAAATATATATCAGTATCATCACTATTTTATTCATCACCGGCGCCATCGGCCCGTGAACGTTTCGAGTGAGAATATTGTTATCAAGTAACAAAGAATATAACAATTCTTTGTTACTTGATCGTCAAATTTGTTAAACGTAAAAATCGGAGTCAAGATCTTGATCGTTTTGACGACGAATGTTCCTTCAGTCGTTGTTAAATAAAATCTGCCATTGCTTTCAGCTGACTTATGTTTGTTTAAGTTAGATAATATTCATCGTTCATCATTTCGGCCATTTACAAGTCCACTGCATCCATCGTCACACCATCCTGTAGGAGGTACGTACTAAATGTTTGCTGTAGGAATCTGCCACCCGAGAACCTCACTTCCCCAACGGTTATCAGTCCTGCGAGCTATGTGGCCAGCGCGTTGCCACTCCAGCTTGCTGATACTTAAGGCTATCATGGTTCCGGGGGGCGAAAGGGCCGCCAGTTCCAATGCGGAATATTATAGAACGACCTATTTCGACACAATAATCAACAGTTACTTGTGGATAAATATCCGAGTTGAAGTTGCTGTAGAATTAGGAACAAAGATGGTGGCACATTATTACACCGTTACTAATATAAAAAAAATATATACTATGCACAGAACACATATTAAACTTTGATCCCTTAGGATACGAGTATAATAATTTGTCTTAATATGTCCTTAAGTGTAAACTCCAAATCCAAAACAATATTACAATTATACAATATTAAGAGCCGTGGTAGGGCGCTCACTTTAGTATCATAGAGCGCGAGTGACCTGGGTTCGATCCCCGGTGCCGGCACCACTTAAATTGTTATTAGCAATTTTAAGTGCTGTATTTACCACGTGCTCGGCGGTGAAGGAAAACATCGTGAGGGAAACTGCATATCTAAGAAATAATTATAAAAAAAAAAATATTTCGATGATATGTGAAGCCATTCCCGGATCCTAAACCCTCTCAGATATTTGAGAAGGAGGCCTTTGCCCAGCTGTGGGCACTGACAGGCTGCTACTTTACTTTACTTTACAATATTTAAAATATCACAATGTATAATTTATACTTGCGATTCTTGTTACTCGGTCAAACTTTATCATTTCAATCATCATTACCTGTTGGACTTGTTTCCTGTAAAACTAGTACCAGAGATATTTTAGAAGGAGGCCTTTGCCCAGCTATGGGCAGTGACAGGATGCTACTTTACTTTACATAATTATAAGAGGTAATAAGAGTAATAGAAGGATTGATCACCTGTTGTTTTTTTTTAACAACGTCTAATGCACAAGGAATTTACTAATGCGCCAGGTTCATAAAGATGAGCCTTTATGAACTTTATGTGCATTATTAAATTCGTATGAAATATAATAGTTTCTCTGTACAATGGGGATCGTACACCGGCCCTACACCACCCGGACTACTAAATCGATCGAATTTTACTTTCACATTGAACTCTTTCTATACCCGAGCATTTCTGTACGGTCGGCTGTTCAATATTTATTTTTATATGTAAGGGGGGCAATCTTGCAAACTTACCCATGCTCGCGTACATCTGCAACAGGGGAGCTGCAGGTGCGTTGCCGGCCTTTAAGGATATTTGATCAAGGGAAGGGTATTTCGGGGGCGTGGGGGGGAGGGGGGAGGAGGAGTGCGCTTCTACTTCACGTCGTTATTCTGAAGACGAACGTCTGCTGGATTTATTCTATTTGACGTAGTAACAAGTAATCGCACAAGGTATATAATTAATTACACGTATTACGTCAAACGGACTTACGGACTGCTTTTTTAGGGTTCCGTACCCAAGGTGCAAACCCGAGCCCTATTAATGTCACTAGCCTGTCTATCTGTCAGTCGATATTTGGTGTATATATGCTGACTCTAAAGCGAATATTGAATTAGAAATTAATTGTAATTATTTTTCAGTCCTTACATGAAAAAGTTGCCAAAAAAAAACAAACTTCTTCTTACCCTATCATGTAGGGTATCGTTGTATAGAGCTAAATGAGCAACAAAAAAAAAAGAAATGAGGGGCCTTCAAAGTCGACGGATCATCTTGTTTTCGGGGTCTATCTCAAATACTAAACCTAGTCGGCAATTCGAAAATCCGCACACAAAACGAACGAACATACTTTTTGGGTACTTTATTTTCTTTCACTGGTTGTTGTGATGTAATTCCATAGATCCAAATAGTTATATCTAGTTTAAATAAAGTTAATTGGTCAGAAAAAGCAACGCGAGTGCTGTACAGCAGCCGCCGGTCACTGGAGTCCATGGTCAGTATTACGCAGAGGAGATCGAAGCGGCCATGCTACTTCCCTGGGACTTTGTCTATCTCCGAAATATATAATTATTTCTTATTACACGCTGGTTTTCTCATGATATTCTCATTCAACGATTAATACTCAATTGAAGGTCGAAGACGAATTCGTAAAGAGCGTGAAACGCTCAATTTCTACATAGGCAAACTGCTTCAGCGCCGACAGGGGAATATTTATTGTAACATTACAGAAGGATGTCCGATGGAGAATCATAAATTCGCGGAAGCAAGCTTTCCGATATTCGTCGGCCTCGTCACACGCGTCGCATACGGCCCAGCGAACTAGGTTAACATTCACGTGTTTGCTTTTAAATTAATTTCAAAAGGCAGTGCCGTAATGTAACAAGCGAATCGTGATAAATATGAGACTGAAGCTTTTTATAATGGGTCAGGTGAGGTCAACGAACTCTCGATGAATAATTTAAAGCTTCAAAATTATTTATGCGGTATCATCATTTCGGCCTATCACAAGTCCACTGCCGAACATAGGCCTCCCCCAAAGATTGCCACGAAGCACGGTCCTGAGCCACCTGCATCCATCTACTTCCAGCAACACCAGATTGGATTTGTATGCTCACCTTGAACTTGACGCTGTACAGCATAGAGAATAGCAGGACAGCTCTACAACTATGGATATTACAAAGGTGATTCCATTCTACTAGAGTACATAATTTTTTTTTTTATGGAAATTGGGGCAAACGATCAAACCGTTACCGTTGCTCACGTACATCTGCAACACCAGAGGAGCTGCATGTGTGCTGCCTGCCTTTAAGGATATTGTGGGAGAGACAGCGGGGAGTGGGAGTAGCCCTCGGGTCACCTCATTTACTGAACGAAACGCAGAAGCACAAGATGCCTCTACTTCGGGCCGGTATTTGCCGAGATCGTGTTACTACCCCGGTCGAGACAGCCTATCAGCGATCGAGCAAAAATAAAAGCTGTCGCTTGGCTCTACAACATGACAATGCATCATTATTTAATTTAATTAAAAAAATATCGATTTGACGTTATAGTACATAATACCAATAAAATGATAGAATTTATTGTTTGAATATTTTTGTATATGTCTAATATAAGTTGTAAATTTTAATTTTAATTTTATTTGTAATTACTTAATCTATTAATTGTGTATTTGCCTACTAAATTGCATGACAAAAATTTTAAATATTCTATTGAAATGAAATGAAAATTCTTTACATAACGTAAGAAATTCCGATTTCCGATTGTCTGTCAATTGTTATTTTTTTAGAATCTACCTACGTTTCGTAACGATGTTCCACTGACGAAGAATGAATAGGCTTGCTATTCTCTAAGCTGTACAAACTCCAGCTGGACGCTGTAGCAGCGGCGAGTTCAAGATGAGCATACAATCCAATCTGGTGTTGCGGGAAGTAGATGGATGCAGGTGGCTCAGGACTGAGCTTCGTGGCAATCTTTGGGGGAGGCCTGTGTTCAGCAGTGGACATGTTTTTCAATTGTTAATGATGATGATGATACAATCCCAACTGCTGTCAAGATTTGTGCATCACACTAATTGTTAGTTTTTGGGTCTATGTTGTGGTACTTTATAACCAAATACGGCAACGGGCTGATATTCTGTATACTTTTTTTTTGTTTATTATAATACTAAATAATAAATAAAAAATATTGGGAGATATTTTCTATCTCTGTCTAGGAGTTCTGTCGCCTCATCCCCAGTCAGTAGTGTAACAACTGTAGACTTCCGGTTTGGAAAGCTCTCTCAATAGAGAGCCAGTATAATTAAAGGACCTGAGGGAGATCCTCAGGGTTGTCGACGCATCGGTAAATTTCTTCTATTGAACTTGTCTGTTGTTGTTCATCAGTTACTGTACCAACTCACCATCAGGTTGGCACCTTTATCATCTCAAGCCAACAAAATAAAAATTAATGTGATGTAACATTATTAAGTTTCGGTCAGTATTGACCTCTCTACGGGTAGAGGATGAATGAAAGTAGGTTGACGAAACAAATATATGAGGCGAGTGTAAATGGTAGAGTCGGGAGAGGAAGACCTAGGCGAACATCTCACGATCAAATCGGAGACGTTCTGGGAAAAGGCCCGGTCAAGAATACCCTAAACCGACGGGCATGCATGCGAGTATTGATGAAAGTGGAAGAAGATTTACCGCCTACCCCGTTGGGAACAAGGCGTGAGAATATAAAAAAATAAATATAAAAAGTTTAGCTCTCAAGTACAAGTGTAGTTTGTTTCTGTTGTTTATTAATCACATATTAAATAATGGCCCTTCCATTTATTATAACAGTAACTATATTTCCTGCTCTTCTAATATGCTAATGGGCGTAAACTAATATATATAGAAAGAAATTCTTATATTTTATTTATGTCTCAAAAGCGCCACCTATGCTGTATAACGTAAAACTAAAGCCGCTTCTCTGTTTCCCACACTAAATATTAGTTCTCTAAATGTTGGGCAGATGGCGTACAAGCAGATTTTGCGAAAGTGCCCGTAAACGAACAGTTTTTGCTACCCTATCACAGATGGCGCTGTTGAAATAACTTTAGAACGTGATTTTTGGTATTCTTCAAACATATTCAGAAGAAATTCTAAAGGGATTGGCCGAATATTGTATAGACCTGTACCCCTAAATGTAACCTCCGGTTACATCACTCACCGAACGAATCTTTGTGGTGCCTTTACTTCACATCGGTATCCGAATTCTCAAATCGCATCTCCCAAATGCTGGCAACGCACCTACAGCACCTCTGGTGTTGCAGATGTACATGGGCCACGGTAATCACTTACAATCAGGTGTGCCGCTTGCTCGTTTGCCCTATATACACAAAAAAGTCTAAGCAACATGCATGATATTACAAATTTACCATTTATATTAATTAATTTCTAAGTCTTTACTCACTCAAAGTGCGTAGGTATGTTAACTTAAAAAAAATGTAAAAAAAAATTTAGATTATGTTTTGTTTTTTCCATAAAATTAAATTAAAGGGAATTTTTTGAATTTAAGTGCGTTTTTATTGCTACGTTTAGTCATGATTTTATAATTTTACCAACCATTTAAATAAAGTTAGCGACAAAATTGAATTGTTAGATATTCTTTACGTCATGGAGCGACGTCATTTGACGGCAATGAAATGCAAAGAGTCGTAGAGATGTTGCAAGCGGGAAGTAATCAATCTCAGGTATCTCGGCATTTTGGCATTGATAGAAGTGTTATTTGTCGTCTTTGGCAGCGCTACAATAATACAAGGGAACCCGCTGAACAGCATTCAGGCCGTAAAAGGAGTACAACCACTCGGCAAGACCGGTACATACAACTGACTGCAAGGCGCCAGCCGATGTTAACCGCTCGAGAGATCAGTCTGAGGCTACGAAATTCAAACGGTGTTGATGTAAGTCCCCAAACTGTGCGAAATCGACTGCATGAGTACGGCCTACGAGCTCGACGCCCAATTAGGTGCCCACCGATACGTCACGGGAATCGCGCTCGTTGAAGGAGGCCTATGTTCAGGAGTGGACTTCTGATAGGCTGAAATGATGATGATGATAAAATCCCAACCGCTGTCAAGATTTTAATTTGCATCGAACTAATTATTAGTTTTTGGGTATATGTTGTGGTGCTTTATAACCGTATACGCCAATAGGCTGATATTCTGTATACTTTTTTTTGTTTATTATAATACTAAATAATAGACTTTCGGTTTGGAAAGCTCTCTCAATAGAGAGCCAGTATAATTAAAGGACCTGAGGAGATCTTCAGGGTTGTCGACGCATCGGTAAATTTCTTCTATTGAACTTGTCTGTTATTGTTCATCAGTTACTGTTCCAACTCACCATCAGGTTGGCTCCTTTTTCATCCCAAGCCAACAAAATAAAAATTAATGTGATGTAACATTATTAAGTTTCGGTCAGTATTGACCTCTCTACGGGGAGAGGATGAATGAAAGTAGGTTGACGAAACAAATATATGAGGCGAGTGTAAATGGTAGAGTCGGGAGAGAAAGACCTAGGCGAACATCTCACGATCAAATCGTAGACGTTCTGGGAAAAGGCCCGGTCAAGAATACCCTAAACCGACGGGCATGCATGCGAGTATTGATGAAAGTGGAAGAAGATTGTCTCCGCCTACCCCGATGAGAACAAGGCGTGATAATTTAAAAAAATAAATATAAAAAATTTAGCTCTCAAGTACAAGTGTAGTTTGTTTCTGTTGCTGTGTAATTACATATTAAATAATGGCCCTTCCATTTATTATAACAGTAACTATATTTCCTGCTCTTCTAATATGCTAATGGGCGTAAGCTAATATATATAGAAAGAAATTCTTATATTTCCTTTATGTCTCAAAAGCGCCACCTATGCTGTATAACGTAAAACTAAAACCTCTTCTCTGTTTTGTACCCTAAATATTAGTTCTCTAAATGATGGACAGATGGCGTACAAGCAGATTTTGCGAAAGTGCCCGTAAACGAACAGTTTTGCTACCCTATCACAGACGGCGCTGTTGAAATAACTTTAGAACGTGATTTTTGGTATTCTTCAAACATATTCAGAAGAAATTCTAAAGGGATTGGCCGAATATTGTATAGACCTGTACCCCTAAATGTAACCTCCGGTTACATCACTCACCGAACGAATCTTTGTGGTGCCTTTACTTCACATCGGTATCCGAATTCTCAAATCGCATCTCCCAAATGCTGGCAACGCACCTACAGCACCTCTGGTGTTGCAGATGTACATGGGCCACGGTAATCACTTACAATCAGGTGTGCCGCTTGCTCGTTTGCCCTATATACACAAAAAAGTCTAAGCAACATGCATGATATTACAAATTTACCATTTATATTAATTAATTTCTAAGTCTTTACTCACTCAAAGTGCGTAGGTATGTTAACTTAAAAAAAATGTAAAAAAAAATTTAGATTATGTTTTGTTTTTTCCATAAAATTAAATTAAAGGGAATTTTTTGAATTTAAGTGCGTTTTTATTGCTACGTTTAGTCATGATTTTATAATTTTACCAACCATTTAAATAAAGTTAGCGACAAAATTGAATTGTTAGATATTCTTTACGTCATGGAGCGACGTCATTTGACGGCAATGAAATGCAAAGAGTCGTAGAGATGTTGCAAGCGGGAAGTAATCAATCTCAGGTATCTCGGCATTTTGGCATTGATAGAAGTGTTATTTGTCGTCTTTGGCAGCGCTACAATAATACAAGGGAACCCGCTGAACAGCATTCAGGCCGTAAAAGGAGTACAACCACTCGGCAAGACCGGTACATACAACTGACTGCAAGGCGCCAGCCGATGTTAACCGCTCGAGAGATCAGTCTGAGGCTACGAAATTCAAACGGTGTTGATGTAAGTCCCCAAACTGTGCGAAATCGACTGCATGAGTACGGCCTACGAGCTCGACGCCCAATTAGGTGCCCACCGATACGTCACGGGAATCGCGCTCGTCGAAATGAATGGTGTAGAGAACGTAGAACATGGACCCAGGAACAATGAGATAAAATTATGTTTGCAGCCGCGAGTTCAAGATGAGTATACAATCCAATCTAGTGTTGCGGGAAGTCGATGGATGCTGGTGGCTCAGGACCGGGCTTCGTGGCAATCTTTGAAGGAGGCCTATGTTCAGGAGTGGACTTCTGATAGGCTGAAATGATGATGATGATAAAATCCCAACCGCTGTCAAGATTTTAATTTGCATCGAACTAATTATTAGTTTTTGGGTATATGTTGTGGTGCTTTATAACCGTATACGCCAATAGGCTGATATTCTGTATACTTTTTTTTGTTTATTATAATACTAAATAATAGACTTTCGGTTTGGAAAGCTCTCTCAATAGAGAGCCAGTATAATTAAAGGACCTGAGGGAGATCTTCAGGGTTGTCGACGCATCGGTAAATTTCTTCTATTGAACTTGTCTGTTATTGTTCATCAGTTACTGTTCCAACTCACCATCAGGTTGGCTCCTTTTTCATCCCAAGCCAACAAAATAAAAATTAATGTGATGTAACATTATTAAGTTTCGGTCAGTATTGACCTCTCTACGGGGAGAGGATGAATGAAAGTAGGTTGACGAAACAAATATATGAGGCGAGTGTAAATGGTAGAGTCGGGAGAGAAAGACCTAGGCGAACATCTCACGATCAAATCGTAGACGTTCTGGGAAAAGGCCCGGTCAAGAATACCCTAAACCGACGGGCATGCATGCGAGTATTGATGAAAGTGGAAGAAGATTGTCTCCGCCTACCCCGATGAGAACAAGGCGTGATAATTTAAAAAAATAAATATAAAAAATTTAGCTCTCAAGTACAAGTGTAGTTTGTTTCTGTTGCTGTGTAATTACATATTAAATAATGGCCCTTCCATTTATTATAACAGTAACTATATTTCCTGCTCTTCTAATATGCTAATGGGCGTAAGCTAATATATATAGAAAGAAATTCTTATATTTCCTTTATGTCTCAAAAGCGCCACCTATGCTGTATAACGTAAAACTAAAACCTCTTCTCTGTTTTGTACCCTAAATATTAGTTCTCTAAATGATGGACAGATGGCGTACAAGCAGATTTTGCGAAAGTGCCCGTAAACGAACAGTTTTGCTACCCTATCACAGACGGCGCTGTTGAAATAACTTTAGAACGTGATTTTGGTATTCTTCAAACATATTCAGAAGAAATTCTAAAGGGATTGGCCGAATATTGTATAGACCTGTACCCTAAATATTAGTTCTCTAAATGTTGGGCAGATGGCGTACAAGCAGATTTTGCGAAAGTGCCCGTAAACGAACAGTTTTGCTACCCTATCACAGACGGCGCTGTTGAAATAACTTTAGAACGTGATTTTTGGTATTCTTCAAACATATTCAGAAGAAATTCTAAAGGGATTGGCCGAATATTGTATAGACCTGTACCCTAAATGTAACCTCCGGTTACATCACTCACCGAACGAATCTTTGTGGTGCCTTTACTTCACATCGGTATCCGAATTCTCAAATCGCATCTCCCAAATGCTGGCAACGCACCTACAGCACCTCTGGTGTTGCAGATGTACATGGGCCACGGTAATCACTTACAATCAGGTGTGCCGCTTGCTCGTTTGCCCTATATACACAAAAAAGTCTAAGCAACATGCATGATATTACAAATTTACCATTTATATTAATTAATTTCTAAGTCTTTACTCACTCAAAGTGCGTAGGTATGTTAACTTAAAAAATGTAAAAAATTTAGATTATGTTTTGTTTTTCCATAAAATTAAATTAAAGGGAATTTTTTGAATTTAAGTGCGTTTTTATTGCTACGTTTAGTCATGATTTTATAATTTTACCAACCATTTAAATAAAGTTAGCGACAAAATTGAATTGTTAGATATTCTTTACGTCATGGAGCGACGTCATTTGACGGCAATGAAATGCAAAGAGTCGTAGAGATGTTGCAAGCGGGAAGTAATCAATCTCAGGTATCTCGGCATTTTGGCATTGATAGAAGTGTTATTTGTCGTCTTTGGCAGCGCTACAATAATACAAGGGAACCCGCTGAACAGCATTCAGGCCGTAAAAGGAGTACAACCACTCGGCAAGACCGGTACATACAACTGACTGCAAGGCGCCAGCCGATGTTAACCGCTCGAGAGATCAGTCTGAGGCTACGAAATTCAAACGGTGTTGATGTAAGTCCCCAAACTGTGCGAAATCGACTGCATGAGTACGGCCTACGAGCTCGACGCCCAATTAGGTGCCCACCGATACGTCACGGGAATCGCGCTCGTCGAAATGAATGGTGTAGAGAACGTAGAACATGGACCCAGGAACAATGAGATAAAATTATGTTTGCAGCCGCGAGTTCAAGATGAGTATACAATCCAATCTAGTGTTGCGGGAAGTCGATGGATGCTGGTGGCTCAGGACCGGGCTTCGTGGCAATCTTTGAAGGAGGCCTATGTTCAGGAGTGGACTTCTGATAGGCTGAAATGATGATGATGATAAAATCCCAACCGCTGTCAAGATTTTAATTTGCATCGAACTAATTATTAGTTTTTGGGTATATGTTGTGGTGCTTTATAACCGTATACGCCAATAGGCTGATATTCTGTATACTTTTTTTTGTTTATTATAATACTAAATAATAGACTTTCGGTTTGGAAAGCTCTCTCAATAGAGAGCCAGTATAATTAAAGGACCTGAGGAGATCTTCAGGGTTGTCGACGCATCGGTAAATTTCTTCTATTGAACTTGTCTGTTATTGTTCATCAGTTACTGTTCCAACTCACCATCAGGTTGGCTCCTTTTTCATCCCAAGCCAACAAAATAAAAATTAATGTGATGTAACATTATTAAGTTTCGGTCAGTATTGACCTCTCTACGGGGAGAGGATGAATGAAAGTAGGTTGACGAAACAAATATATGAGGCGAGTGTAAATGGTAGAGTCGGGAGAGAAAGACCTAGGCGAACATCTCACGATCAAATCGTAGACGTTCTGGGAAAAGGCCCGGTCAAGAATACCCTAAACCGACGGGCATGCATGCGAGTATTGATGAAAGTGGAAGAAGATTGTCTCCGCCTACCCCGATGAGAACAAGGCGTGATAATTTAAAAAAATAAATATAAAAAATTTAGCTCTCAAGTACAAGTGTAGTTTGTTTCTGTTGCTGTGTAATTACATATTAAATAATGGCCCTTCCATTTATTATAACAGTAACTATATTTCCTGCTCTTCTAATATGCTAATGGGCGTAAGCTAATATATATAGAAAGAAATTCTTATATTTCCTTTATGTCTCAAAAGCGCCACCTATGCTGTATAACGTAAAACTAAAACCTCTTCTCTGTTTTGTACCCTAAATATTAGTTCTCTAAATGATGGACAGATGGCGTACAAGCAGATATTGCGAAAGTACTCGTAAACGAACAGTTTTCGCTACCCTATCACAGACGGCGCTGTTGAAATAACTTTAGAACGTGATTTTTGGTATTCTTCAAACAAATTCAGGAGAAATTCAAAAGGGAATGGCCGAATATTGTATAGACCTGTACCCCTAAATGTTACCTCCGGTTACATCACTCACCGAACGAATCTTTGTGGTGCCTTTACTTCACATCGGTATTCTGCGAGGTCGTGATACTGTCCCGGTCGAGCCGGCTCATTCGAGCAGCAGCAAAAGCTGCCGCTTGGCTTCACCACGTTTAAATATATTAGACAATATGAACATATGCTTTAACTTCAGAATTATGCAAGTTTTAATCGGATTTTCGGATTACAAAATACTCTTTTTATATAAAATAATTTAACATGTAAAGGTATATTGATCATTTAGTTTTTAATAATTACATAAGGCTCAAATGTGAAAGTGAACTGCTGTAATTATAATTGTGGTACTATAATACAACAGATTCAAATTTGGCTTTACAAGTACAAAAGTATTATAGTTAATTAAAATTAGATTAACATTGGTTGCATTAATAAGTAGCCTTGATAGCCTAGCGGTCAAGGCGCTCACATCGACAGGAGGCACACAAACGACACAACAAACACCTTGAGGAAACTTGCATAACTAAAAATGATGAACTATAACTTTATTTAGATCCTTCGGCAATACTGAACCGACTGCTTACTCTATGACACTTAATAAAAATAAGTTCTCTCATCGAAGGTCACATGGCGTACGTCCATACCACACAGTTTCAGCAACACATTTATGCTGTTTAATTAACTTTTAAAATGTGTTATTTTGTAACGACTTCTTTCACACATTCAAGTGAATATGAAATGTATGTCGTTGTCACATAACAATTGTGATAGTTGGGGTTATTTTTGCATTTAAGCTGTAACTCATCATTGAAATCAAATTACACTTCTTTTAAACATAAAGTATAGTGTCATCCTTTGAAGGTTAATGAGGAACATTCAAAAGCTACTGAAGCTAATTCATATTCGTGGTTTACTGTTATTCTCTAATATAATTATTTAATACTGCATATTATGCAGTCTACATAATTATAAGTACAAAGTAAAATACAGTGTCCATATTTTAGTAGTCGCGCTTTATTTACAAAGCTGAAGTTAGGGTTGTAACGCGAACTATGTTCTAAAATAATACCGTGAAGCAGTATTAGGTATGGAAATAATTATATATATATACGGTTTTCTGTTTCAAATCACAATACAGTTGCTTTTTGGTTATGGTGATAAGATGCCATAAGGCATTAAGTCCGCCCATTGTAACCTTTAGCTTGAGGTCAACAATAAAGAGTATGTAAATAAAAAAAGCCGTGATAACTTTAGTTTCATAGAATGCGATTGGCCTGGGTTCAATTTCGATCCCCGGTGCCTGCCACCACTAAAATTGTTATTAGCAATTTTAAGTTCTGTATTAAACACGTGCTCAGCGGTGAAGGAAATCATCGCGAGGAAGCCTGCATGTCTGGGAAATAGTAAAATGGATGGAGGCCTTTGCCCAACTAGTGGGCACTTACAAGCTGCTACTTTACTGTGGCGGGCTCTTTCACGCTCCAACCTCTCGGATATTTGAGATGGAGGCCTTTGCCCAACAGTGGGTACTTACAGGCTGCTACTTTACCGTGACGGGCTCTTTCCGGCTCTAACTTCTCAGATATTTGATATGGAGGCCTTTGCACAACAGTGGGCACTCACAAGCTGCTACTTTACTGCGGCGGGCTCTTTCACGCTCCAAACTCTCGGATATATGACATGGAGGCCTTTGCCCAAAAGTGGGCACTTACAAGCTGGTACTTTACTGCGGCGGGCTCTTTCCCGCTCCAACCTCTCGGATATTTGAGATGGAGGCCTTTGCCCAAAAGTGGGCACTTACAAGCTGCTACTTTACTGCGGCGGGCTCTGTCACGCTCCAACCTCTCGGATATTTAAGATGGAGGCCTTTGCCCAACAGTGGGTACTTACAGGCTGCTACTTTACTGCGGCGGGCTTTTCGATCCGGACGGGGCGATATAAGACGTGTAATTAATATACGTCTTTGGTTTCTATGTTATGATTATTCATGCCTACAGCCCATCCATTTTAAAATATATGTATATATATATATATATATATACATATATATATATATATATACATATATATATATATATATACATATATATATATATATATATATACATATTTTTACCATCAGGGGTGCCGCTTGCTCGTTTGCCGCTCTATATACATGCATAGAGACTCCGATTAATTCAACAACGTGTAAGGACAATGAAAGTCCCATCGGAATCTGTCTACTGTTTTCTGCGTATCGCATGGTCACACAGACAGACAGATAGACAACTTTTCGGCTTCTGTATCGATAGTATACCTTATACTGTACAATATATTTTTTTTTGATATAAATAAAATGTACCGATTTAATTTCGCTTGAGCTTTATTGTCTTTATATTATTTAAAAAAAAATCATGAATTTCTCTATGCCCATAGACAATAAAACGTACATCGCGCTTTTAAAACAGAACACAGGAGTCGCAAAGACAGCCAACGGGTTATCCGATAAGGGTTTTTATTGTACGAAACCCTGAAAAGTGTTCTATGAGCTTACTGAACGTGACACGTTCGGTAAGAGAGCGTCGATATTTTTAACTTTTAAATGGTTGACCGCCTAGCGACGCTAGCTAACGATCTAATTACCATTTTTAGGTTATGGAGTGATTCCTCGACTCGGCTAGCAATGTTTTTTTTTTTCCTATTCGCGCCCCTGTTAGCCTGCAGTCGTTAACGGCCTGCCAAATAAATTTCAATCATTGTTCAATTATATATTTATGAACGACTCCATATATATACGGCTCACGGCTGTCAACCATGGAGGTGGGTAGAAAATACAAATTTCCATTTGACACGACTCAACGTTACTACGCAACTCTATTTTACCCTCAACATGATAAGTGGCGAGCTTATTGCACGGTTACCTTCGCCTCTCACCGTTCCCAGGGGAATGAAGGTGTTAGTTAGATTCTTTAACTATAATACGACTAGTGAGGTTATAGTTATTCTTCAGATTATATTATTAGAATTGTGTGAGGCTAAAATGTGAGTTCCTGCATTGCCGTCCCTCCCGATAATGTAAGTATTATTACAGAGTGAGAGAGAAGAAGAGAAAGAGAAAAACAGGGGAGGTCAAGCTAGGGAGAGAGAAAGAGGGGGTGGAGATGGTCCACTGTTGAGAGAAGGAATCCTTTCTCCATCCTCCTACATACTAGGTATTTAAGAGAGTTCTATTACCCAGGAAATGGGGTCTACGATCTAACATCCGCTACGCTCCACCATTGAAGGGATTACGGGATTCACAAGTACACGAAATAAATCTTTTTTAATTATTTCTTTAACATATTGAGCTTTGTGGCTTTCCTCGTGTTGTATTGCTTATAAGCCTGCCACGTGGTTAATACACTAGATTTGTGGTGCCGGCATCGGGATTCGAAGCCGATACTTTGACCGCTGAGCCATCACGGCTCTGCTAATAGGTTGACGCATACATATTTCAGATTTACTTTTTAAAATATTGAAGTAATAAAATGCTTCTTTTTTTTTCCTCATTCCCAACAGGCCAACGATAACTTAGATCCAGCTTAATGATCCGGGATGTTGTTTAGTTTTAAACATTTTAATTATGTCTAGCAGCGCCAGGCGGAATTACGAAACACGCTAATGGGGTGAAGCGCTGCCCATCTAATTTAAACCAGTATCGCATCAATTAAAATGACTTAAGTTTGTATTATTTCAAAACGATCATCCTGTAATCTGTCTGATCATCACTAGTGACAGCTGCAATGGTTTTTCTTCTCCTGTATTGTTTGATTATTGGATATTGTTATTTAGGTTTTAGCATAGTAACTTTTTTTATTTACACCACCTCCCACTGTTTAATAGGTAACATTTTACTTAGCCTAATGGTTGTCTGGAAGAGCCAAGCAGTAGCTTTTGCCGCTCGAATGGGTCGGCTCGCCCGGTTTAGTACCACGGCCTCGCAGGATACCGACGTGAATTAGAGGTAGATCTTGTGCTTCTGCGTTTCGTTCGGTGAGTGAGGTAACCGGAG
Organism: Bhutanitis thaidina; assembly: GCA_029286595.1. Lineage (NCBI taxonomy): Eukaryota > Metazoa > Arthropoda > Insecta > Lepidoptera > Papilionidae > Bhutanitis > Bhutanitis thaidina. The sequence goes on along the minus strand of JAGSMS010000044.1, from coordinate 109,015 downwards.
TCCCACTGCCCCTGCCCATCCCCCATCCTCATCCTCCCACCCAACTCCAAAACATCCTTAAAGGCCGGCAACTCAGCTGCAGCTCCTCTGGCGTTGCAGATCTACATGGGTGACGGAAATCACTTAACATCAGGTGAGCAGCTTCCTTGTTTGCCCCATTTAAAAAAAATCATAACACGTCAGATTGCTTACTAACGGTAGAAATGAGATGGAATAGTAATCCTAAAATCTAACATCTAAACACCATTATCTTAAATATGTGTAACTTTTAGAAGATGGTAACATTTCGTAACAGTTGTTCAAACTTGTGAGAAAATCTTCATCATCATCATCATCATTTCAGCCTATCAGAAGTCCACTGCTGAACATAGGGCTCCCCCAAAGATTGCCACGAAGCTCGGTCCTGAGCCACCTGCATCCATCAACACTGCGCAGGTCGTCACTCCATCTTGTGGGGGGTCGTCCTACACTGCGTTTCAGAAAACCTTGCTCCTATCTATATTAGGTGTCGCTCTTACAACGCAAAAAAAAAAAACTACAATCACAGACATAAAGGTACGGGTTATTATATTATAATGATATATTTATAATGGTTGCTAATTTTTCTGTTCCTTTTCTTTGTTTAATACAACATAAAAAAGAGCAACGAATAAAAAAACCTAATGCAGGATTTGCAGATCAGAGCTGACCAGCCTTCACTAGAAGCACCTATTCTCAAGCGTGACGCATATGGCAGCCATCGCTCTCCACGACCATATCAAAGGGATGGGGACTAGTTAATTTCTCTGTCTGTCTTAGCGTAGTGACGTCTTTTCCTATCTTAAACATATACCGCGTAGTATCATCACGACGAACGAGTGGTTAGAAATGTCACGGAAACGGAAGTACCTAGTTCATTGTTATATCTGTACGTTCAATCAGGCGATGAATGAGTTTGAAGAAACTTATGTACGTTTTGTGCGATCGACTTGTTTCTTCGTTACGTGCATTAGTGAAAGAGTATCTTTTAATTTATTAGTTGCTTAGTTATTTTATATGTTACGTGCTCTACGTTATTACGTATTCGTTCATATAAAACATTTATGCGTTATTTTTGATCTGCATACATACAATAGAATTATATTTAATAACAATGATGGTATTCATAATGCCCATACAAGAAACACAGATATAAGCCTGTGACGTTCATATAACAAAATCCCAGTAATTGCGCAAAATTTTCCAATTAATAGGTTTGAAGATTGTTATAAAGATGTTTATTTTAATATAAAGCAATAATGGACGATTATAATCCCTGGGAATTATACGAGTTGACTGTTTCAAGAAAACAATATTATACTCTAAAAATGTTTTCTTATAATACTTAAAAAAAAACAATACTGGATAGTTTTTTTTTAAAGGAAATGTGGCAAACGAGCAAGCGGTTCACCCGATGGTAAGTGACTACCGCCGCCCACGTACATCTACAAAACCATGGGTGCTGCAGGTGCGTTGCCGGCATTTAAGGGCATTTGGGTGATGGAAGGGAGGATCAGGAAGTAGATGGGGAGGAGGAGAGGTTCTCCGGTTACTTGACTCACCGAACGAAACGCAGAAGCACAAGGTGCCTCAACTTCTATTCTGCGAGGCCGTGGTACCAAGCCGTTCGAGCCGGCCCATTCGAGCAGCAACAAAAGCCGCTACTTGGCTCTACCACGTTTCGAAGTAAAAATAAATATTAAACAGGATAATTCTAAAATAGGTTATTATCATATTATTATCTAATCGAGCCCCGTTTATTACGATACTATTTTTTGTTATTTTTCAGTTTGTTGTTATTTTATTTTTATTCCATTAGAGGAATATCATTACGAAATTTCTAATACATGTTTTAGTCCAAGCTAAATTTATTTTAATGAATGAAAATTTAACATGCGTTTATTTTGGAAACCTTTACACCACATGTCACGAGAGGTATACTGATGAGCTATTTGTTTAACCGTTATTGGTTGCATTTGCTGGTCTGCAGATTTATAGATTCTTCCAGCCGTACAAAGGCAAAGCGCTCCGCAGTACAACCACCTTCCACCACCTTCCCACCTTCTCAATCATCTGAGGAGGTTCTGGCACGCTGCTCCAGCGGTTGAACGAATAAAGTTTTTTTTTTTATCATTTCATAGCCATGCTGGTGTGTTAGCCTCACGATGTCTTCCTCCAGCCCCGTGCACCTGATAAATTGCTATTAACAATTTCAGGGGTTCCGGCTACGGGTATCGTACCCAGGTCACTTGCGTACCACGAGGCTAAAGCTAGCGCTCTGATCACTAAGCTATCACGCCTGTTGAATGTTAGTTTATATATTTATGTACAATTTATCTATGATACACATAAACAATATGCGACACTACAACTGGATACTATTAAGTTATAGAGTATATAGAGATAGTTATATATTAAAGATATAGATATATATACATATAAAGAAACAAACACGCACCGCATTAAAGACTCGCTTATTTTGGTTTTGTTCTTTGTCTTTTCATTTACCAAATGGTTATTTAAACCTAAATAGCGCTCTATTTTATATTTTTTTGTTTCTTATATTCATATATGTATATGTATTTATATATCAGTGTTGCCTCTCAATGGAGCCAGTATTCTTCGATTCTTCATAAGCTCTGAGCGGTCTATACAAAGGGGTTAATTTCGCTATTTTTCTGGTTCTATATAACTAAGATAGTGGTTGCCATATAAGCTTAAAAAACAGCAAGCTAAAGTAACATTGGCCCAGTCGTATTTATGCCGAAAACCCTTGGAGATTTATGTTCTCGACTGACAGCCATTTACAGGCAAACGCAGTGTAGAACGGCCCCTTAGAAAATGGAGTTTACGAATAGGACAGTAGACACACAGAGCTTCATGGAGATATAAATGTGAGGGTGATGGACTGGGGGTTCCCTCAAACTCCTGCACTGTAGCTGATCTCTTTCTGCAAGCGATTGCTCACATCGATCTTTGGAGCTGGAGATGTATTTATTACTTCACCTACAGTGCCTTGGCATTGTGCCAATTTATTGTTACTATTTACTATTCGAGTATATAATAAAAGTTAAAGGTATCGGCGTGAGAATATACAATTTCCTTTCTTCCCGTGCGAGAAGACTACTTCTAAGGGTAAAACTTTAACGCAATAGCTACCGACAGATGGCGTGATGACCAGCTCTAAAAATACCTGTCCAAAGATAAGGAGAACGATGACGGACAGCGATTTCTAAGATGCAATCCGCTAGTCGAGCGTGCAGGAGGTTCTCCCTACGGGAGAGGCCTATGCCTTGCAGTGGAATATTTACAGGTTAGGTAATAGAAGGAATGCAGATCATAAATTATGTAGCAAAATAAGCAAAGGTTAACCTGTCAAAACTAAACTGAAAATGAATTTCAACGGTCATGTACAACGTACATACGCTGTCTATCAATAATAAAGGAGACACGCTATTGATGTGGAATTGATGGATTTACAAAATTGAAATTTAATATTAAACTGAGTGAAAATTGTTCAAATGATACCAAGTGTATTTAAAGTTATTACCATGGAAACGTTGGTCGGTAAAGTTGGTAAGTTGGTGTATTGTACGTTGGTCAAATGTTAGGCAGTTGTTTGAGATTTATTTACGTTAAAGAAAAACAACATAATTAAGCTTATGTATATATATATGTTGCCACTAACATTTCTGAATGTCCATGCACACAAACTAAGTGAAAAGTTTTACAAAGTTCGATGCTGATTATAGTTTTGTACTGACGTAAAACTGCAAGCTACTCGTACATCTAAGTTGAAATATTAAATAGTTGTAAGTTAAGTTTAATAAATGTTCATAAAATGAGTAACCAACGTCATCATTTCATCGTCACTGCCCTGTCGTCGCTCATGAACATCTGCAACACCAGAGGAGCTGCAGGTGTGTTGTCGACCTTTAGGGATATTTGGCTAGATCACACGCGAAAAAGTAAAGACGTTAAACTATGCAGCCGACATGCGGGCTGTGGGTGAGGTAACGGTGGGAGTATATCCGTTCAGAAACGGTTCGGTTACGTTCGGCCTCGACAAGCAGATCAGTTGGATCCAGTACATTTATGATCCTGGACCGTGGCCACAGAGATGTCCGTGATCTATGGTATATGTATGAAAGAACTCGTCGTTCCATTTTTGACTCTATCGCCCTGAACTCTACCTGTTTCGAAGTATGTACAACCACTACCGTTTCCTGTATCAAAACAATCAAATCGTTCATTACGACACAGAAAACACAAATTTCATGTGAAATAATTTTTGCTGCTGCTCGAATGGGTCGGCCAATCCGTGTTGGTACCACGACCTCGCAGAATACCGGCGTGAAGTAGACGCATCTTGTGCTTCTGCGAGTGTGTGCTTCGTTCGATTAGTGAGGTTACAGGATACCCTTAAACGCCGGCAACGCACCTGCTGCACCGCTTGTGCTGCAGATGTACATCGGCGACGGTAATCACTTACAATCAGGTGGAACGTTTGCTCATTATATCATATCAAAACATCTAATTCAGTTGATAATAGAGGTTCCCCTTTCCATCTTATTAAATTTTTAACGAGCCTTCGAAACTTATGTTCGAAACTTACGTACGTTACGACTTGGACAGTATTGAATCTACGGTCGTTAAAGCTTATTTATATTATTCCATTAGTGTCTGCTGAGTATTATTATTAAATCATGAAACACCAAAAAGCCTTCTACAATAAGCGTCTCTCATTCTGCTTATATAAAAGCTTATTATAGAACTACTTCGAAAGTTGGACGTAGTCATTATAAGTGGGAGGAGTGGGGGTCGGGGAGTGCAATTCTCCCTCAACTCAGCATTTAGACTCACTTATCAGAATATCATAATGCATTTTCTGTGTCATAGTATATATATAGCGAGCCTATATTTGGCTATGCTGTCCTTTTGACAAATGTATCCAATTATACGATTTATCTGAGTTGAGAGAGTTCTAAGAGAGTGTTGTGACGTGAAAGACGATTTAGTGACATGAATTGAGAAAGGGATGCTGAGATGGTTTGGAGATGTGAAGAGGATGAATGAAAGTAGGTTGACGAAACAAATATATGAGGTGACTGTAAATGGTAGAGTCAGGAGAGGAAGACCTAGGCGAACATTTCACGATCAAATTGGAGACGTTCAGAAAAAGGCCAGGTCAAGAGTACTCTAAACCAATGAGTATGCATGCGAAGATTGATGAAAGTGGGAGAAGCGAAAGACGTATGTGAGGACCGTAGCAAGTGGAAGAAGATTGTGTCTACCTACCCCGTCGGGAACAAAGCGTGAATATAAACATACATACAAACATAAAATATCCATAATATATACACACGTAGCACATATACATATATAAATAAATTCAACTTACATAAACACGTACATACTATTACAGAGATACAAGTAAACGACGTCAAGGAACAGGAAACAAAGATTAAGGAGGCATAAAGTATTTTTTTAACAGTCTCTTGAAAATGGGTAAAAATTGTGCTCGCTTAATATGAAGTGGAAGCGAGTTACGGTACTTTACTAGGCTACAGAACCCTCTTGGCACATACGCGGGGCTCCATATCACAGGGATTCATTTAATTAAAAAAAATATTACATCATCAAACATATTGCTTTTGCATCCACTTTCATAATGCTATTGTTATATTGGATAATTAATTTGATTTTATTTATGTATAAAATCCTCAGATTTCTGCAATAGTTTATCCATTATTGTACGTAACTTACAGCCAAAAGGGGATTTATATATTACTTTTAGTACATGCAAAATCATGATAATGTTTAGTTATATTATTAATCATCTGAAAATCATCTGAAGTACAAGTTCTCCCGTGTGTCGCGGATGCACTTTAGGAAGCAGCCGCTTTTAAAAGCCCAGTGCTGGGCAAAGGCCTCCTTTCGATCATTTGAGATAGCTTTGGAGTCCGGGTAGAGTCTGCCGAGACGCTGCCAGTGGGTGTTGACATCCACTAACAAGCATTTATACAGATTGTCTATAAATTTCAATCTCAAAACACAACGGTACCAATTGTTGTTTGACGTTAGAAACCCGTAAGACCGTGGTGCAATCTATCACCTTTTAAACATAATAGAAGCTGTAAAGTTGTACACAATTCGAAACCAATAGTGATAATGAATTATGTGTAACTGGGTTAACCGAAGCAGCCGTAAGTATTATCAAGCTGGAGTGGTAAAGAACCGACCGCTTAGCTTCCAGAACTGACGACCGTTGGGCAAGAGAGGTTGTGTAAAGTGGCAATCTCGTAGAGGTGGCACGGGAGGGACCGTGCTTTGTTTCAATATTTGCGAGAGGCCTACGTTTAGCAGTTGACAGGGCGCCAGTAATTCAGGCCCACAATCTGTCCTAAACTGTACTACGCTGCACTACATGGCCCTTTGATAGAAATTAACATTTAAACAAATTGTCGGTTCACGACATAAGTAGTTTTAACGAAGTACGTGCTTTTGAAGTTACTTTGTATCGATGACAAGGAAACCGAAGAGTTAATTATTGTTCGTGGGAAGCTGCTGTTGTGATTGTCAGTTAATTAGCCCCCCCCCCCCCACTCCCGCTCTAACCCTCTCATCAACTCAAAGTCAACCCAATCATCAGTTGTAGCAACTGTTGTGTTCCGGTTCGAATGGTATAGATAGAGCCTGTATAATTACGGGCTATGAGGCATTCCATCTTCTAGAAGCTGTCTGCGGGTGCCCACGGGCACTAGTGGTCACTTATCATCAGGTAGATATATCAGTTCGTCTGTTGCCTGCAATTCCAAAGAAAAAAAAAAAAGAATTGTAATATAATTGAGACGTTTTCGATACGATCAGATAACTTTAGTGGTTTCATGTTTAATATTTCGTTACGGGAGACTAAGGCGCTTTGACGTTTGTCCCGATGTCGTTTCTAACCTGGGCCAAAGTAAGCTTTTAATTCTTATTTTCGCTCCAATCTAAAATGCAAAAGGCGTCGAGGTCGACTTTCTAGACGGGGAGGAAGGCGAGAATGGCGGGAGGGGGGGGGGGGGGAATATCTTTGTACATATACAATTATAATGTCAGGTCACTTCTCAAGTGCAGAAGAAACTGTAATTCGGCCAATTGAGCGCAGTAAATGCACACGCATTGTTAGACTACCCAAAATCCTTTTTTTTTTAAACAGTTTTTACAGTTTCATCGACAAATTTTCGTAAGAATAAAAAGAAAAAGATCGATAACAATTAAGCAAATATATACTTAACTCAATTTAAAGGAAACGGACACGTGTTTGCCTCCGAGACATATATTTGTCTAAATAGATAACCAAATAAAAGGAAAGGGTTATGACTGCCCTATGCCCACATCAAAAGTTACATGCGTCTTCCAAATTGAATCTGATTGTGGTTCCGAAATAAGGTAGTAAGTGAGTAAAAAATTTACGCACAATCATGTATCCAATGGGTCTAAGTTTCTACATGGCGTAAGATTCTCTCCGATAAACCAAAACATTGTACCAAGTATGAAATAAGAAACTGTAACTCTACACCATACCAACAAGGTAAGAAATCAAATACGAGTAAGGTTTTACAATATCATCTTGCACTTACGCGAAAACCGTAACGTTTATAATTTAGTCGCATAATATTTGGGAAACAACAGTCTTAAACTCTTAACTTGGTCGTATCATTTTTTTTTTATGGAAGAGACGGCAAACGAGCAAGCGGTTCACCTGATGGTAAGTGATTACCGTCGCCCACGTACATCTGCAACACCTTAGATGCTGCAGGTGCATTGCCGGTCTTTAAGGATATTTCGGAGATGGGAGGGAAGAGGAGGGGAATAGTGAGGGGGAGTGGGCCTCCGGTTACCTCACTCACCGAACGAAACGCAGAAGCACAAGATGCCTCTACTTCACGCCGGATTTGAATTGAAATTAAAGTATTATTTACGGATTTCATCGCATTTAATTTTTACTCGTAAAGTTTTTTTTTTCTTTAAATCCCGACTTCTCGTGGGCTTTAGACCATACGTGGTCCAGGAGGGATATATATATATATATCTCATTGATATCCGATGCCCATCACACGGAGCTATAGAACTCGCTCTAAATGTGACACTCTAAACGTTGAGAGGACATATTGTATTTTGGGAGCTAAACAAATATTAAAGCACACATAACTACATAAGTTAAAGAGCCTCGGTAGCCTAGTGGTCAGGGTGCTCGCTTAAAGTTTTATAGATCGCGAATGACCTGGGTTCGATACCCAGTGCCGGCACCATTAGAATTGTAATAGCAATTTCAATATATGTATGATCGTGAAATGATCGCCCAGGTCTTCCTCTCCCGACTCTACCATTTACACTCGCCTCATATATTTAATTTTAGCATTTTAAAGTGCTGTATTTACCACGTGCTTGGCGATGAAAACATCATGAGGAAATCTGCACGTATGAGGCGGCTGCTGAGAAAAATATTATTTCCAAGATATGTGAAGACCGCCAATCCGCACTGGAGCAGCGCGCTGGACCCTTCCCGGGTCCGTAACCGTCTCAAATATTTCAGAAGGAGGTCTTTTGCCCAGCTTTCTCAGCTACCTACAGGCAGCTACTTTATATTTTATAAGTATATACGCATATTTTTAATGTGTACCGGTACCTTATGGCCGATTTTATATTCCATATGCGATATAAACCCAGTAATAAATTTCCTTTTGACAATTATTATTATTACTTGTACTAGTCTTTTTTTTTTTATGGGAGAGGCGGCAAACGAGCAAGCGGTTCACCTGATGGTAAGTGATTACCGTCGCCCACGTACATCCGCAACACCAGAGGTGCTGCAGGTGCGTTGCCGACCTTTAAGGGTATTAGGGAGATGGGAGGGAGGAAGAGGAGGGGGATGGGAAGGGGTTCTGGGCCTCCGGTTACCTCACTCACCGAACGAAACGCAGAAGCACAAGATGCCCCTACTTCACGCCGGTATTCTGCGAGGCCGTGGTACCAATCCGGTCGAGCCGGCCCATTCGAGCAGCAGCAAAAGCCACCGCTTGGCTCTACCACGTTAAAAAGTCTCATAACAAATTGAATTTTTAATGTAAACAACTGATCGGTTTTGCAGTACGGCATCTTCATAGTGTTCAATGAATACAATAGACGATTATTACAAGTAATAATAATAATTGGCAACATGACAATAACTGCAGGAGTAAATTATAGAAAGAAAGAAAGAAAAATATTTATTGGTTCAGCATAAAGACACAACGCACACAGAGCATGTTAATGAATAATAAAAGGTTAAACAATAAATGAAAAGTAAGGTCAGACTACATATATAAATTAGTCGTATAATGTAATACCGCTGACAACGCGTTAGGGTCGGGGAAGTGATTGGTTAATATTTAGGTCAGTGATCCACTCCCCTGTTCGGTGAGACGTTCGCGGTTCAACGATCTAACGCTACGGTAGGTCAGCGTTTCATTGACATTGAACTTGTACCGAAACTCTTGAAGATTCATTAACTTTATAACGCAATAAGTTGATTAATATAAGATAAGTTGTAACTTAAACCTGAATCAGACATTCGAATCCTATAAAAAAAAACTACTAAAGCAAAAGCGACAATAAATAGTCCAATTATAAAATTTTGTACTGAATTGTCTCACATTCTGTGTTATCTTTTCTATTCCTCTATTTCTATTTATATAATAGAAATTCTATTGTTAGAACACTTCAAGGGTTAAAATATTACATTTATCGTTATCCTTTTATATCAAAGTGTTTATAGGGGAATGTTGAAATCCAATCATAATACTCTACCCGAGCAAGTTACGTAATAATTTCTTATATATATTTATAGGTTTCTCGGAAACGGCTTTCCAAGTTCACTTAACTAGGTTTCGTTTCTGAGAAAATTATTTTCACACTAATTATATACATATTTCTTGTAACGCCATCTGATAGAATATTGAGAACAGTATGGTAGTTAAAATTGCAAGTACATACAAAAATAGCATGGACAGGCACCCAGACCGTAAATATTTATTTGTAGTCCATTGTAAATATTGACCCGTTCCAGAATCATGAACCCATCGGAGACTGCTCCAACGCACCGGCAAGCAAATAAAAGCTGTTCAAAAGCTGGTGCCTTTTACATATGTTCTGCTGCGCGAATGGGCCGGCTCGACCTGTTTGGTACCGAGGAAAATCGGTGTGAAGTAGAGGCATCTTATGCTTTTGCGTTTCGTCCGGTGAGTGTGGTATTCTGAGGCCCACTTCTTCACCCGATCCCCCTCCTCATCCTCCCTTCCATCTACCAACAACCTTTGAAGACCGGCAACGCACCTACCGCACCTCTGATGTTGCAGATGTACATGGGCGACGGCAATCACTTACCATCAGGTGAACTGCTTACTCGTTTGCCGCCTTTCCCGTAAAAAAAATTAAATGAGTTGGCATGTGGTATCGGTATACGAATATGCCAGCCCCCATTCTTCGCTTGGATGTCGGACGCGGGGACTAAAGCATTAGCCTTAGAAATCAGATGGCGATATAATCTTATATCTGTATTATTATTATTATATCTATATCTTATATAGATATTTACACTTATATAATTACAGGACGGTGTCGGTGGCGTAGTGGCTAAGCGTTTAGCTGAGGCGCTGTGGGTCGCGGGTTCGATTCCCGCACGGGACTAGTATTTGTATGGACTAAAAATAATAGTTCCCGGTCTGGGTGTTTGTCCGTGTGCAATTCATGTATGTAAACTGCCTGCGCGACGCAGGAGAAATTCCTACAGCGGATGGTAACGTTTTACTAAAAAAGAAAGAAAAAGAATAACAGAGGCCTGTGTTTTATAGTGGGCTGTTTACAGGCTATAAGTTTAAGACGGCATGTCTGGAAAAGGAAGAATGCAAGAAGACGTCGTACGGCCGATTTCAAAAGCGAGGCATAGCGCTGCCCCGTTTTAATTACATATAAATTGAAGCGTGAAAGCGACACCCAGTGCAACTGGATGTGGCCCATTATCTAACAGTATTTTTCATTGTCCCGTCTTTATTATTAGCTGGTTGTTAGTTTATACTATTGAACTTTTTATTTTCTTTTGAATTTCGGAGCTTTCATCTCTATATTGATGGTTTTGTGCTATAATCCAGTTAAGATTAAAGAAAATTTTACATGGTAAAAGAAGCTGCGTATAAACACCTGGTCACAGGTTCGAATTCTCGGACGGATTTAAGGACGTTGCCGTTATTAATATAGTCGCATTATATTTAGGGAAACAGTCTTACATTCTTATCTTGATCGCATTATATACGTATGCAGTACGGTGGATCCTGAAATGCATAATATACATTGCAGGATGGACCGTTCACCCAAAAAGACGCTAGCGTGAAGTGGCATCGATGTCTCGAAAAAATTCACCATTACAACACAAATGCTGAAGTTTTCCTTTTTAAATATAGCCATGCTTAGTGAAAGCCGTCTGGTTTATTTATAGCATTTATGAACTGTAGGGATCTTTCAAAGAGAGTGGAGGATGGAATATTTTCTCGAAAAATTGTTACGTGATGTGTTATTACATAATAATACTGATTTATGTTTTTAAGGTTTACATTGTTATACTGAAAGTACGTGATGTAATTGAAGGTTGTAAATGAAAGGTTAGATATAGGTAATCGAAACATTTGAAATTAAATTATAATTTACGGCTTTTATCGCATTTAATTATGTTAACAATCCGATAAATTTAAACACTACACGTGTTCTCGTAAGTAGAACCAATCAAAACAGTTACGATAAAACATACGTTTAAATGAAAGATAGTTTTATAACTAGTATCATATACTTTTATCAATAAAATGTCTAATGTTAGCGTCATTAATGATTTGGGGGCATTTATATGTATTCTCATCTGGTTGGGTTGTATATATAAATGCAGAGTATCCAGAAATAAATAAGATTAAATAAAATATATATTTAATAAAATTGTATAAATAGATAGCACTCAACTGCAGGCCGTATGAGGAAGCTCAAAGTTGCTCAGCGCGCTATGGAAAGGGCTATGCTCGGTGTTTCTCTGCGTGATAGAGTCTGCAACGATGTTATCCGCAGCGGAACTAAGGTAACCGACATAGCCGTAAAGATCAGCAAGCTGAAGTGGCAACGGGCCGGCCAAATAGCTCGCAGAACTGACAACCGTTGGGGAAAAAAGGTTCTCGAGTGGCAGCCGCGTACAGACAAACGCAGTGTAGTCCTACCCCCCACAAGATGGAGTGACGACCTGCGCAGTGTTGCGGGAAGTCGATGGATGGGACTCAGGCTCAGGACCGAGCTTCGTGGCAATCTTTGGGGGAGGCCTATGTTCAGCAGTGGACTTCTGATAGGCTGAAATGATGATGATGATGATGATGATGATACTTTCCTTGTATAGAAATAACCAAGTTATGTTGACATAACTCAGAGATAGTACAACTTGTTAGTTATATGCCCAAAGAAACTATTGAAACATATTCCTCAACATATAGATAGTTTACAAATAAGACCGATATCATTCAAATATCACTTATTTTAAAATTTATGGACGTTATTTAAGTAAGTGATAACAAAATCAAATGTTTTAACTGATACCGATAATGACTCAGGGTCAGGTCCTTTGTTATAAAAAATTCATCACCATATTATTTGTTACTGCTTCGTATATGGCCTTTGCGAACCATTCAGAAGTTAAAACGTTTTCGTTTGATACATCGATCTTTCTGCGATCTTATAAATTGTCTCTGTCTGTATTTATGTACAGTACACTAGTTGCTAGTATTTTTTTTAGTGGGTAAGGAGGCTGTCCAGCAAGCGGAACTTGTTAAGGCGCGATGGCAGTACAATTTCAAGTTACAATTTGTATTTTTTTTGTTGTATAGGATAGAGGGCAAACGAAACAGCGGCTTACCTGATGTTAAGTGATTACTGTCGCCCGCGTATATCTGCAACTGCAGAGGAGCTGCAGGTGCGTTCGTCGTTCTTTAAGGATTTAAGGATATTTAGGGAGGGAGAAGGAGAGAGGGGACGAGGGGAGCGGGCATTTGGTTATCTCACTCACCGTGAATGCAAAGGCACAAAACGCCCTTACTTCACGCCGTTATTCAGCACGGCCGTAGTACTAATCCGAACGAGCCGGCCCATTCGAGCGGCAGAACAAGACGCCGCTTGGCTTTACCGAGCGCAAAAAATATAAGTTTCGAAGGCTCGTTAAAAATTTAATAAGATTCCGGGGGAATCGACTCTATTATCGACTAAATAAGATGTTTTGATATGATATTATGAGCAAGCTGTTCACCTGATGGTAAGTGATTAACATCGCCTGCATCGCGTTGGCGGCGTGCGTTTAAGGCTATTTGGGAGATGGGAGGTATGACGAGGAGGGGGATGGGGAGAGAATGGACCTCCAGTTACCTCACTCACCGTACGAAACGTAGAAGCACAAGATGCCTCTACTTCACGCCGGTATTCTGCGAGGTCATGGTACTAACCCGATCGAGCCGGCCCACTCGAGCGGCAGAACACGACGCCGTTTAAACTTAATGAGTTAAGTTATTTTGATATGTAAACTGTAAGATATCAAACAAATATATATTAGATAAGATATTCGTGTTGAAAAGTATTGGAAGAAGATTTAATCTCTCTTTAAGGCCAAAGTGAACAGACACCTTCTAGGCAAACGTGTACCATCCTAGGCCTGATCTTTGCCTTCTATCGGGCAACATTTAGGTCAAACGTGAGCCTATTATTTATAAAAAAAAAAAATATCTCTCATTACCATAGATCGGCACGACCCGTGCCACACCGCGGGATTCAAAGAGGAAATAATAATATGGACATGACATCACTCGCAAAAATTAAGAGTTATGTATTTGTAAATAGAAGTCAGAATATTAAATAAACTCGTAAAAAGTATAATTTTTCATTAAAGAAAATATTGATAATCTATGGTTTCATTTTATACTGCGTAAAATATTACGTGCACTCATATAAAACATGTAAGTGTTAAAATATAATCATTTGAAGTGCATAACGACCCTTCATAATTAATGAATTAATTATATTGTATTGTGCCTACCTCTTCTATGTAACATTCTTTGTGATTAATGATTATATACACCTATTTTGAATTTCATGTTGTTTTATTTTATGGTAAAAATCATTAATCTTATCGCCGTTACGGACTTACTGTAATGAGAATATATTATTTTCGTTCGCCGATTCGAAATCTGGAATCCCGGGGAATATCCATATTAACATAATGATTGAGGTCATTGACACCATGTGGCACGGGTCGTGCCGATCTATGCTCATTACCGATCTGGTGTAATCAGAGGTCACGCTGGAATGGGAGAGGAGGGCGCCATCGCCAGATGGTTACCTTAGTGTCATGCATGTGAACAGGTACACAAGCATGTGGAAACAGGTCTGCTCGAGTTCGCAGTGCACTTGTGCTTTAATTTTTTGGATCACTGTATTATTGGTGCATGCTATCTGCTGCTTATAGGACCTTTTGTTTTATGATATACATTCGAATTATTATTAAGTTTTTACTCAGAGTCTCATTACGAAATGGTGGTAGATTGTAATTTTGACATTCGACAAATGAACTTATCTCTCTTGAGAGATGGAGAATCCCACTATTCGCCAGTGCTTATATAGAACAGCGTGGCAGCATCTTAGTGTTTAAGCCGACGATAAAAGTTATACATAAGTATGGAAAAACACATTACTACGAGATAAAAAGACAAGTTTATTTCAATAATTGTGTGTTGAAACAATGGAAATTCTAATGTTAGGACAAGTGAAATGTCCGGAAAGTGCATAGCATCTCATGTCAATGTCGATTATATATATTTGTATGCTAATTGTATAGTCTGTGATATGATCTATGTTTATATTGACCTAAGACCTTATTATCTATTGTACCAATCAGCTCATTTAGATATTACCGCGTTAATTGATACGTTTGATGCGAGCAATCAATATGTTTATCAATTTATGTGTAGAATATTACGATATATGTAGAATAATATAATAATACGATATATATAAAATAATTCGATTTCACGTTTGTTGAAACTATTGGTGTCATTGAATAAAAAAAAAAAACTGTTCCAGTTTGTCTAATCTGTGATGTCTCTAATCTGCGTTAATAAACTTGTCAAGATAAAAAAAAAAAAAAAACGACATACCAAGCAGCGGCAACCTCATTGGAGTTGGCGTAGTCCCATGGTGGTTTCGACTGCTTTTGAAAGCCGGCACCGCCACCCGCGAACATTAATATCGTTCCTTCCCCCGTCGGATGGCCAATGACATGCGCGCGCAAAATCACGCGCGGAGCACGGCGCTTTCGGTGCGATCACGAAGCCGGCGCGGAACTCCCGCTCGTTGTTTACTAATGCCGAATTTCCCAGATGCGTTCGTTCGTACTTCGGCCGCGGCCGCCCAACCGAAGTTTTCACGGAAAAATTTCGGGGCGGGCGGAGGAGGGGGGAGTGGGGGGGTTTGGAGGAGGGGGCTACGCGTGGTATTCCGGGACTTTGATAGCGCCGTTTGCCGGTCTCTGCGCTCGCCGCGACGACTGCTTGTTTTATTTTAGGCGACGATCAATTTTTTTTTTTTTTAGATTTGCGTAATCACCAGCAAAGTTTTCATGGTTTTATGATCGGTTAATTAATTAGGCGCGCGGTTGGCGTCGTGCGGTTAACGGGAGTGCGCGTGCGTGTGCGCGTGCGCTGGAGTGGTCATTAGAGGCGAATTATTGTAAAATTAGAAATGTTAATTTTATGAGCGCTGGATTCGGCGCAGCGTTTTAGGTCAGGGTCAGTTGGGGAACGCCGCATGGGCGATTTATACGGTTGGTTTTGATATGCCACTGCACACGGTAGTTATAACGAAAACAAAAATATGAATAGTATTGTAATAATAATAATAATATTGTATATTAATAATGAATAGCATTTTGTATTGTATATTGTTACAAGCGTAGCGTATCATTGCATCTATCACAAGTCCACAGCTGAACGTATGCTTTCACCCAAACATTGCCACAGAGCAAGGTCCTGCGCCACCTGCATCCATCGACCTCCCGCAACACTGCGCAGGTCGTCATGCGAACGTATTTCTTTTAGTTTCTCAATCGACCAAAATTCATTTTAATGCTAATTGATAAGTCTTTTCAAATTAGGTATGGCACGGGCTAGTGTAATATAGGTTTTATCTAACTAGGTTATTTCGGTATTTTGCTAAAGCAGGGTAGCATTAAATATAGCTGTGTTATACAAACCTCAAAAATATAACTGCTTTCGTTTAACAACGATTTGACTTAAAAAAAAACTGCTACAAATTATTTCACTTATCATTTGCGTCGATACATGAATAAAGTTTTTTATGATATTTTAATTTATTTATTAGGATTTACGAAATAATTAATACATCGCTTCTAAAAATAAATTAGGTCAATCAAAATTTTATATACAGCAACATTGTACTGAACTTGCAATTTCTGGTTTGTGTGCCTGTGTGTGTGGGGGTGTGTGTTTGCATGTGTGTGTGTAGGGTTGAGGGTTGAACACTACTTTTAATATCAATATGAATATAGTCAGCTGTTAGCATATACTAACTGTATTCCGTTTCCTCTGAAGCTATTGCTGTAGGCTATGGGATTTAATATAACAATGTTTTTTTTTTAAATTGAGCTAAGGGAAAACGGATTTTTTTGTTTTTCCAACTTATCTTAAATGATTTCGTTGTTGTGTTGACGTAACGTGATCAATATTGTTATTAGAAAACATATTAATATTATGATTTTGTTAGTTAACGATTCTGGACGTGGACAATATTAGATTATGAAAACGAATTATATGTTTTACAAAAAAAAAAAGAGAATATCCACGGAGATTTTTTTCGCCGGTTTTTATTCTCCGTCAGATTAACCACATTAAGAAACGGTGGTGGATTTTAAATCAAAATTACATTCGACAAGTGAAATGTTGAAGTTGTTTTCTTACGTTGAATGAATGATTTGATTTGATTCTGGACAAGAAATATTTTAGTTGAAGCATCACTACTTGGGTTCGTTATCGGTAGCTTTCGAATACTGGTAAATGCACTTTGTGTGAATGCACCTTAAGGTAAATAACATAATAAGAAAAATAATTTAGCATTTCGCGAAAGTGTTTCTATAATCGGAATATATTCAAAACGTAAGCGAATAGCTGATTTCTAGGAAAAGGTGCAACATTTACGATCGCATCAGAATCACATCACATCAGAAAAAAAGTCGAGGGACAAACCAGTTAACAGCCTCGATCCAAAGTAGTGCAACCTTTGGCCTCCCCGAGGAAGAAGGAAATAAGATGGATAAAATCAATAAACAGACAACCTAATAATAGTTAATGTAGCGCATGGACACCTTCGACCGAAGAAGTGTACCGTTGGGTTGTCATCCCCTTGGACTTAGATGACTAAGTCCAATGGTTCATTATTAATTGGCGGCAGAAATTGTAAAGATGGTACCTAGTAGACGGCCCTTAGGCTAACTTCAATCATTTCAAAGACATTTTTTTGTTGCATTTAAGAAAGGTAGGTTTTATTATGAAAAATTGATTCTTCTTCAGGGATTCTATTATTTCGTTGCGTTAGTGATTGCAGAATCAAGTTACACCACACCATAGACACTGCTGCCCGCCATTCGTCTGTTTTTATTTTGTCTGGTAATCTATGGGTTATGTTTTTAGTTCTCCGTCGGAGGGCAGCAGATTTCTTTGTGTGTCTGACGGTTCTCGTGTATGAAATAGGGATCTGACGCCACAACCATTCTTAGCTTATATTACATTCAAATTATTATTCGACCCAATAGAATTAAGAAACTCATAATTAGAATTGTTTTCTATTGAATTATTAATTGAATAAACATCGCTTACGTAATTGTCTGTCTGTAATTTTAAATATCACACAATACTTAAATAATAAATTTAAGTTTATTTAAAGATAACAAAGAACTTACGTTAGGAAGTACACCGACTTACCTGAAATGAGAAAAAATATAATTGTTTTAAATGTCTATGCAACATCGTTGTGTGTAGCAGGCAAAGGTGTATTTGATTGAAGAGTGTGCGAGTGATTTGAAATTGATAGTAAGTGGAATATAGTAAAAAGAACCGTGATAGCCCAGCATGGTGTAGCGCACGATTTCGTTTCGACCTGGGTACGATCCCCGGTGCGGGCACCACTAAAATTGTTTATAACAATTTTAAGTGCTGAATTTACCACGAGCTCGTGAAGAAAGACAAAAAGAAAAAATAATAAAGAAAATCGTAGTGGACCCTTCCCGGCTCCAAAACCCTCTCAGATATTTGAACAATACGTTGTCCAGCAATGAGCACATCCAGGCTGCTGCTTTACTTTTTACTTTGTTGTACAAAGGTAGATTGTTAGGAAGGCGCTTTCATGGAGAGGCTTATATTCATATGTGAGCTTAAATAGGCTCACTAAACGGATTTTTAATTATGAAAAGGTTTTGATGCTGGAAAGGGGGATAAATTAGAAACATTGACTGGCTAAGCTACGAGTGTCACTACTCTTATATATTATATAGATATGAGTCCCTCGTCATTCGGTTCCTTCACTCACCGAACGAAAAACAAAAGCACAACTTGTCTCTACTTCACGCGGGCCGTGATCCTACCCCGGTCGAGCCTGCCCATTCGAGCAGCGGCATAAGCCGTCGCTCGGTAGAGCCACGGCGGAGCGATGGCTTTTACGTAACAGACCCTTACCTTAATAGGCTACATATGGTCCGGTGAGGCCGCATAGGCCTCTCCTATAAGGATTTACAATAATCGACACGCTCTTCAAGTGGATTGGCGATTATATTATATTATAAGTAAATATTGTTTGTAACTAGATGTTGGAGTTGCATTTTAAGCTTGACTCCTGTGTCAGTAAACATTTCCCTTCAATGACTTTAAGAGTAAGCTTACTTAATAGCTATCGCTTACATAGCTTATTCCATTAATAAGTTAATAGTTAAAGCATTTAAGTATGTCTGTATTGGACTGTGCGTGTGTTTAAGCGAATATTTTTTTTTGCAGTTAGATATAGTTGTTATTTATTTAGCAATCTCTCTGTTTCTTCTAATCCATTTTTGTCAGCCATATTCTTAATGTTTTTTATTTATTTATTTATAAAATAATATTATATAGATAGGCTGAGTGTTTGAATATTGGTAACACGTAAATACAGTTTTAGTTATGGGAACTATTGCAACATATTATCTTCATATACTTCTTTTGAGATAATAGCCCGGCTCTATTGATATGGTCATTAATTTATAAGTACATACTTTCAGTAGAAAATCTTCTGATTTTAAAATACATAACTTTAAATAGATGTTGCTGAGCCCTTTCGGCGTCCAGTTTTTAAAGCCATTTATTTTTAATTTTATCTTATATCAAAACCATTCATTTTATGGGACTAGATGTCGTAGATTATTCAACATACATGTAAATTTTCTAACCTTTGTGACGATGTTTTAAATTTGGGGGTACCATGACAGGTTTTGGTCAATAACTATACTAAGGTAACTAGGTATTAAGATTGGTTAACTTTATAAACAGTTTGGCTTTAGCATTGGGTACTGTTTATCAATATAACATGTATGTAATTTTACATTAAAATTTTGATTATGGTTATTGTAAACTCTAACATACATAGTTAGTTTTGGAGAGGTTTAACGTTAAGAGTTACAGTTACACTTTAACCACTTAGCTATGAGGGTTATTCCTTCTTCAAGTTGGTTTAATTTTCTCTTAAGTTGAAGTAGTGAATACAACGTTATAATCGTCAACGTACGAGATTTTTTTGGCACTATTAATCTTTTTATCGAAAAGGAAGTTTATGTAGATTAAAAACAAGGTGGTACCTAGGACACTTCCTTGAGGTACGCCGTGTGATGCTCCAATACCTTCAATGAAATGTTGTTCTTATTTAACTCTTTGCAACCACGTACTCTATAAATATAGGACGTTTAATAAGTTGTCTTTCGCTTAATACGTTAGTTATATTGAAGTTCGGGCATGTAACATTAGACTGATCTAAACGGTAAGTTTTCGTGTTGGTGAGAGATTTGTCTAGGCTCGGATTCATTACTTATTATTAAATTTAACCTTACAAGAAGAAATAATCGCTCTTTATGTCGATGCGTTCAACATCTAAACGCAAGTGAACGTACTAGATTTGTACTACAGCAGCGGCACGCTATGAAGGGCGTAAATATGTTATTACGGCATGAAACATTTAAAAATATTATCGAAAATAAATCCAGTCAAGTGCGTGTTGCATCTATAAATCTTTGTCAGTAGTAAGTAGTAGTTAATTAAAAAGTTTATAGTGAGCTTTAGTTAAGTTTACTTATATAAATTTCAAATTCGCAATGGCATATTACATATAGTGTGCCGCTAATGTGGGATAGGTATAAGATTTCGTGTATGTAATTGCTTGCTTACCCATGTGGGCCGCATGCGTCTTTACGTAGCGAACGGAACCATCGGCGGGCGAGCGGAAACTTCAATCGTAGCATTGTCTTGATATATATTGTCTCACACTAATAGTCTTGTTTGTTTGTTTTTTTTTTAAACTTTCTCACGCCTAGACACTTTTACCTTTTCGGCGCTGCATAAAAATCTCGTGGGTCTTCTCAGCTAGCGTCTGTTATTTTTCAAGATCAGTTATTCGGTAATCTGCCAATCGCCGCTGTTTTCGAAGGCTTTTCCCTTCGTCCCCTCTTACGAGACCCCCGCTTGTGTTATATGTTATAACCCGTGGGGGATTAATAATTATAACATCTTTTTTTAACTTATTCAGTGTGTCCAGCTGTTCCGACATTGCACATATTGTGTTGTGCAATTGTGCAGCAATAGCTTTGCTATGCAACGGATATTTGTTAGCTGCACCCATGGTAGTTCAGCCATATACCCATAAGCTTAATTTCATATTACGCGATAGGTGACCTGGGTTTCGATCCCTGGTACCGGACCCACTGAATTTGTTATTGGTAATATGAAGATTTTTTTTTTTTATGGAAAAGGTGGCTGCAGAGCGAGCGGCTCACCTGATGGTCAGTGAGTAATCACTCATATATATTTGCAACGCCAGAGGGTTACAGGTGTATTGCATGCCTTTATGGATATGTGGGGGACGGGGAAAGGGTGGAGTGGGCCTCCGGACCGAACGAAATGCAGAAGAAAAAGATAGCTCTACTTCAGGCCGGTATTCTGTGAGGCCGTAGTAACAATCCAGTCCAGCCGGCCCAAGAGCAGCAGTAAAGGCCGCCACTTGCCACTACTACGTACAAGTGCTGAATTTACAGTGTGATCGTGTGAGAGGGGTGGGAGGGGAGCAAAATGTATATTTCCGGAGCATGTGAAATCTGTCAAACCACACGGTTGCTGGCGCGGGTGAGTCTTCTAGGCTCCAAACTCTCACATAGAGTTGAAAAGGGGCCTTTAGTCCAGTAGTAGGCGTTTACAGGCCGGCTGCCTATTCAGATTTTTAGGTCATCTACCGTACAATAGTTAATACACTGTACCTTTCTTGGATCCCCATGGTGGTTGATGTCAGCGGAGTTTTGTGTCTTTTCTGGTTCATCATCCTCACAAAACACCCGAGCCACCTGCTTTTTGCACTGTTTCCAAAGCCAGAGCGCCACATTTCGAGTGTCGCCGCTCGATCCTTTATAATATAAGACAATGAACGAAATTATTGAAACCGCTGCAATACAAATCAGCGTAATGAGTACACAGCCTAATATAGTTTTGAAGTGATTGCTCGATCTTGTCGCCCGCCTCCTCTGTATCACAATAGGGTTCATGTTCCTGTGGTGGACGCGCATTTGTATAAAGTCCCTTTTCTCGTTGAACTGTGACGTTATTGAAATACACATGAAGTGATACACGTGGGGCGTTGATGAATTTAAGCACCGAAGCGGACCGGTTCCAGCTCACTTCTAAAGAAACGAAACAAGATAATCTTGATCCATTTACGTACGATTTTGCTTTTAATTATGATCCATATGAACAGTGTTATAATTCTACCTCTTTGTTTGAAATAAATATCTGACATTATATAAATGCCTCTCCGAGTTTGTTGTATGGTTTTTAATATACTTTCACTGTGCGATTATTTTAAATAACGTCAATTCGTGAAGTCAAATTGTCCCTATCAATAAATAAGCACTGCACCCAACTGCCTCAACGAATTTCAGTTATTATCATATAATCATTTTGAATGTTTATTTTAGGCTAGATATTGGAAAAGAAGACCGTGGCGAGCGATGCGTTGTCAATCTGAAACAAAGGAAGCATTGGTTAAAAGAATGCACCAATAAGGTCATCATTTCGGCACATTTAAATAACACAAAGGAAAATCTTTATTAATTATAATTTGGATGCGTAGCTTATTGGTTAGTGTGTCCGACTGCTACGACACGGGCCATGCGTTCGAATACCGTGTATAGGGAAAGGGGGCGAACGTGGAAATGGTGTTTCTATTCAATAATTCACCTGATGGTAAATTATTACCATCGTCTATGAACATCTGCAACGCCAGATGCGCCGCAGTTGAGTTGCCTACCTTTAAGGATATTTTGGAAATAGAAGGTAGGCTGGGGAGGCGGGATGGGGGGTGGGAGTTTGCCTCCACGCCGGTATTTTGCGAGGTCGTGGAACTACCCTGACCTACCCGGCCCATTCGAGCGGCAGCTAAAAGTTTTTTTTCTTCATCAATTATTTATATTGCTATGCCTATTTAAACATTTTCACATGTCATAATTTGTGATGAAAATGATGACGTGCTAGGGATTACGATAATATCGACTATTCGCATTAATAGGCATCGATCACAATAAAGCTTACCCACCTCCCACGTCTCTAATTAAAAAATCTAGATTTTGGACATCATCATCATCATAATTTCAGCCTATCAGAAGTCCACCGCTGAACATAGGCCTGCCCCAAAGATTGCCACGAAGCACGGTCCCGAGCCACCTGCATCCATCGACTTCCCGCAACACTGCGCGGGTCGTCACTCCATCTTGTGGGGGGTCGTCCTACACTGCGTTTGCCTGTACGTGGCTGCCACTCGAGAACGTTTATTTTGGACATGCTGTGTTGCATCTCCGAAAATTACTTGTAAGTTATACTAAGTAAAGGATTGGACGTTATAATGTTATAATTTCAATCTTAATTGCACGACTCTTTCTGTCAAATAAAAGATTTATTTAAAAAAAAAAAATCGTCTTTGATATTTCCTTACGTCCGCGTTTAATGGCATCTATGATACCAGTGCTGATCGCCGTTTTATGTTTCGTTTACGCGCTGTCACCAAAAGCTTTGAAAGCTTCAAAGCCCCTTATCAGATTCATTCGTCATTGTTAATCGTCTCACATCAACATCGTTTCCATATCGTACGATGGTTTGATAATATTCGTCGATTAATTGAGAACGTTTCAACAACAGCTATGGCGTTCATACATTCATACTATTTATCAATGGATCGAACGCGCATTAGTAACTACATATGGCAACACCGGAGGAGCTGCAGTTGTTTTGCCGGCCTTTAAGGATATTATACCTGGCCTTGGCCTTGGCCTATATGGAGTTGTGAGAGAGGATGCGGAGTGAAGTTCGTGGTACTACCTCGGTATGGCCGGCCCGGTAGCGGTATAAGCTGTCGCATGTCTCTATCTATTTAACTATAATATTAAAACTAAACGTTGTCTTAAATATAGATACCAGGGCAGGCGATGTGGACGTGCATTTTTATAATACGTCTACTAAATCATAAATTATATCACACTTAAAGTAGCAGCAGTGTAAGTGTCCACAGCTGGGCAAAGGAGTCCTCCTGTAAATACACCATTTATAATCGCCCTTAACAATTTTAGTGGTGCCAGTCAACGGGGTTCGACCCCAGATGACTCGCGCTAGACTACCACGACACTAAAGCACACTTAACGAAAACGAAAAGAAACTATAAGACAGTTAGCCGTTACAATTAAAATAATTTCTCAAATTCATAAAACTCACTAGCTTTTTACCGCAACCACGACAGCGTGGAATTCGATTATTCCTCTTTGTGATTTTCAGTCGCCCATTTCACGTTATAACGGAGCAAATGATTGGATTGTCGTGATTTTATTTCACCTGACCGTTGCGTCAGTCGAAGAGCGAGTGAAGTTGGCAAATTATTGTACCGCAAAAAAAAAAGAAAAAGAACATCTCCCGTGAGAATATCGATTGACGTATTCCAAGCGGACATACGAGTAGTGGAGGCCAATAGGTATAACTAGCTTAATAAATATAACATAAATATCACGTGGAGGCCCACTTGACATATCGCCCATTATTTAACTGGCGGGCCTCCTGCTCGCGAGTCTCTACCGAAGCCGGAAAGGCCACTGGGCCAACAGCAGATCTACCGTGGCGGGGTTTTAGTCGGTCCGGCATCTTCAGTGCTGATCCCGACATAACCAGTCACCGGAGACGGTGACGGGTAGGTGCGTGCACCTTTCCCCCACGTAATACTAAAAAAAAAAAAAACAAATATCGCACATTTGTCGTCGAGCGCCCGGTGTGAAAGCTCGTTGGGGGGGACGGCGTCTTAATTTTGTTTGTTGTTTGTTGTTAATGTAATTAGCGATCGTGAATGTGCCGAATCAGTGATTACGTAAGTTTTGAAATGAATCTAAATGGAAATTGAATATTGTCCTGTTGTTGTGTTAAAAATATATCTAGTTAAGAAGGGAAGGAGATATTGTTTGTTTCTTTTTATTTTGTTTCACGTGCTACTTTCGTGAATCAATCATCAATGAATGAATGTAGGTTGACGAAACAAATATATGAGGCGAGTGTAAATGGTAGAGTCGGGAGAGGAAGACCTCGGCGAACATTTCACGATCAAACCGTAGACGTTCTGAAAAAGGCCAGGTCAAAAGTACTCTAAAACAACGAGCGTGCATGCGTAGATTGGATGAAGATTGATGAAAGTGAAGGAGGTGAAGGAAAACATCGCGAGGCAACCTGCATGCCTGACATATAGTAAATAAGAAAAATATTATTTCGATGACGGGTGAACTCCGCCAACACGCACTGGAGCAACATGGTGGATCCTTACCGGCTCCAATAAATCTCTCAGATATTTGAGAAGGAGGCCCATGCCCAGCTGTGGACACCAACGAGCTTTCACTATACTTTACTTTCACCTACTTAATATCACGATATTTTCCTATACAGACTTGACGCCTCCAAGCGCTGTTATGGGTATCGTATAAATCTACTACTTCCTACTTCTTTCTTCCCAAATATTTTAGCGTGATGATATATTTATTACAACCTAAGAGAGTCCTAAGTAACACTACACTCATCATCATTTCAGCCTATCAGAAGTCCACTGCTGAACATAGGCCTCCCCCAAAGATTTCTCATCATGGGGGGGGGGGGGGTTGCCTTTGGTTGCCACGCCTGGCGCAGTTATTTTTCTTTGTTCTAGTCCAGGCAGAGTAGACAGAGTATCTCTTTAAAGCGGTCCATACGAACAATTTTTTTTTTAAATTTCTAATTCTGTATCCACGAACAATTCGAACGGAAAACCTCTTCGAGAGCGTCTCTTCGATCTTTGAGACTTGTTTAACTTGAAGCGATTTCACCGGTCCGGGCAAGATGGATGGCATTTAGCTAGATTACATTGATAACTGCATTGCCAAAGGAAACATGTTGGCACCATTTCTATTCAATGAACATACGTACATTGAACATATAGAAATGCGAGTATAGAATACATCTCTGCGAGGATTCCATGTTTGACTACAGCACTCGAGACCACATCTAATACTAGTAAGTGCGATGACTACCTTTAACTCTGCCGATGGCTTTTGGAAAGTTTGTGTCAAAACTGGGCTTTTTAAAGCTTTCAGACACAATAATGTTCAATATGTGAGTCAAATTGTTGTTTATGATCTATTAAAACGTCAATTGACGTTCCTTGCGAAACGAATTTCTTGTGACACTAATTCCTGAGGCTGTTTATGTACAAATTTTAAGAGCGTCATAAATGAGCAAACGAATTTTAGGAAGAAATGTTCTTAAATTGCCGGGAAATTATCTTCGTTTTATGCACAGAGACAAGTGTGTCACTTAGGGGCATACCTTCACAAAAAAAAAATGCAATATTGTGACTGTACACAAGTTTTAAATGTTAGCAAGCTATTATCGACTGTTGAATGCCCTTAACCTATGAGGAAACTCAAAAATAATCAAAGATAGATAAGTAACACACGCACACGCTACCACACAAACTAACACACACACACGAACATTACTACAAACCTATATTCAATTCGTCTATATATAAAAATAACATTCCAACTAAACTCTCTAACATCAATATAGAAATATAACTGAAACATCGGATATGTTATATTCTACTTCAACACTACAATATACAATAACCGAATAAAAAACTAAAATCAAAAATTAAATCGCTATAGGCTTCCTTTTGTACCACACTCATAGTGTTCGCATGCAATGATATTGTTGAACAAGTAGTTGACGAGCTCAACATTATGTTTACTTGTATTCGTACTTGTTAATCGTATTATATTTCATAGCAGATAAGTTGTTATTTATCGCGTACATTTTATTTAACTTAAAAGCTGGCAGTTGACTAGATGTTTTCATGACATTGAATAGTTTCTGACAGAAAAACAATGAAATCTACTACTTAATTATTAATAATTGTATCGACAAATACTGTCTAAATATTATGACATTTCCCAATTCTGATATTTTATACTAATTTATAAAAAAAATTCCATCATCATCATCATCATCATTTCAGCCTATCAGAAGTCCACTGCTGAACATAGGCCTTCCATGTTAATATATTATATTTTAAATAAAATATTAGCATAGTTATTAAAGATTAAATCATAAAAGAGCTCCTAAAAGATATATTTGTTATACTATGTTAAAGATGTACATGTTGTTCATCTTGGAAAGCGCAGTATGGTTAAATAAATACACATAATGCCACTAAATATTAAAAAGACAACACAGCAAGAATCTGCACTCAAAAATCAATGCGGTTAAACACAAATGAATATTTGAATATTTATATTTACTATTAGTTAACTGTACTGTGCGAGCGTTTTTAAAAAAAAATACGCGTAAGGTTATACAATAGGCTGATGATGTGTCATTGTATGTTTTGTAACTTAAAAAGATTCTCTACAAAATATATTCGATTCGATTTTTCAAGGAGGGATTTACTAACGTATATAATAAAAAAAAATTATTTAAATACGAACTCGATGCGTTCGAAGTCCCGTGTGCTTATTAAGTTATATTAATACAGTATATTATTAGTATAAAAGTGTGAAGTATGAAGAGCAGTTTTCAAACATTTCAGTCAGTCATTAGCAGACTGAGTCAAGCTTTCAAAGCCGTGATAAAAAGCTTTAAAGAGAGTTACACGTTTTTAATACAGATAATAAAACAGATTTCTTTAGTCGCATTGAATAGAGCACTACCTGTTGCTCGACGTTCATCTCGCGACCCAGCCGTAAAGATGCATCTCGTTTAAATCATGTAGTGATCAGTATTATGACACAGAGCCAAGTACTTTATTACTTATTCTCTTAAGTTATTAGCGTGATTTAACTTATGTCTTATTCTTTATTGGCCTAGAAACAGTCTAACTTAGACACTTCACATCTCAGATACTGCTGCCCGGTATCGGTACGTTTCATCTTAGTCTAGTATTTTTCGAGATGGTTATCGACACCCAAGATACGAAAGGGGGTTGCTTATTCTTACAACGATACCACGACCCACCCACCCCAATTATTGTACAATTCAAAATATTTCTCCTTTTTTTCCTTATTAGCCTTGTAAATATTCTGAAGCAAGAACTGAATACGGTTAAGGTTATTATGTCTCTGTGGAACACGTCGTCTGTGGCTATACAAAATCACATTTATCTAAACAATATCAACAATCTACATCACATATAATTATAAAATCGGGTTGAGGAGATGTTGAATTTTACATCAATTTCGTACAATAGTTTTATTTGATCGATGCATTTACTAGAATCACTTAATTCTTATTCCCGCGTAGCAAAACTTTATTGGCTGAAAAGTTCAGAGGTTGTAGAAAATATGATATAATATTTTATGATGAACCATTATCAAGCAACCGCGCCTTTTGGCACACGATTTGGCTGCTTACCAGAAAATGTAGAGAAACCTTACCTATGCCGTTACTAAATATTATGTCATTTTTAAGTTCTAATATAGACCTATTTCTGTTAAATATGCTATATCACTTCTTTAATTGTTAACAATAGGTTTTTCGTGTATTTAATTTTGCATACAAAATAAATATGCGTATATAATAGGTCGAATTCTACATTGCGATATTAAATCTAACCTGATTTAAAAGGCCGTTTCGAGAAGAACACTATACTATACAACCATGTATATATGTTATATATATAGTAGTAGTGTCCGTTGTGCGGATCTCGTAATGTACTTTTCTGCCACACCGGCTTCTCACACAATTCTTCTACCCATCGTGCTGTCAGAATCTGGAACGAGCTGCCAAATAATATACGTACAGCCACCGGTAAAGGGACTTTCAAGCGTTTACTTTGGGATTATTACCTAGCGATGCAACAGCAGTTGAAGAATATTTTTTTTTCTTTTATAACATAAGAAATCATCTTAGTTTACGTATGTTTTGTGAACAACTATAATTACATGTAGGTCTAAGTCCCGTCATTTATAAGTATTGTATCGTAGTATAATATTCGAGTATATATATATGAAGATAATATTTTTGTGCACCCTTTTACATTTTCTCTGTCATTAATGTCCGCCTTTTTGTACTGTAATGTGCAAATCAAGTTTAAATAAATATATAAGCCACAAGATGTACTTTATTTTACTTTTTGTTACTTTAACTAAAAACATATTGGCGCTTATTTTTAACAGGGCCAACAAGACCTATGTCAAACACCTCATTGACCATACTTGCCGAAGTCGACTCTCGTTTGAATTCGCCGACGCACCGACAAAGAAACCTTTGTTCTAAGTCACCGCTCATGCCGAAGTCAGTTAAAAATCATGATAAATGCCGCTTGCATTTTATTTCGATTATAAGACTATTTCAGTTATTAGTAAAGCGTTTTTTTTTTAATTTCGTTTTGATGAAAATTCACGATTCAAAAAAATACCTCGAGTCATTCAATATCAATAAAGACGCATCCATCCTGTTGGACGAGCATTTACAATATGTATTTGTTTCTAAATTATCTGCCAATATCATCTTGCCGCTGGCTGGTGAACTATACCGGACTAATTATGGACCAATAGAAATTAAATCACCGATGGTGGAGTGCCACTTTACACTACGGACCACGGTATGTACTTTGGTAAGCATGGTAACTTACCACAGCAATACCTTTACCCAATATGGAACTACGAAGCAGATATCTTTGTATCTGAGATTTTTTTTTTAATTACACCGCTTACAAATTGCAAATGTAGCGGAACAACATGATTAAGCTTTTAGTTAAAGTCTGTGAATGCCCACAGCTGGGCAAAGAACTCCTTCTGAAATATCTGAGAGGGTTTCCCGAGCCGATAGGATTTCGCCCCGCTGCCCGGTGAAGATTTCACGTGCCCTCGAAATAATATTTTATAACTATTCCTCTGACATGCAAATCTTCAACGTAGTGCACTTGGTAAATTCAGCACTTAAAATGGCCTTTAACAGTTTTAGCGGTTCCGGAACCGAGGATCGTCACACAGGTGATTCCGGGCACTATGTAACGCTGGACACGTGAACGTGTACAGTAATTGGAAAATTCAATCGGCGGTCGGAGATCTTCGTTTTGGCGCCATCTGTCATCCGACATATTCCGTTATTCGGTAAAAGTTTATTATCGTTTCACCGACGTTACGCTTGTTTAGTTTAGTTGTCAAGTTTAGTTATTTATTTATATTTATTTGTTTATATCATTTTGACCCTCGGAGATAGTTAAATCACTGTTGCCGAGGAGTGAAAATGGCGCTTGTAACTCATTATAAGTGACAAGGGAAACACTTTACTCACTTGTTAACAACCGCTTAGCATACAAATAGTTATTAAATAATCAATGAATATCAATTAATAATAAATACGTCAATTCACAATGCAAGACACTCACAGCTAACTGAAACATTGCATTCAAATTAGACCTTCAAATTTGACTCACATGACGCGCCCATGAATAAAACTGTATAAATGTAATAGTGAAGAAAAAATGACTTTTATTATTTATTAGCTAAAACCATCAGTTCTGGTTTTTTTTTTTAATTATATAATAAACGTGTCAAGGTTTTAAAAACTGATATTCCATAGAATTGAAATACGATCCGATTATAAAAAATATATACGCGTGTATAGAGAGGAACGTATATAATCTATCACGTACTATCCCAGAAAAAAAAAACAATTAACCTTTGTATAATGTCTACGTATATTATATATAGCTACGTCATAATTGTTCATTTGTTATCATATAACAATGTGTAACAATATAAATTTGATAGGAATCATTTAAGCCGAGTAAATTCCGGCGCTAAAGTCGTATAAGACTAAACAATAATTAAACTTCGGATACAAAAAAAAAGGAAGGAAATCAAGTGTAGAGCGTGTTTTTTGCATTTCAGATATTTCTCAATATAGAACGTAGACGCGGCTAACCGTTACTGGCATGGATAATTTGGGTCTGGCGTTTGCGTTGATTGTTTCACTATATGCGGTAGGCACCAGATTAATCTGGAATTCACCTTAGTCGTCTTACAAGACTCACGGGTGGAGATACAGAGGTAGATTCTCTTACACTGTTACACAACTTCCGAATATTTGTAAAGATCGGCGAACGCACCTGCAGCCTCTCCGGGTGTTCAGATGTACGTGGGCGACGGTAATCATTTGCCATTAGGTTGACCGCTTGCTCGTTTGTCGCCTATACCAATTTAAAAAAAAAACGAATAATTTGTATCCTTGCAGAAATGTTATATTCAGTCAGTTATCTAGTATACCGTTAAACCGAATATACCGATCGAATAAAACAATAACTAAAGTCGAATTTAATGAACTTGTCATCGGTTTAATGAATACAACATGATCTGTACAGCCGAACAAACGCCGGCTTCGAACGCTACGCCGGGCAGATCCGGCAAAGGTAATAGACTAAATTTCTAGTGGACTAAAATATTAAAAATAAAGAAATCCAATATTTCGTTTTCGTTCTAAAACGTTGGAAGTACTTAAATCCTCGAAAGCACCGCTCGTGATGCTATTTGCGGGGTATTCAGATTTTCAATAGCTTTTTTTTTTAATAGCTCTTACATCTCTATTTATAATAAATAGATAATAGATAGTAATTTATTATCTATATTATAATATTTTGACGTTTAATGTGAACTGTCCTCTTGAAATTTTTAAATTGTACGAAGCTTTAACTTACATTTAGTAATTTAGAAGTTGCAGAACTTTAGAAGTTGAAGAATCATACACACAAACAAAGTCGAATGCGGATCGCCACTTCTCTTCCAATATATATTGCGTCCAATACATATTTATTTGAACTGTAACTTGAGCCGTTCACTTAGTTGCACCTTAACAGCTTCTAAATAGCGCAATACAGGAAATACGTCATCCCATGATCGCCACGCTCGGCAAGCGGATTGGCGGATCACAGTACCGGATACCTCGTTACATGAACGCTGCTGCCCGCCATCGGTCCGGCTTTAATTTTGATCCAATATTTTTCTAAATTGCGACCGCAACTTTTGTTAGCCATTGTGATATTCAGGATCTCACCCTTAATCGTCTCCTTTAACACCCTCGGGAAGAATGGTCGTGGTAGATTCTGACGTCTATACCATTATTATTCCTTAATCCTTTCTTATTCGAAAGTCGTATCTAATGACTAGTCCAACCATGATTATGTTACATTTCACAAAAAAAAAATATTTCTATATTTAGATTTCCACTCGTTCCACCGTAATTGTTATATTGTTACAAAATGGTCCTAGTAAAAAGTAACTAACTAAATAAACGAAACTAACTAACTAACTAACTAGCCGTGGTAGCCTAGTGGTCAGGGCGCTGACTTTAATATCATAGAGCGCAAGTGACCTGGATACGATCACCTACCCCCGCAATACTAAATTTGTTAATAGCCGTTCTAAGTGCTGTATTTACCACGTGCATGGCGGTGAAGGAAAACATCGTGAGGAAACCTGTATATCTGAGAAATAATAAAAAAATATTATTTTAAGGATATGTGAAGCCCGCCAGCCCGCAGTGGAGCAGCTCCTACACCCTCTCAGATATCAATCACCTTGGTAATATAGTGGACAATGAGTTATTTCTTTTCTCTACTCTAGTTTTAGTTAAATTTTTTATATAGTTTTATGGGCTTATATTCTTATCACACGTATCTGTCCCAACAATTTGCACAACCATTTCTTTTTACCTTATCTTGTTAGTTTCATTGTTTCCCATCATCCGATTGATTTGTTTTATTCTTCATTGACATAAATTCTTTTTCTTTCTTTTGTATGTCCTTAATCCGATAAATAGAACGAGCATTGTTAGAACTTAAATAACTGTGTCAAATAAGGAACTAATAATAGATACTGTCGGAATCTTTAGCGAACAAAATTAAACTGACAATTCGAACAAGTAGGTGAAGCGGTAGGCCAGACGGCATCAGCCTATTCACGTCAATGAAAGCCAGACTTCTAAAAGTAAACCTCTGTTCCATTTCCCTCGTGAATTTGCAAATGAGCGGTTATATAAAATCGATCGAATACCGATCGCTAAAATGATTCTTCTATTTCGGATCTAAATCGGTTATGTGCATTATATATATCACATCAAGTATGCCTAGGTGAAAGGGCTAAATCTATCTCGCTTAAAATCAATTATAGAATTCCATTTTGTCAATTAGTAAACTGTGAATTTATAAAACTCAGAGTCTTCATCACCGTTTTAACGCTTCTTCTCTACTGCTAAATACAAAACGTTTTAACGGCGTCCCTGTGCCAATATGCAAGTGTTTCTGGAAATAGACATTACATTTATGAAGCTCCAATATTATTATTTTTGTAATTGAATTAAGAATGTAACTCATAATGAAGTTAAAAATACAATATTCAAATTGGCTTATCGCATTATATTGTAGGGCTTATCAGTGAAAATGACTTCATAAGATCCAATATTAAATCAAATTTCTTACCTTACTTAAGTAATTATTCTTTAATCATTAAGTTTTATAGAGGGGGGCGAAAACGGAATAACAGACAGTGTTTTGCACAAAATCTGTATAGGTGTCAGCCAACAGACATTTATAAGACTTCGAAAAGCGAGGTATCAGCCGTATGTTCGTCTATCGCTCCAATGAACACCAACGATTCCATAAGACGGAGTGGCGTCTTGCGCAGTGTAGCGGGGAGTCGCTGGATGCTGGTGGCTCAGGACCATGCTTTGTTCAGCAGTGGACTTGTGAAAGACAAAAAAGGAAATGATGAATGTAGAGCTATTCCTCTTTCTAAGGTCATCATCATCATCATCATCATTTCAGCCTATCAGAAGTCCACTGCTGAACATTATTCCTCTAAGGCCATAAGAGATCATTACTATGATTATCATTAAACATGACCAAGATGAAACTTGCTTGAGATAGAGGATATCGATACAACAAAGCCGTAGCGACCATAAAATGTGTGCACACAATTCGAAAAAAGCCACGAGACTTATTGGTAAAGTACTGTGTTTCTTATTTGTGTTTATTTATCTATCTACATATATAATGGTATATTATTATGTATGTTATTTATATTGTATCATATTTTTATTCATTAATTTTATTATATCTATTTATATTTGTTTATGGTTATTTTAAAATCATTTTATTGCTTAATTAATTTAACTAAATGAATACACCTGCTACGGCTATCTCACCAACCCATGGGTTGACTGGGAGAGAATGCCAATAGGCATTAAGTCCGCCCTTTGTGACCTCAAATTATAAGGGGTGTATGCAATAAAGTATTTTAAATAAATAAATGTTGTTATTATCCTCGATCACGGTCTGGTAGAAGTTGTGAAGTTATGTAAAAAAAAAAAAGGGTAAACACACTCAAAGCTTAGTCAAGTGACTGTAGTTCACTCCACTCAAGTGTTACACAGTTATATTTAATTAAATCAATCGCTCCGTAACAGAAAAGTTATGCAGAATTTTTTTTATTCTAACGCTAGCTTATCATTACATTAACTTAACTTATATGTTCGCAACTAACAGAGACAAGATTGAACATGCGTCGGAACACAATTAAAACTAAATATTGTCGCCTAACCCACAATTCGCATGTTGAAAGGAGTCCAATGACCCCGGCATTTTTTTATTAGTGAATGCTTTTAAGATCATTTTAATATTAGAAATGAAACAATTATTTACGGATTCGGAAATCTGATGTTATGGTTGGGGCGATCCAGGACTGCACACAGACTGCAGACTTCCTAGGGGGTCGATGTTTCACGTCAGCAATGTGCTCTTTTACGCGGGTCCACACAGATCTTTTAGTTTGCCCTAAGTATCTTGAAATACGGACCAAAATTATTAAGTAAAAGCTGTAGCCCGAGTACACTATGACATCTGGAAGTCTAACACACCAGTCCCCCCCCCCTCCCCCCCCCCATTTTGAATATAAAAACTAAATTAATCGCGATAAAATCCGTAAATAATAGTTTCATTTACAATGTGCAGTGTTCGCGTAAATACAAGAAATCATAATCATATTACTATCGTAATTTATTTTTATTTTATTAGAAGACAAAAGTGTTAAATAATCATCCATGCAAGTTCGAATTCGGAACAAATGACCCCTCCAACCTTAATAGTGTTGAACGTTAATTTTCATAGCAATCACTGCAGTGCGGTACAGAGATATTCGTGAGCCTATTTAAACATGATTTAACAAGACAGACAAGTTTACGCCAGTATGATCAATAATTAAATTTCGGAAGCCCCGATAGTCTAGCTGTCTATTGCCGTGGTAGCCTATGGGTCAGGGCCTGGATTCGATCACCAGGGTCGGCACAACTTGATTTGTTAATAGCAATCTTAAGTGTTGTATTTTTCACGCGCTCGGCGTCGAAGGAAAATATCTTGAGGAAACCTGCATGTCTGAGAAGTTATGAAAAAATATGTGACGCCCGCCAACTCGAATTGGAGCTGCGTGGAGGGCCCTTGCCGACGCTAAAACCCTATCAGGTAGTTGAGATGGAGGCCTCTGTCCAGCAGTAGGCTTACTTACAGGCTCCTACATTACTTTTAGTCCAGTGGGTGGTGATTCTGTATTCGAAGCTGAGGGTCGCGGGCTCCGATCACCCTTGTTTTTGCCTCCATATGGATGTTTATTTAATGCACTAGCATATCTAGTTACACTGTCTCGCTCACTTTTCAAAGACTCAGGGTAGTGTAATATGGCACTTGAAGCCGTGTCTGACTGTTTGATATATTTAATTAGGTATTTATAGAATTCGCATTTGCTTAGGTTATATAAAAATACATTTATATACTAAATATCGCATAGGCGAGGGGGAGGGGATCGAGTGAGTGCCTCAGCGGCACTATAGCATTACCAGCGCAGTTCGCAAGTGTTCAGGAGTTAGCGGGACGACACAAGGATATACCGACAATTTCAGAAGACAGTACAATTGTCACTACTTGTGGAGTAGTATTTGCTACTGGATCTTAAAGGTCAGCGCACCAGGTTTATGTGTAAGGTCATTCGATAATATAGTCGTTCTTTATATAGTGTCATAACCAACTAATGAAATCAAATTTAAAATCGAAATTCAAAATGTGAAACGTTCATTTCTTAAAATCTACCAACGTTTCGTAATGAGTTTACTCAGACCGAGAAGAAACCGGCAAAAGAAACTCTGTAGGTCTTTTTTAATTTTAAAACATAACGTTTTAACCGTCTATTTTTTTTTCTAAAATCGACCCGGGAGCTATCAACCCATTCCCAGAGGTTACTATTGTGTGTGTTCTACGGTACTGTTAACCGTCAGGGAATAATTGTTCTCGAGTGGTGACCACAGACATGCAAATATAG
The DNA here is from genome assembly GCA_029286595.1 of Bhutanitis thaidina. Taxonomy (NCBI): domain Eukaryota; kingdom Metazoa; phylum Arthropoda; class Insecta; order Lepidoptera; family Papilionidae; genus Bhutanitis; species Bhutanitis thaidina. The sequence goes on along the minus strand of JAGSMS010000044.1, from coordinate 72,699 downwards.
TGACTTTACGACCCGTCACATGACGTGGGGAAGACATTTACGTTGGATGCGATGAATACCGAATTTGCGAGGGTGGTGAGTATCGGGTTAGCAGTAAAGGAAGCATAGGGTTATCTATATTAATCCAATTAAATGCGTATAAATAATTATGTGGTAGCGGTAAATATATCTGTTTGGAATACTACGACTAGTGATTGAGATTATAATATAAAAGCGCCATTGGCTTAATCGGGTTAGGGACTGAGAAACATGACGTCGTAAGTTCGAGCCTGCCATTCGAATTGTCGTGAACTCTCTCCAGATACAAGCCGTTATGCTTAGCCGGTGGGGTTAACAGGAATACCAGTAATGTTACTTAAATAGCCAGCGCTAGTGATCTATAAATATATCGGAAAATCACACACGCATTAAAAAAAGGCTTTTTTTTTCTAAGACGAAAAACGACGAAAGGGCGCTGCCTGTACATAGCAAACGAACAATTAAACATCATAGTGATGCGGTGAGTGAATCGTAAAATATTCGAAAGTCGAACACGTGAAGCCTTTGATGCCGTGGCCTTTAAATTTAGTGCAGTCGTCACTGAAGAATAAAGGCTCGGGGGAGCGCGGGAATTCAATCCGAGTTACCCGAGATGAACATACTTCGACTTTGAAAGTCGGCTCCCTCCTTTCCGTTTACACTTCTATAGCTTGAATTAAATTTACTAGAGCGGATTGTCTCCCTGCTATTTAATAATAATTAGAATTGAACAGGAAAAAGAAGCGGACTCCAGCTCAAGAGGTTCAATGAAATCGTTCAGCAAGCGCTATATAAAGATTTAACGAAAGCGTTTAAAAATTTTAAAGGAAAATTTTTATGAGAAATCGTTGACTAAAAGCAAATTACAACCGGTGATTTGTGAAGTGCTAAATTTGATGATTTTTTATAGGCCAATCTGTTGCAAAGATTACAGATAAATATATAAATATATACATTAAAAATAGAAAATTAGCAAAAGCCGTCGCTTGGCTCTACCACGAACGAACATCATCATAATCATCATCATTTCAGCCTATCACATGTCCACTGCTGAACATAGGCCTCACGCAAAGATTGCCACGAAGCTCGGTCCTGAGCCACCTGCATCCATCGACTTCCCGCAACACTGCGCCACTCCATCTTGTGTGGGGGTCGTCCTACACTGCGTTTGCCTGTACGCGGCTGCCACTCGAGAACCTTTTTTCCCCCAACGGTTGTCAGTTCTGCGAGCGATGTGGCCGGCCCATTGCCACAATGTTTGTATGTTTGTAACGAATAAATACAAAAAATTCTGGACCGATTTTGAAAAATTCTTTCACCAACGCTACATTATCCCTGAGTAACATAAGCTGCATTTATTACTACAATAGTTCGATATATGGAATTGTGAAGTTTTCCGTATAAAAACGTAACTGTATTCCGTTGTGCAGGCTAATCTTTAAATTCACTGGATCGATTTTGATAGGTTTTTTTTTTGGTATTTTGTCCCTACGATGGACATATGCTAATTTTTTTTATTATTTTCTAATACAGATATATATTTAAGAAGGAGGCCTTTGCTCTCTGTGCACTTCCAAACCATTTCCTTACTTTACTTTTTACAGATAATATATTACAACTAAAGCTATTTTAAATAAATAACGAACGAACATTTTATGGACCCGCGCCAGTTCTTATCAATAATACTAGTAATGCACATGTCCTACATTGTACCGCAGTGCGGAGACGATGTTTTTATTGCATAATAGTAATTAAACAAACTTTGGAGGTGGTTCGGCTAAACAGTACGGTTCGGAGTAACGGTAGGCAGTCCCTTCCCCTACCCTGGTGACGATCCGAATGGCCCCGGACGTACATCTGCAACACCAGAACAGTTGCAAGTGCGTTGCCAGCTTTGAAGGATATTTGGGAGATGGAAGGGAGGATGAGGAGTGGGGATGGGGAGAGGGAGACGTCCTCCAGTTACCTCGCTCACCGAACGAAACGCAGAAGCTCAAGATGCCTCTACTTTACGCCGGTACTCTGCGAGGCCGTGGTCCTGAGGCCGGTGGCGATCATCACAGCGGACCTTGCAATGCGCTACTGAGCAATATTTCCACCATTTCTAGTGTAGACGGCTAGGTCTTCTTCCCAAAGAAGGCCTCTCTACAATTTTCAACTTTTTCCTAAGGCATGAACTTTTTCGTTGCGTCTCACTTGTTTCACACACACTTGTTTTTTGGTTTGTATGTAGATATGTTACGTTTTTCACTTCTTATGTCGGGTCTTTATCGCCTTTCCTCGACTCCCCTCTAGTCGGGTGGTATATTTAGGAGCTCTCTTGGAAGCGGTCGACACTCAGGTGGTCCCACATGCTCCGATAGGTCTTGCAACGACGCCAGGTCCCGCTCGTGCGCATATGGTCCGTTGTCGGCCTGGTCATACAACGTGTCAGCGTGCTTAATGACCACAAAATCTGACACAACGTTTGGTGTCCCTTTTTCACTCTGACGGACCGGTTTAGTCTGAAGAGAGTCGCGCGCCTAAAATTTTTGTACTTTTGCTAAGCCATTTGCAACTTGTGTATTTATTTAAATCGTTTCAAACATAATATGCAGCATATTAAAAAAAACAGTTTCAGTAACCTGAAAACTAGATTTTGCAATTATAATACATTATTATTTAACACTGGTGTAGCCAAAATCAAACCATAGTAAGGCTAACTTATATACTCGGCGACTGTCCCGTCACCCGCAGCACACCGCTTCTGGTTTGTATGTCGATTATCCTTGTCATCCTGGATCCAACACTTCTAGAATATTTTCACGGGACCAGGTATATCGCGGTAGATTAGGTTCCACGATCATAACGGTGTTTCCGGTTCATAAGTTGTTCGCGCTGATTTTCCAGTTGAATTTTAGTGGCGGCATTTTGGTTGGTATTCTGCATCCCTTGGTTACTTCTTCGGGTATATTGCGTAGACCAGCGCGGTATCCCATATAGTTGTCTTCTATAAGCCAAAGTAAGCCGAGAGTCTACCCTTTTTTCCGCCGAGATCAATATCTTTCTTGATATGTGCGTAAAGCTCGGTATAATTTGTGGCCAATCTTTTCAGTTTAAAACCAGCCTTTTATGGAAGATGTCGACCTCTGCTGTTATTTTTCTGCACTGTTTCGCTGCATGGAGGCTATGTAGATAATCATCCATGTTCTAGTTAAGTTCGACAATCTTTGCAGCATCCTGGTGTTAGTCTTCACATTCCGTTGCTTTTTGTTCTTTACGAATATCACCTTGCTCGGAGTTGAAGTAGCATCAAATATCAGTGAGGACTGATTGACAGACAGTACACTTTTGGTATATTGTTGTCCACCTCGCCATAGAAATCTTCTGTCTGGCTATCCCTGTCTACTGGCTCGATCCTTATTTGCAATAACCTTTCCTTTATATCAGCTGCCCCTACCGAAGCCTATGTCATAATCCAAAAAGCGACTGCAAATATCTCTTGTCTTTGCTGGAGGGCGTTATTAAAACTTCTTCCTGTAACTTGGCTGGAGTATCGAAAATAATACGTACTTTTTACTCAAATGGATGAACTACAAAAAAAATTACTAATCTATCAGATGTTGTATTTGCTTGAGGTGTTCTTCTTTTAGCTGAGGATCTTTTAAGAGTTATTTTTCCATCTTCACTCATCAGTCGATTTTCTGCTGGCTTATAACTTTTGGGCATCTGGTCATCTTTCTTCTTGACAAGTTGATCCGATCTCTTTGGCTACCACTGCGTTCAATGACGATACAGAAGTCTTTGTTCAGAAGAGATATTCTTATTTTAGACCCATTAGATCCAATTTAGACCCTCCTCCGGAACCATAACTAAGTAAGTTTTTGAGGTTTGTTTCAGATTCACTGGAGCTGGAGTGTAGTATTTGTTTCCATCTCATGTTGAACTTCTTTCTTGTTAAATTCATCCTGAATCGAGACAGATTGAGGGTGTAAATCAGCACGCATTAAATGGTGATGCTATCTCTGGCACACTATGTATGGTAGTCTTCGACAACCTACTTTTCTGTAGTTCTGAAGTGGTTCTTGTTAACTGTTTCTCATCGCTCTTGCACCAAAGTCATCTGGAATTGTTGGTCCTTTTATTATGTATTACATAAAATCCTTTTTATTATGTATTTCCATAATATAATCAGATAATCTGATCTTATTATATGTACGGAACTTGGAGATCAACGTGAGGCCGGAGAAATCATAACCTTAGTTTATTTGCAGAGCAGTCGCACCAACAGAATTTGCGAAACAAAGGAATCGTATCTATACTTTAGTTTTCAACAGTTCTTTGATAACAGCAATACTATTGTTCACCTGACTGGCACTTATCCTAGGGATTTTCGTTATACCTGGCAAAAGCTTCCACTATTTGTAGCTTGCCAAACTTCAATATCTTCTTTGATTTTTATCTGTCAAAGATCTCCTGCTGGCCATATTTTGATCTTCAGAGAACATGGGTGCCGTATCTTCATATAGAACCTTGAAGACCATCCGCTAGCTGATGTTACCATAAAAGTAAGGTAATATTTCCAGAGTTCTGTTCAAGCTTCTTAACATGCTGGTCTTTCCTAAGCTGCTGACCTTGCCTTTCAATATATCAGATGTTTCTTTATTTAAGTACTGGCGTCTGAATACAAATTTGCTCTTGGACTGTTCTCTCTTCAAGGTCTTTACCGAGTCAACATCTTCTTATTTAATCAGATCTTCATATTGTGTCAACTTCATATAAACTCTCTTCGCTTCGGTGCTGCGTGTTCTTGTTCTAATTCCAGGCGTGGCAGTTCCTTCCTAGCACCTGCCCCCCAGCTAAAGACCTAGTATCTTGGTAGTCCCTGCTAGCGGGCTCGGCAACACTAAGATAAGGGTCATGGCGGCGTCTTTAACTCTTCTATCCGATGGTCCTTCTGGATTCTTCTGTTCTGTTGTTCGTTTTTTTGGAATGCTTCCAGCACTGCAAGTCTGGTGACCCTGTCTGCGGCAATCACATCTGATTAGAATATTCACCGCGTCGTGCAGTAGTAGGCAGTTCCTTCCTCTATCCAGGAGACGATCTATTCTGAGGCTGGTGACGCTCGTCCCATTGCACCCTGCAATGCGCAGTATTTCTCCTAAGGAGTCTTCTTCCAATTCGAAGCAACGCAGGTTAACCAAACCTGGTTTCAACTTTTTGGTTCAAGGTTTTGGGTTCTTCTAGCACATATGTTCATCACCAACAGTTTGGCTTTGACGAGAATTCCAATTACAGGGAATTACAAGTGACAAAAAATTTAATTATAATTTTTTTATGAATGATGTACATAATTATAATTAATTGCATATGTATTCTATGCATAATATTATAATTGCCGAATAACAGTCTTCATTACTATCCTTAAACTGTAGTCTTATATATGCTCTTACATTAAACCATACAAACTTAGCACCAATATTACAATAATAATTTTTCCTTGAAGGATATTTCAGGCGGAGGGAAGTGAGAGAGTTACCTCCAGCTACCTCACTCACTGAACGAAACGTCGAAGCAGAAGATGCCTCCACTACACACTGGTATTCTACAAGTCGGGGTATACCCAGCAAAAGCCGCCGCTCTACCATTTACGAAATTAATCATCGTAATGTAATATATGTAATATTCATATATTAATCAATATATTATAATATCAAATGAAGAATATCTCCAATAACTAATATCGACATAATATCAGTATTGGCATGTTACTGTTCAAGGGTTATGTGCGCTAATCACTAAGTCACATGATCGTCAACAATCGAGTTTCAATAAAAGACCGACGTCGACATTTACATCGCGACAGAATTTGAAGTTCCATCGATACCACCTAGATGGTTGGCGTTCCACCACGGTGCGTTTTAATAGAAGTTTTCTGCCACGCACTTCGACTTTGTGGAATCAGCTGTCACCAGCAGTATTTCCGAACAGTTACGACTTAGGGATCTTCAAGAGAAAAGGCCGGCAGCGCATCTGTAGCTCCTCTGGTGTTGTGGTTGTTCGTGGGCGTCGGTGATCACTTACCATCAGGTGAGCCGCACGCTCGTTTGCCCCCTTCTTCTATATAAAAAAAAAGACCACGGAGAAGTGTAAGGTAAAGAGTTTAAGGTCTTAACTTAAAATGTTTTGTAATGTTTCCCATGAAAAGCGATTTAAAGCCCTGAACATGAAATAAATCGCGTTAACCTCCCCTATGCATAGCGACGAGTAAGCGTTTTAAACCCGATCCGTGCTGTAAAGGTCGCCGACGGTTTTAAAATGCACTGAATTTACATTTTAGCGATGCGCAAATAAAACAAAGGGATTTTTCAACTGGTTTTTTTTTTTGCCCTTTCAATGAAAACAAATTCGTGATAACATTTTACATGTCATTACACGTAAAATGTTATGACGAATTCGTGTGTGTCCCGATATTCTAACAAGATCGGGATACGAGCAGGTGAAAGGCGAGTGCCTCTGTTTGGCCTGCACTCGAGTTGGGCACTATAATATCTCCTGCGACCGCCCAGTCGGTAACCACGGATAGTATTCGAGAGTAGGCCGTAATGGGCTGGGTTATCATTCATTTAAGTGCCTTTTAATAACGTATCGTAACGTAACCAATACGCTCTAGTGGCTTTAGTCGTCAGCCGACTTCTTCATTATGTTTATCCAAACAGGAAAAACAGTTATTTGCGCGTTGCGAAAATTTACACCGTTGTCCGGGAAACAATATTGCGCTCGCTGCGCGATAGAGTCGAGCGGCGGCTTTAGCTGCTGCTGGAGAGAACCGTCACCACCGGGGAAGTACCGTGGCCTCGCTGAATACCGGAGTGCTTCTGCGTTTCGGCCCCCATCCCCCCCCCTATCACCCCTCCCACCACATCCGTCTCCGATCCACTCCTCTCGCCCCTTCCTAAATGTCCTTAAAGGCCGGCAGCGCAACTGCAGTTGGTATTTGTAGATTATTTTTATGGCAAAAGGAGGCAAACAAGCAAGCAGCTCACCTGATGGTAAGTTATTACCGTCGCTCAGGTGTTGCAGCTGAGTAGCAGCAGGTGAGTTGCCGTCCTTTAGGAATATTTGAGGAGGGAAAGTGGGATTGGGGGAGAGGGTGAGGCGCCTTCGGTTACCACGGTCACCGAACGAAACGCAGAAGCAAAAGGTGGCTCTAATTTACGCCGGTATTCTGCCCGCAACCAGTACTAACCCCGTCCGGGCCGACCCATTCGAGCACCAGCAAAAGCCGTCGCTTAGCGCTTAGTGTACAAAGATAAAATTAACTAAAATTTTTATTTAATTTTCAGGATCAATTTCGTTCAATGTTTTTTTTTTTCATTACAGTATCAATCTGAGCCCCGAGTAGAAGAAACATACTACCTACTTCTGATTGCAACAAAGGCAAGTGCAACCATTCGTACAACTAAGTTTAATTAAAAATCATGAATCATGTAATCGACATAATATATTTGTAACTTACGTTTTACAACTGTCTTTCTTATGTATCCCGAACCTCTTCTGCTTGATAATATCTAAACTATTGATATTATAAAGAGGAATGGTTTATAAAAGCGGAGGAAGATTCGTATTTTTTGTATGTTTGTAACGAATATACTCAAAAATCTACTGGAACAATTTCAAAAATTCTTTTACCGATAGAATGCTACATTATCCCTGAGAAAAATACGCTATATTTATCCGCACCTATATACTTCCGGAGATGTTACAACGTTATGATGTTATGAAGATGAGAGAGAGAGAAAGAGAGATGTTACAACACGCAACTGTTTCGCTCAAAGCCTGTAAATAAATACACTGTAGGACATTTAGATATGGTCAAATGTCATAAGATAAACGCGCATGTGTGCGTTTGATATCGTTTCGAATCTAAGTAGGTAGTGTTATCTCTGAAACAACCTCCAAAACTTTCTTCAAGACTATAATTACGAATTATTTATATATTCTAACGCTCCGATGCTGAGCGTTAGAATATATAATGCTTTGTGGCTTTATGGCCGCCATTTTGAAGACTATTTTTTTTAAAAAAACTTCCTCGATTAACAAAGGGGCGGACTTAATATCTGTTCGCATTCTCTATCAGTCGACCCGCGGTGCGATACGCAGGTGGCAGTAGGAAAAGTATAAAAGAAAAGAAATAACATATTTTCTTAGACACGCAAAATATAAATTCGACTGGGATTCGAACCTAGAATCCGAAACTTAGGCGGACACGGAACGCGACCACTGAGCTACGAGCGCCTATACGGCGACACAGAAACCGACCGACACGGAAAACACGGCAAAGAGGTTCACCTTGCGATCTTTTTGGTTTCGCAACAGAAAAACAAAGACTCAACGAGCGGGCCCGAACGAGACGGATATTAAAGGCGGTAAGGAGCAAATGCGATTCCTTTATGTAGGTAATATATTTTTTATTAGCCTCGATGTTTAACTTTAAAAATGCATCGTCTTTTATATTTTAATCTCTTAAGCTATTTGTACGGTTAATGTGACCATTATCTATTTAAATTATTACTATTAATACAAAACTATTAATATAAAAAAATAGTTTTATTGCTCTTTGTGTTATTAATAACATTGCTAAAATTCAACGACGTCTTGAACAGTGAGATCATTATTTTCTGATAGACAATTACATATTTTATATTCATTATCCATAAACAGTTAATAAACATCAAAGTGTAAACGTTTTATAACAATAACCAGGTAACATACCTAAATATAAATAACCAGGTAACATACCATCGGTGAAAACGCGCAAATCGTCGTTATCAGCGCTCTTTTATAATTAAAGATATTACGACAAGTTTAATATATATAATTTTTAAACGCAAAATATCCGAGTGCAATTTTAAACATTTTTTTTAAACATTAAAGTGGCATAGCACAACACCTTAACGACAATAAATGACAACACAAAAGCGAAGCAAACAGAGTTATAGAGAGAATATAGGGATAGTGACTTACCTTTTTTTTTTTTAAATAAAAGTTAAGTGCATCTAACCGCGCGCCACAACAGAAACTACGGACATCGACATGCGAGCAACAACATCCAAAAAAAAATAAAAAAAAATAAAAAACGGAACTACAAATTAAGGAGACAGAAAGAAGGGTTCACACAGTGGAGAACGACATAGAAAAGAAAATTTAAAAATTTCAACGCACCGTTTCACCACCGTATCACACACCCCGCCGCTAACTTTCCGCTTTCCGGACGAACTATTCCGAATGGACTCCGCTATTCGCGCGCTACCAGAGGAGTGTGCGCTCAGTGCGCGCAGCGACGAGATTATATATGCACTAGTGTCAGTCGCTTGCATGCATATCGATAAAATTACGATGCACTTGTGGTTTTATACGTACCTTTTATTTTGAACTTTTAAGCGTGGTAGAGTTAAGCGGCGGCTTTACCTTCTGCTCGAATGGGCCGGCTCGACCGGATTGGTGCTTCTGCGTTTCGTTCGGTGAGTGAGGTAACCGGAGGCCCACACCCCTTCCCTATTCCCCTCCTTTTCCCTCTCATCTCCCAAATATCCGTAACGACCGGCAACGCACCTGCAGCATCTACGGTGTTGCAGATATATGCGGGCGACGGTAATCACTTACCATCAGGTGAACCGCTTGCTCGTTTGCCGTCTCTTCCATAAAAAAAATCCATATTGCACTGTTGTCTATATCAACTGAACGTGAACTGTAAGTTTAGAAATTTTTTTTTTTCCCATGGATGGAAAATGCTGTTACGCATACCGTCATGTCGGACTCAATCCTCTGAAGGAGGACCATACCGACTTAAAACCATCCACACGCTGTTAGCCCGGAGGCTTTTACAGCTTCATCTGAATTGACTCGCGAGCAGATTGGCCCGCGAGTTTGGCGGGAGGATAAGACAAAAATAGTGGTGCGGAGACCGGTGAACCCTGACAAACCGACGCGACAGACCCCGATCGTGAGACGCTCCGGCAAAGTGTATATGGCTGCTTCTAACCCTTGGGGTGAGCACACGCATGCGGAGCGAAGTCGCTAACGGGACCGCCGCGCAGCGTGCGCGGGACACGGACGGCACTCACTAGTAATGGCTCGCGATTGAACGCGGGAAAATGGTGGAGTCGAAGTAGGGACCAGCTGGTGCGGGGCCCACTAGCGATATACTGACACACGACATATTGTACTGCGAAACTCCGACAAAGTGTTATGGCTGCTCAAACCTGGGGGCGAGCACACGTATGCGGGAGGCTAATAGTGGCGTGAAGACCTATGACCCTGACAAACCGACAAGACAGAACCCGATTGTGAGACACTCAGGCAAAGTGTGTATGGCTGCTTCCAACCCTAGGAGCGAGCACACGTAAGCTGAGCGAAGTCGCAAAAGGGACTGCTGCGCAGCGTGCGCGGGACACGGCCGACACTCACTACTTAATAGCTCACGAATATGCGCGGGAAGATGGAGGCGCGGCGACCAACGGCCCTGACTAACAGACACGACAGAACCCGCTTGCGAGACACTCACTACAGTGACCCTAGTATGCGGAGCGAAGTCGCAAACAGGAATGCCGCGCAGCGTGCGCGGGATATGGACGGCTCTCACTAATTAATAACTCGCGAATACGCGGGAAGATGGAGGCGCGGAGACCGACGACCCTGACAAGACCTACGCCACAAATACCGGGTAAGAGACCCTCCGGCACAGTGTCATGGCTGCTTAAACCGGGGTACCGGCGGTACCGGCGTGCAGTATGCGCGGGCGACGGGCGGCACTCACTTTAATAACACGCGGACTAAGACGCGGAAAGACAATAGGGCCGAGTAGGCAGGTGCGGGGCCACTAACGACCCATTGCGAACTAACGACTCATCCCGCTGCGAAACACTCCGGCAGAGTGTTTATGGCTGCTCGAACCGGAGGCGAGCACACTGTGCACGGCGCGACGGCGCAAGCGGGACTCGATTTTTTTTTATAAAGGAAATTAATGCTGTTAGTTCCAATTATACCGTTTTACAAATGGTTGTTTAAATTATAATAGGAACGGCGCTGCGGTTATCCCCGCGAAACAGTGCTGAGTCGGTATCATTTCATTTGACGCGACACTCGTTATAAAGTATAAAGTCGACTGATGCTTCTCTACTGTTTTATTGCTACTATACTGTTTTATTACTACTCTACTGTTTTATTGTATTCCTTGTAACTTTTGTGTTGTGTACATAAATAAATTATATCATAATTAAAGGCGGTTATTTAAAAACGTTTAAATAAAAACGGTTGTGCAAAAGTTCACGTTTCAATCCTGTTATTATGATTGCACATAGCTATGCGAAATGGAAAACGTCACCTTACTTGGGAACTGCACGAGCTCACGTGTGCATAAAGGAAATTCTGTGAAAGTTTTCAAATAATATAAAGAATAGTTTCGATATTTTAGTTTTAAACCATGTCACGTCTCTATTCGGCAGTTCGACGCGCGCATCTACGCATCAACTGGCTCCGCCCCCCAGCTACTAGCCATAGAAATCCACATACGTTTAAACTTCGAATTAATCACGAACTTAATCTGCAGCAGAAAGCCCCCGAAGACTGCTAAACCAAAGTGCTAATTTTTTTTTTAAAATACCTAACTCAACACCTGTACAAACGTACTCTATACTTCTAGTAGCTTTAAGCTCGATCAAACAGTTAGGAAGTGCGGGGTTCACTGCTAGTGTTCTCTCTACATTCTTTCATTTTCTACATTTATTTGGGATACGCTTTGCCCACAAAATTAAAACGTAGAGACAACAACAAGAAGAAAAAAAATCGATATATCCTATGTAGATTTAATTTTTTAAATGTTCGCCCCTGAACTCCGGTGCGTGATGAAATCGTAAATATTAAATGACGGACAAGACAAAATTGTATTTCAGTTTCAGACTTGGAAGGGACACATCAAGACTAAATCGCAACAATATTTACGTGATTAATAAAAGTGTCCATTATTTATTATAGTTAGTTGTGAGAGTTTGTTCAACATGGGGCTGAATTCATGTACAAAATTAACAGGTGATGTGATCAAAAGCTGCGCCGATATTCAACGTTATAAGTAAGTCTCAAATTTCGTATAAAACGAGGCCATATAGAGTTGTGCAGTGTTTAATTTAAGGAAGATTTTTTAAAGAAGGGATTCGCAAACTATTTTGGGCAAGAGACGCCTTTTCCAAAATGAACTGATACCTCAGACCCCTAAATTATTACCATAGCCAAATTACTTTAAAAACCCTATCTCTAGTTTTTTTTCCTATTGATATAAAATACTTAACAATTTAAAAACTTTGCGGTTGGTAAAGGTTGTAAACTTGATATCATTTACCCATCAAAATTTAATAAAATAAATAGACGTAAAATTCTGTAAAAATCAAGTGTAATTAATAATTATTAATACAAATTAAGTAATTTTTTTTTAAAGTGCAACAATGATATTGCCACTACTGACTTACTAAAATATTAGTCATTCTTATAACAAGTTGGTACACGAAACACAACTTATAGAGTATATTGAAAATTTGAAATAAAAGATTGTGTTAAATAGGGGACAAAAAAAAATAGGGGACCATGATTAGACCCTGATGGCCCGTGGTAAAACGATATCGATAACCGACCATAACCAAAGTGGGTTATCAGTGATTTGAAGGAACTGCATGTTATTATATAACGTAAAGTATAGATGAATAATAATAATATTTATAGTGGGTCAGGACCGAGCTTCGTGGCGATCTTTGGGGGAGGCCTATGTTCACCAGTGGACTTCTGATAGGCTGAAATGATGATGATGATGATATACGACCACTTCTAAGTGAAACTGATGACGTATCTGTGGCGTTCTTAACTTAAGACGGTCAACATGTTTGATGTTTACTATGCTTCGTTTCACTGCTAATACATAAACAACTGTATTTTTTTTATTCCCTGAATATTTTATATTTGCTGATGTGATTCAGAGCCCTTGCTCTTGTAAATATATTTACACCGTCTGCAATAACAACTATTAGCATAAGGTCTGTAAAAAAAAACTGTTAGCATAAGGTCTGTAAAGTCATGCTCAAAGTGCGTTTTCAAAGATATCCATCCTTGGGAGTAAAATTATGTTAAACTTCAACGACAGTGAACTGATTTGCGTTACTTATATGTTCGGAGATTTATCTTTCGGTAGAATTTAACAAATATTATAACGCTTAAATTTATCATTATATCATAATTCCATAGTCATAATACATCGTTAAACAAAATATAATATTACGGCTTCATCGTTACATTATTTACGATATATATATAGATAGATCATTGAAATAAAATCACAATCAACTACAACAAACAAAACAAGATGATCGGGCCTGGATAGCGAAGTGGAGCGAATGGTTTTAAGATCGATCCCTTGGAGACCGAAGTAATAGCTTTTTTTTTATCGAATAGGCGAGAGAAAGTGGCTGCCGACCACTAAAACAAGCAAATATACTTCAATCAATGAAGTTTACAGATGTACTGTCACTTCTGAGGATTAAAATGGTATGCCGTTATTATACTGGCTCTCTATACCTTTCATACCCGAAACACACAAAGAGACGGATATGTTTTTTTTTTTAATGAGAACAAGCGCTAAGCGAGCAATCGGTACACCTAATGTTAAGTGATTACCGTCGCCCGCGTACATCAGCAACACCAGAGGAGCTGTAGCCGTTGCAGGCGTTTAAAGATATTTGGGAGATGGAGCATGAGGAACGGGGCCGGATACCTCACTACTTAGAAAATTCAAAATATACCACCGCTACATAGACCAGGATCAAATGTGTCGTTTCTGAAAAATATCATTGGTTTTTTTTATGCGAAAGGCGGCAAACGAACCATCGGCACGCCTGATGGTAAGTGATCACCGTCGCCCGCGTACATCAGCAACACCAGAGGTGCTGCGGATGAGTTACAGGCCTTTAAGGGTATTCGGGAGATGGAAGGGAGGATGAGGAGGGGGACGGGGAGGGGGCGTCCGGATACCTCACTCACCGAACGAAACGCATAAGCACAAGATGCCTCTACTTCGCGCCACGCCGTATACTCCGTGAGGCCGCGGTACCGACCCGGTCGAGGCGGCCCGCTCGAGCAGCAGCAGCAAAAGCCGCCGCTTGGCTCTATGTGCATCATACAGCAGTACCAACAAGTAGCCTAGTCGTGTTTGTTGGCTTCACCTGATCGTTGGGTTCCCGGCCGTGAATTGATTACGTATCTTTGGTGCTAACAGTATTTAACGTATAACATAACGGTACTTATATGTTATTCACAAGTTATAACGATTTAACCACTCGAGTTAAGTTTGCATGTTTTTGAACTAGCGAATATTTCGTTTAATATGTACCGAAATTGTATTTTATTTTCTTTAGTTCGGAATAATGTTTTTTGTTAACTTAAGTAACTTCTGTTGTTAGCTTAATATATTTTTTAAGATGTATAATTACTAATTTCTTTCATCATTTTCGTTTCTTTGCTTAAGATTGCAGGACATGGTTATATTTTACTTTTCCGATATTGCCGTTAGGTTCTAATCAAGTGTAGTCCGTGTTTGATCTTGAATAGAATAAGGTAATTACATTATTCGAGAGAAAGGATGCTGTAATTGCATTGTAAAATAAGCTTTCAGTGATGAACAACCCTAAGCTTTGGATATTTTCAGTTATTAATCTAGATTATTTTGAAACGGTAAAAGGGGCGATGTACATTTTAGTTCTTTTTTTTAAAATGTAGAAACGACTTTTGATTACAAATATGGGGAACAATGGAAGTTGTTATGGCACTGTCGAAACAACAGACAATGGATAACTGATTTTATCAGCGTTCAACTACAACTATTCACGATGCGTGTATTTCCGGCTAACCTAGTAATATTTGTGTACAATAATAAATAAATAAATGACGTGCATCGGTGGCTCAATGGTCAGGGTGTCGATGAACATTACTCACAATTAAAAAAAATGGTTTAGGTAATTTTGCCGCCTTTTTCAGTCATAGACGAAGCACAATTGTCAAAAATTCCAGTTGCATTATTTGAAATTTCCTTACATTTCCGAATATAGGCCGCTCGCTTTGATTTCATAGTACGCCTGGCCAGGGTTCGATGCTCAATTCCGAATTTATAAACGAGGCGGACCCTTCCCGGCTCTAATTGCTCATAAACATATAGAATTTACACTACTCATAACAGTAATTTTTATTCATATTCATTTTTTGTCGTGGTAGAGCCGAGCGGCGGCTTCTGCTGCGACCGGGTCGGTACCACGGCCTCGCAGAGTACCGGCGTGAAGTAGAGAGTATATTGCGCTTCTGCGTTTCGTTCGGTGAGGTAACCGGAGGCTCACCACCCCTCCCCATCCTCTTCCCCATCCTTCCTTCCATCTATCAAATACCCTTAAAGGCCGGCAACGCACCTGCGGCACCTCTGGTGTTGCAGATGTACGTCAGGCGACAGTCAAGTAAAATGTAAAAAGTTAAGTAATTGAAGTAGCAACTGCCGAGCAAAATCTTCCTCTAATTTTTGGAAAGGTGTTGAAAACTCTACTAGACTCTATCTCACTGGGCTAACGCTGGTCGGTTGACTTCACATATCGAAACATAATTTTTATTTTATTACTAAGACATAACAAGTCCAACATCGGTCACGTGGCAAATTCAGCACCTAAGATGGCTATTAAATATTATTTTACAATGACGTACACCGTCACGAATTCGAATCCACATCACTCGCATATTGTGTAATTAAAGAGAGCGTCGTGTCCCCTGATCTGTTACGGCACTCTGCGCTGTAACAATATCTATTCATTAATTTTAGCCTATCACAAGTCCACTGCTGAACATAGGTCTCCCCCAAAGATTGTCACGAAGCTCGGTCCTGAGCCACCTGCATCCATCGACTTCCCGCAACACTGCATAGGTCGTCACTACATTTTATGGAGGGCCGTCCCACAGTGCGTAATAATTACATAATTATATTATAATATTTTAGGCCCCTTTTTTTATATTTCCGCTTTAACTCTTCTTTATTTATCAAAATGAGTGATTACACGTTCTAATTTTAAATACAATTTAATTGCGCCAACACTTAAGAAGTAGAAGGTAAATACACAATTTAAGTTTACTAAAATACCTTATTACTAAATACTCGAGAAGAATTTCAATAACACTCAACCGACCACCGTGCGGCCCAGTGGTTAGCGTACCTGTCTGGCAGAGCCACGAGTCCCGGGTATGAATCCCGGCCGGAGTAAATAATTGCGCACAAACCTGTGCACATAACAATAACCCTTTTGATGAAGTATTTGGTTGAGTAAAGTAAAGTAGCAGCCTGTCAATGCCCACTGCTGAGCAAAGGCCTCCTTCTCAAATATCTGAGAGGGTTTTGGAGCCGGGAATGGCCCGACACGCTGCTGCCGTAGTGGATGGTGGTAAATACGTCACTTAAAATTGGTATTGACAATTTTAGTGACGCCGGCCAACGGGGATGGAACCCAGATCGCTCGCGCTCTACGATACTAAAGTGAGCGCCCCGACCAATAACCTACCACGGCTAGTATTGCCTTGATACGTTCTTTTTAAACACACTCAATGGGTTTTTGATGGAAAAACGTATACATTGCTCCATAAACAAGTTACCGTGGGTGTAGTGTCTAATAATTGTCATAAGGCATCTTAGAATACGCTCGAGGCATCTGATCTCCATCTTACATAGTCCATATTCATAAAATAAAAACTATTCAAAGAAAATTTTCAAGTTTTAAAGACAGAACATTTGAGACATACACTGTAGCATTTAAATATTATGGTACAGAAACATTAGAACAAAGGCGTACGCAGTATGACGTTGTATTATTACATTACATATTAGCTGGTCAAATTGATTGTAGCGAAATCCTTTCCAGCATCACGTCTCAAGTGCCAACCGGAACAAATATTACTCCAGCCTAGACATATTTCATCATTCTAAAAATCTTTTTGAAATTGATGCCAAAAAGATGCATCGGTCCAATTAATATTAATTTATTCATTTACGTATTATGTCAAATAAGTAATAGTGGCAAATGCAAATAAATAGAACCACCCACTCACCCACCGACACACTCACACACTCACACACACACACACAACCACAAACCAGACATTGCTAGTTAAGCACAATGTTTCAGTATATAAAATTTTAACATATTTGTGTAATTATGAGTGTATTATTTGTTTTGTAAATCGCTGTTGGATTGCCTAATAAATCAAAATGAGAATAAAATAAAAATTTCCTTCCAGCGTTTGTAGGTAAGCATACTCGACTAAGGGAAAAGCCTAGAAATAAGCAGTGGCTGCCGATAGGTATACCTAGGTAAGAGCCGTGGTAGCCTAGTGGTCAGGACGCTCACTTTAGTTTCATATAGCGCGAGTGTCCTGGGCTTGATCCCCGGTGCCGGCACCACTAAAATTGTTAATAGCAATTTTAAGTACTGTATTTACCACGTGCTCAGCGGTGAAGGAAAACATCGTGAGGAAACCTGCATTCCTGAGAAATAATAAAAAAAAAAATTGTTTCGAGGATATATGTGAAGCCCGCCAAGCCGCAATGGAGCAGCGTCTGAGGCGGGCCATTCCCGGCTCCTAAACCCTCTCAGATAAATATTCGAATGAGAAGGAGGCCTTTGTCCAGCAGTGGGCACTTACAGGCTGCACTTTACTTACTTTTACCGATAGGTGGTGGGACGGCCGAAAACTACCAGACTAAAATGACTTAGAGCGATGACGCACAGTATTTTTTTTTTATAGAATAAGGGGGCAAACTAGCGTGCCGCTCACCTGATGGTAAGTGATCACCGACGCCCACGAACATCCACAATACCAGAGGAGCTACAGATGCGCCGCCGGCCTTTAAGGAAGGAATAAGCTCTTTTCTTGAAGGTCCCTAAGTCGTAACTGTTCGGAAATTCCGCTGGCGACAGCTGATACCACAAAGTAGAAGTGCGTGGCAGAAAACTTCGATTGAAACGCACTGTGGTGGAACGCCAACCATCTAGGTGGTATCGATGGAACTTCGAATTCTGTCGCGATAAAAACAGCAGCGTCCGAGGTGCATGGTGTCTGGTACCGTGATCGCTAATCCACTTGCCGAGCGTGGCGCTCATGACAAATCCACCTTGTGGAGCAGGCCTATGTCCTGCATTGGGCTATTCAGAAGTTGTTAAGGTAAGGTAAGTTAACAACTTAGTGAGCGGCTCAAGTATATCTTTACACTACTAAAGCGCGGAAGAGCCAAGCGGCGGCTTTGGCTGCTGCTCGAATGGACCGGATTGATACCACGGCCTCGCAGAATACCGGCGCGAAGTAGAGGCATCTTGTGCTTCTGCGTTTCGTTCGGTGAGTGAGGTAACCGGAGGCCGATACCCCCTCCCATCTCCCAAATATCATTAAAGACCGGCAACGCACCTGAAGCATCTATGGTGTTCCAGATGTATGTGGGCGACGGTAATCACTTACCATCGGGTGAACCGCTAGCTCGTTTGCCGTCTCTGTCATAAAAAAAAATTAAAAACACAAAGCATGTGTGTGTGAGTGTTTTTAACTTTTAAAATTCCAATTTGAATTAATTTCCTTTAATGAGAGACGCTTATGTCCTGCAGTTGGAATGTTTACAGGCTATTCAGGTAGGTAGCGGACTGTAGATGGGTTCAAATACCTTACGATGTTTTTCTTAACAGCCGAGCACGTGGCGAAATAAGCGAACGAAAATGCGATTAACAATATTAGCGGTGCCAGCGCCGGGAAACGAACCCAGGTCGCAAGCGCCGCACGAAACTAAAGCGTGCACCCCGACGTCTGGGCCACGACGAACGGGGCGAACAATTAAATATCAATATTAACCGGAATTTTACTACTACGCTTTTAATTAAACTAACATTATCAATTATTCTTTCAAATTACCTTAAGTTACATTGATTACCTTAACACTTTGACACTATCTATAAGTTCATTGACCATCATTAATATCAACAACACAAAATAACTCACACCGATATCAGTGACCTTATTAGAGATATTTCTATTGCAAGAGCACGGAAAGATTTTAATAGTTCCTTTATAAATAGAATTTTATAAAAAAAAAATACAGCGTCTGAACTAGTTCACACGCTTGCCTCTTCCCCCCTTTTCCAGTTCCTCTCCATCGAATGAAATAAATAGGGCTCTTTAAAGGAAATTTAATGAGTACAAACTCGGTGGGTTTACTGCTGGACATTCACAAGAGTTCCGTCACCCACCTTCCAGCACCATTATCGAACCGACACGTCCACACCACATCATTGTAAAGGGCTCGTATCTTAATACGTATACGAAATATCAAATTATTTGACCGTCTGGAAGTGCGTGAAAATTTAAGCGAAAGATTCAGTTACATTGATAGACAAAAGAAAACAAAACTTCTATGTATATATAAAACAGAGACATTGTAATTAATATCGTTAATCGCCAGAGTACAGAAATTTTTCAAATATTCGCTCTAAAAAGTGTAGTGTTTGTTGTTTGCCTTTTTTTTTCTATATTTGTTAGGCAACAATTGGTTAAAAGAAAAACATTTCGTTACTATGCTTAAAAAATATAATCCCTCCCTAACTCCCACGTTAAGGCGGCGAAGGGTAGTGCGACGCCCAAAATGGCGGGGGCATCTAGCCACCATTAAAAGCGCCAGTTCCACGGACGTTTATAAAGCACAGACATTGCGTGCGCGGCGTAGAGCGCTGTAGACCGGCGTAGGCAACACTGCGACACCGATCAAGGACGACGGACGCGGCGTAGCTCTGTAGCGTTCTTGGTAAATTATAGAAGAAAACTTAAGCGCGTACTATTTTGGTTATAAAGTTCGTTCTTTGGTTTACAGTGTGAAGTGATTTTTTAATTGTTGAGTGTTTAATAAAAGATAATAATATTTTTCCGTGTGAGGTTTCAATAATAAAAAAAAAAAACAGCTGTTAGTGCAGGGCCGTGCGTTGTTGTATATATTTTTTTAAGTGATAAGTAAATCCAAACGATTGTCACTATTGTTGGTTTTCGTGTGAAAGTGATGTTTTTTTACTAGTTTTATAAGAACGTTGCGAGTGCAGACGTGTGGTCGTTCATAGAATTGAATTTTAATTTAATATTAATTGAACGAATCGGACAAATACGAATAAAATCGGACTTTAAAAATGGTGAATGCCTGATCAAATCACACTACAAATGTGCATAGTTCTTCCCGGCCAGACACAAGTAAGTTTAATTGTTTTCTTCTTGTTACTTATCGGATATTATTTTATTGTTTTTTTATTGCTTATTAATATATTAATATGATTATTTGCATATTGATGTTATTTCATAAAAATAACGTGTGCTTATTTACTGAGAAATAATAAGTATATTGACGGCTCGTTGGCGTAGCGGCTGTGCGTATAGCCACGGCGCTTTGGGTCGCGGGTTCGATTCCCCCACCGGACTAATGTTTGTATGGACTATAAATAATAGTTTCCGGTCTGGGTGTTTGTCCATTAGCAATCCATATATGTAAACTGCCTCCGCGACACAGGAGAAATTCCTACAGCGGAAGGTAATGTTTAAAAAAAATATATATAAGCTTATGATATAAAACATTTAAATCCTTGAAAACTCCAGACAACATAATCACCTATGTTATGTCTTTTAGCTTCATAACCGTACTCGAACGTCTCTGGAATTCTTTGTCTGCTAATATTCGACAAGCACAATCACTTCAGAATTTCAAAACTTGTCTTCGAACATACTTTTCAACTTTTACCGACCCCTCAGTTTGATGCATCTCTCATTAAAACCTCTTTATGTTTAAATAGTGGTGTATAATAATTAATATCATATTATATTATTACATTTAGGTTTATTTATTAAACAATGGCAATTAGTTTATAGTTTATTTTGAATTTAGTTAAAATACTTATTTTCAAAGAGAAAAGGGGTTCGATTAAATTCCAATAAATAATATATAGAGACAGTTTAATTTTATTTTATTTAATACGTATTTCGGTATTTTTTTATGGTATAACCTTTATTTATTATTTTACACGGGCTGGATAAAAGAGCTTAAATAAATTTTGTAAGTATATTTCGATTATATTTAATTTAGGTATGCAATCGTTTAACGGATAGAAAAGTTACGTTGTTCTTGACCTTTCTTTTTATTTATTGAAATTTTTACATGTTACGGGTGTTTATTGTAAATTATAACTATGTAATAGAGATGAAAATCTAACTTGAGTTTGGTAGATGTAATTATTATTTCCGAGAATCAATCGCTATTTATATCCTTTGTTTATAAATGTAAGCGTACAATCTAGAACGTGTACGGTGTGGGTAACTTTATATTGTTAGACGTATTATGTAGCAAATCAAATCAAATAATTTGTTAATCTACATAAGAAACATAAATGTTTCGCAAAAGTGACTCCGAACTATAAATTTTTAAGAACGGCTCGAGAGCGACTATCATCTCATTCATGGGGATTATTAAGATCTATTTATTCCCTTATATTTTATAAACATTTTTGTTAAATGTGGCAGACATCATTGTCTATAAGCTACTTTAGCGTGGATTCTCATGAATTTCTTTTGCGTGATGGACAGATTGCATACTATAAAATAATTGTGCCTCTACCACAATACCTCTTAATATTTTTTTTTTATGGAAGAGACTGCTAACGAGCGGTTCACCTGATGGTAAGTGATTACCGTCGCCCACGTACAGCTGCAACACCATAGATGCTGCAGGTGCGTTGCCGGTCTTTAAGGATATTTGGGAGATGGGAGGGAAGAGGAGGGGAAGAGGGAGGGGTGTGGGCTTCCGGTTACCTCACTCACCGAACGAAACGCAGAAGCACAAGATGCCTCTACTTCACGCCGGTATTCTGCGACGCCGTGGTACCAATCCGGTCGAGTCGGCAAATTCGAGCAGCAGCTAAAGCCGCCGCTTTGCTATACCACGCTTAAAAATATAAATAAATATATGGCATCTATAGGCGTAATGAGGTTATAGAGCAGTTTTAAAATTAGCTCTAAATATACACGGGATAGGTAAATTTAGATAAAATTATATTCAACACAGATCCAAAGAATTTTCCTCGCCATGCCTACCACTATCATAAGACGTCAGCTAAGAAAATTGTCAAGATCGTAATGACTGTAAAGTAGTAAAGTAGCAGCCTATAAGTGCCCACTGCTGGGCAAAGGCCTCCTTCTCAAATACGAGTATCAGAGAGGGTTTAGGAGCCGGGAAGGGCCCGCCACTCTGCTCCAGTGCGGGTTAGCGGGCTTCACATATCCTCGAAATAATATTTTTATTAGTTCTCAGACATTCAGGTTTCCTCGCGATGTTTTCCTTCACCGCTGAGCACGTGGTAAATACAGCACTTAATTGCTATTAACAATTTTAGTGGCGCCGGCACCGCGGCTCGAACCCGGGTCACTCGCGCTCTGCGAAACTAAAGTGAGCGCCCTGACCACTGGGCTACCACGGCACGTAATGACTGGCATATTACAAATTAACTTACAAAGCATACCTGTCCAGACAAGACCGCTGGCCGTCAGTCCCACCATCGAAACTAAAGCATACGCCCTAGCTGACGGATATCTTGTCTCTGTGTTCTCTGTATCTCTGCTTAAAGCGAAACACTCCACCTGGAGTGCGTGCACGTGGCAGTGAATATTCTCATTGGAAAGCCAAGTGAACACCTGTATACGAGGTGAACAGAGGTGATGGATTTCGATTCGGCACGATACAGCGTAGCCAATTGGGCCTCCCCGATCATTGTTCGCCTCTAAAGAAGACAGAGCGCGACGAACGACAGGCGTTCACAAATTTTTTCTCCCGTAGATCGCCATGAACTTTCCGTCCGGCTATTTCAACCACCGATCTTGTAGGTGTTCATCCCGCCCTGCGTTTGTTTGGCACGAGAAACTTTCATACCTAACGATTTGCAGTTTCACAAGTTATTTTAATGATGCATTTCAAATTAATCTATAGTTCCAGCGACTACTTACGGCTTCTTCTAATGGATCTGTTGTTCGTCTTCTCTGTTTAATTCAATATGAAAACGGTCACCTGACCCTGAACGGACTGTCACGGACATCTGTACCATTAGCGTTTATAAAATAAATAACAAAAACTGAGTTTAGAGTTTAGTGGGTTGTAGAGCATCGATTTTTTGCCAAAGACAATTGACGAGGCTATTGTAATCGAAAAACAATGAGATTTCAATGTAAAGGATTACTGTATGCTGCCATTATACATGTGTAAGAGCCGAGAGGCGGATTAAGCTGCAACTCGAATGGGCCTACTCGACCGGGGTAGACTGCATCTTGTGCTTCTGCGTTACGTTCGGCTTATGTGTATTCGAGGGGTGCCTCCGGTAACCTGCCTACCACGCAGAAGCCCAATACACCTCTACTTCACACTTCACTTACGCATGAATAATGTTGATAGCATAAAGTCATCCTTTACATTGAAATCGGATTGTTTTTCGATTACAATAGCCTCGTCAATTGTCTTTGGCAAAAAGCGATGTTCTTTTGTAATTTTGAGAGGATTAGCATTCCAACAAAAAAAAATTATAAAGGCACAGACCTATTTCAGTTTGCCCCATGTGCCCCACGTTAAAAATCACGCTTGTAATCCATCCTGCATCAAGATGCAAAAGGATATTACGCTTGTCAAATTGTAATAAAGTAACTTACCTCAGCCGCTGGCTCGGAGAATGTTTTTATTATACAAGATGGCCGGAGTTACGCTTTAAGATAGTGACAATATTGTATGTGGAGCGAATAGTTTTAATGAAACGCAATTAATTCCTAGAAATATTTTGCACTTTCTTAACTTACTTTGTTCCTGGCAATTTTTTTTTTTATTGGAAAAGCGGCAAACGTGCAAGCGGTTCACCCGATGGTAAGTCATTACCGTCGCCCGTATACATCTGCAACACCTTAGGTGCTGCAGGTGCGTTGCCGGCCTGTAAGGATATTTGGGAGATGGGATAGGGGAAGGGGATGGGGAGGGAGAATGAGCCTCCGGTTACATCACTCACCGAACGAAACGCAGGCCAGGTACCAACCCGGTCGAGCCGGCCCATTAGAGCAGCAGCAAAAGCCGCCGCTTGGCTCTACCATGCTTAAAAATTATTATTAAAAGATCAGAGAATTTAATGCTAATATTTTCGTCACGTGGCTGTTGAGAACCAAATAAAGGAGATGAGGAAGATGTCGTAGTGCTCGATTGATACATCAATAACCATCACAAATGCATAAATACAAGACTCGCCACCCTTCACACGTTAAGCACTCAACAGATTCGTGCATAATGAAAATTCATAATCTCTGCCTACCCTTATGGATAATAGGCGTGTGTATAAAATATGGTAATATCAAAATATTTCAATATATAATAATTAACTGGAAATATTTTATGAACATTGCAATAGCGTGAAATCACTGTTGACGTAGGGTTCGCCTCCGAGCTTAATTCTATCAAAGCATAGTTGGAGTGCACCATTGATTTTTCGTTCCTGGCCTTTGATGTTTGCGAGTGCAAATGGAAATAGATAAAGTCCAAAAAAAAAAACAATTTACAGTTTTTGAGAACAACGTTACAAATTTTTAGCCGTTTCTGAACGTGGGCCTCCCTCAAATACTGTCCCTTGTCGTATGTACGTATCAGTTAGCTTGAATTTACATTTTTAAGCGCGGTAGAGCCAAGCGGCGGCTTTTGCTGCCGCTCGAATGGGCCGGCTCGACCGAGTTAGCACCCACGGCCTCGCAGAATACCAGCGTGAAGTAGAGGCATCTTGTGCTTCCGCGTTTCGTTCAGTGAGTGAGCTAACCAGAGGCCCACTCCCCCTTCCTATTCCCCCACTCTTCCCTCCCATCTCTCAAATATCCTTAAAAAACGGCAACGCACCTGCAGCATCTATAGCGTTGCAGATGTACGTGGGCGACGGTAATCACTTACCATCAGGTGAACCGCTTGCTCGTTTGTCGTCTTTTCCATAAAAAAAAATGCATTTGTTCTAACAACCGGTAAGCTCCCAGATTTGTTTTTCTATACGCTTATTACTCTTGCCTCTTACCACTTACCACGTGTCTAGTGATTTATAGGTTTTCCATCGCTCCGGGACGTACCCAAATGGTCGAACGACCATACAGATTCGTATTTCACAGTAGATCGTAATCTACTATGGTATTAAGTTGTGAATATTTGAAAAAAAAAATTTTTAATTTATTACCGGAGTTTGAATAAAATGCCTCAAAGCTTTGTACATGAATAGATACTACACTTAATCCGCTCTAATTTGGATGCTCCATAATTATTATTAGACGAAACATTATTTTATTATTTTATTCTTGTTATATAATACTGTTTAGAATTTCTTTCCTTATTTGATAGTTTAATTATAATACCTTTGTGAATCTGATCACATTCATCGTGTACATTAACGTTCATGACGAGATAGGCTGCAGTAATGAAAATGGTGTAGTGGCTTAACGCGAAGGTGCGGAACTATGGTTCGCGGGGTTCGATTCCAGCACGTTACTTGTATTTACTATATCAATAATCAATTACGGGTCTGTGTGTTTGTTCGTGTGCAATTTATGTATGTAAACTGCCACCGCGACACAGGAGAAATCCCTGCAGTGGAAGGTAACGTTTCTTTAAAGAGAAGAACTTAATCTAGAAGATAAGCCCGCACTTACCACGCTGGGTAAGCGGGTAACTGAGCTCAGTGGAGTTCAGTGCCCTTGCACTGGAGGAGGCTGTCCTCTACCAGTGTCCAGTAGTCCGGTCTGAATGATTCGGGTTGGTTTAATACGGCTGGATTTGTCACAACCAATCGCTCTCCAGAGCTCGTTTGCTGGCAGGTGGGGTGTTTCTCTCACTTAACTGCGACCACCAAGATCTCTTTCACAGTTCGGTGACGGTAAAGATCAAACGAAACGAAAGCTTCTGAGTGGGTCGAACATCGGTGCCGGCACCACCAGAATTGTTCATTGAAACCAGCGCTGGTGCGGCGTGGCGGGCCCTTTCCGGTTCCAAGACCCTCTCAGATACTTGTTCTGCTGCTACCCTAATTAAAGAAATTTTATTAAGAGACTTTTAATATTTTCTATCAAAGGCTAGTTCACGCAATTACGTAATATATAAAAGGAGTGTTCTCCACACATACGCATGTAAATATCTGATATTTAATACACACTGTAGTCTGAGATATTACTGATCACTTGCGATTTGAATAACTTACATAACATCGTATTTGCAAGCTTTACTCTTTTAATAACGTTGTGAAAATATTTCGGGATTTTTTCATTGTACGTATTGAATGAAAGTGATAGCTGAAGCAAGAGGGCGAATAAAAATATAACCACAGCGGTTTGATCTTCAATCTTCAATCAGATTTTAAAATAAACTATTATTCATGTATTTTACTGCGTTTTATTTTGTTTTCATATTCCCGACGTTACGATTGCTTTACAGCAGCCGCGGTCACGGGGGAACTGAGGTGTTAGACGTCGAGATGTCATAGTTAACTCGGGTTAGCTTCAGCTTTTATTTACTAATTTTCGGTTCGATCTACTCAGAATGTGCTCGGAGTGTCTTGAGGTCGTGCAGAGATAAGCTTGGGTTTAAATTTTATTTTATTCTTTACTGGATCCCATGTAGGTGGCAGTACCCAGCTATCTTCTGTCGCGAATCAACCTTGGTAGGAATCGGTGTTCTTTCGCGAGGGTTTGTGATCTATCAAATCTGATGTAATGGTTGAACCGATCAAGGATATGATCACAGACTGCAGACTTCCTATAGCGTCGGTGTTTCACGTTCAATTAGATATTTAATTTCGGAAATATGTATGTAGATAAAAGCATAAAAAGTTAATTATACTTAACTGGCCCGAATCCGAGGTTCGTTTTTTTTTTCTTTAGTCTAAGAGTCATAAAGATCAAGAGCTACTTTTTGGCTGTTTCTGCCCGTTGTGTTCCGATGTTTACAGGCCGTGATGCATTCCATCAAAGTCCTCACGGAATACCCATCTGAAACCTCCCATTGAAGTTGTTTTCGCGCTTGGCACTGAAGTGCTATGTTGCCGGACTGTGTTATTATAGTTCTAAAATGGTATATTAAGGTGACAAACGTAAACGTTAGTTTTGTCGTCATATATTTGAGAATAGATTCTTATCGACCTCTGAATAATAAAATAAGAAATTCCAGAGAACTAAGTCTGCTGATGTTTTTTTTATAGGAAACGCGGGCAACGAGCAAGCGGCTCACCTGATGGTAAGTGACCACCTTCGCCCACGTACACCGTGGTGCGTTGCCGGCCTTCAAGGGTATTTGGGAGGTGGGAAGGAGGATATGGAGGGGGATCTGGAGGAGGAGCGGGCCTCCGCCGGGTGAAAGTGCGGTATCAGCTTAAGAATCTTCGACCACTTTTCGTCCCGTGGAAGTAGTAACAAAATCGCAATGTCTGTCGCAGAATGATGACTGGATCAACAATCTCAAAAAAAAAACAACGGAACGATGGCGTGCAGCAGCGTTCAGGGTGCGAGATGTCTGGGTGCTGGGTTCGACAATCCGTTCTGGCGATTGTGGCGATCATGTCAGATCCTAGTTACGGCGGTAGGTCTATGTCCAGCATGTGCTCAATGTACAGGCTGTCGAGTTAAGGTTAACATGCCGCCTTTTAAACAGTACACGATGATCAAATAGTTTGTCTGAAGCCTTGTGATAATAGCTGTTAACATAGCCGTGGTAGCCTAGTGGTCAGGGCGCTCACTTTAGTGTCATAGAGCGCGCGCGACCTAGGTTCGATCCCCGGTGCCGGCACCACTAAAATTGTTATTAACAATTTTAAGTGCTGTATTTACCACGCGCTCAACTTTGAAGGAAAACATCGTGAGGAAACCTGCATGTCTGAGAAATAATAAAAAAATATTATTTCGAGGATATGTGAAGCTGGACCCCGCACTGGAGCAGCGTGGCGGGCCCTTCCCGGCTCCTAAACCCTCTCTGATACTAGTATTTGAGAAGGGGGCCTTTGCCCAGCAGTGGGCACTTACAGGCTGTTACGTTACTTGTGATAATCGTCTGGTAATGTAAGACTTTGTACCGACCATTAATGAGGATTGCCAACTGAACAGGACATATAGTTCCTTTTGTAATAATAATAATTATTATCTCCCGCGACTGTATGAATTGGATTGGTTTACTCTAAGTCCATTCAAACCCGCTTTTCACCAGCGATAATTTAGGAACAGCTTGACAGGTGATGGGCCTGTCACCTAACTTACTGACCATGCTATGCCATGGGTCCATTTCCAAAAAAAAAAGTCATTGGCACCAACCCTCCGCGTAGGGGTAGAGCCCTCTCGCTATCACCGCAAACACCTCGGCCGTACCAGTGTAGAAAAGGTGTTGTCGACCTTTAAGGCTGTTTGATGTTTCATCTCCGGTTACCTCACTTGCACTTGGGGCATCAAACGGTAGACCCAAGCGGATACTTTTGCTTGAATACGGGTGTGAAGTGGAACCGAAGGCCCACTCCTCTCTCTCTCCCTCTCGCCTTCCCACTACCCCTCCCGAAATATCCTTATATATACTATAATATAATGTAATATCCGGCGGGATCCCAAATGTTAATTGCTTGTATAGATCGATTTTGTCAGATGAATATTGTTTCCAATCCAGCTGCATATCACCATATTAACTCACAAAAGGTGGGGGTCACCCACCGTGAAAGCATTCGAATTAAAGTAGTGATTTGGCCGTTCGCTCCATCTGTCAACTGTCTGAACCTTCCAATTACGAAGCAGGACTTAATTACGAATCAATATGCGCTCACCGATGAAGCTTAGAATCAATAGAGATTCCGTGAAATACGATAGAACTATCAACAACTAGATAGCTCAAATCCGAATTTCATTTATATTCTGTTATTTCATTACAGCATTGGGTGACGACATTGTCTGTGTAAAATGTAAACATTTATTGAATGTAGAATATCAGTTTGCATGCGTTGAAAATTATTAGATAACCTTTACGACGTTTTGTTTAGCACAGTTGCTTAGCGCTTCGCGACGCCAGAGGTCGCGTGTTCGAGTCTCGCACTGGACTCTATAAGTCTTGTAAAAAAACTATAAATTAATGTTCACGGTTCGTGTATGTGAAAGTATACCTATTAAATACAAACTAATAATGGAATGTAAATCAATGTATTTATAATATGTGTGTATAATTCTGTCGTCTCAGGCAATGCTCTACGCGGTGCGCGGTAGGATCCAAAGGGCTTATAAACACTGCGTTTGTAAGAGCGCGGTTATTCCTAGTCGAGCCGGTGCGGAGTGAAGACGTAGCGCGTGTGCTTTGAGCCGATATCCGTATTGCCCTATAGGTGATTAAATCTAGCTAAAATTAGTGAACGCTACCGTACGGGTGGTGGTATTCATGTGCAATTTATATCTGTTAAACGCCTTCAAATAATAAAAGGAAACGCTAATAAAATATTTGTGTTTGTGTGAAAAATTAAATGACAACGGGATGTTATTTAAATTACAATCGGCGCATATTCGAATGGTATGAAACCTTGTCAAAGTGAACAGAAAATTCCATAAACTTCATTGTCAACAAGTTATAGAAATTGGTTGATTGGTGCACTGGTATAATGATTTGTATGTTTCATCCTTTTTTTTTCTTTGTTGCTGAAGTTCGACCAGGCAGTTGTCTCATAAAGAAACTAAGGTAAGACATAAACTGCAACTTCGTTTAAATAAAACAGTTTACGTAAAGAAAGATTGAAAGAAACACCCTTCAAACACGGTGTAAATAGATTTTTTTTATATTGGCAAGGAGGCAAACGTGCAAGCGGCTCAAGCAAAATAGAAAGACATTACCGACGCCCACGTACGTTTGCAGCACTTTGCCCACGCGGCAATTACGTTAGCCGTCTTTGAAGAATATTTGGGATGGGGGGAAGGGGAGGCGTCTCCGGTTATTCCACGCCAGTTCTGTGCGTGATCGTGGCGTTCCATTCCAGCCAAACCTTTGCCATACTAACTCGAATAGAAACAACGAACTAAGACTGTGCAGCATCATACGACCGCGTTTATCTACTACTATTGAAGCACAATACCGTCAATTTAAAATGTATGCAATAAATAATTATTCAATTATCTTTTTCAGTTACATACAAGAAAGTGTCGTTTAACTTAGGTAAGTACAAACACACTGATCATTAAATAAACTTTATTAAGACCCTTGTTACTTTGCTATTTTTATATGAACATGACAATGATCTTAAAATACGATCATATGTTGGCAGATGCAAGAAGTTAAATAAAATTAAACAATTACATTTTATCTATGAGCCGTTGATGTAGGATCATAGACAATGTAACACAGGGCGTAGTGTATAACCTACGCGCTTCTGTCGCTTACAGCGCTTTAATACTCTTTGACGTTGTTGGTT
Organism: Bhutanitis thaidina; assembly: GCA_029286595.1. Lineage (NCBI taxonomy): Eukaryota > Metazoa > Arthropoda > Insecta > Lepidoptera > Papilionidae > Bhutanitis > Bhutanitis thaidina. The sequence continues at coordinate 42,103 of JAGSMS010000044.1, read as the reverse complement.
CGTTGTCGCATTTCCCTCATGTACTTACTCTATGACAAGGGAGAATGATAATTGAAAACTGACACATTGTATTGCAACCACTTCATTACTAAGTTCAATTATTTAACAACGAATGGTGTGGATTGCGAAACCGAACGTCGCAGGTTCGACCCGCCATCCGACTGTTGTCGCGAACCGCTCCTGCTACAAGCTGTGTTGCTCAGTCGGAGTTTCAGTTTAAAATGAATGTCAGTAAAGTAAAAGTAGGAGCCTGTAAGCACCCACTGCTGGGCAATGCCACACTTCTCAAATGTCTGAAAGGGTTTTGTGCCCGGTTTATTTCTTTCTCAGCCATGCAGATTACCTCACTATGTATTCCATTCCACCTAAAATTCCTTTCCTCATAAATAACCAGGTCACTGGCACTCTATGGTTCTAATATGAGCGCCCTGGCCACCACTGCCAAATGTTACTAATGTTAGTTATATAGCATTGCAAGTGTTCTTCAAAAAATTGTGAGATGCTCCCAATACTCTTCACCAATATGGTCACTCATTTGATATCCAAAGATCAAGTAATCATAAATCTGTCCAAGTACCGCCCCATCACGTGTCTACCACATATAAGAGGTCACATTAACTAGAATCGTATTATGTCACATGATTATAACGCATGGCGAAAGGCAAAATGAACGCAACTATCGAAACTTTTCTGTCGCCTGGACAGACAGAAAGTCGTTCGACTCGGTGCCCAAATATCAATTGAAATATCAAGAGCGGTACTGCCAAGCGGCGGGTTTAGCTGCTGCTCGTAAGGGCCGACCACGACCCCTCAGGATACCGGCGTGAAGTAGAGGCATCTTTAGCTTCTGCGTTTCGTTCGGTGAGTGAGGTAACCGGAGGTCAAAATCACCCTTCCTCCGCCTCTCTCCCTCCCCTGCCCCCCCAACCAGACGAGTAATTATATAGAGTATATTATAAGTATATCTAAATAACTCCGTATTATTTATATATTATTTATTTCTCAAAAACTGTGTTGAATATGTCAGTGAATATTACACAGAGTGCATAAGCCACAAGCAGTTAACGATATAGTCAACAAGTATTTGACTGTGATTATACATATAAGCTTTAGCCTGAGCTTACAAATGGCTATGTTGGACACTATTAATTTAAACGGAGGTCCTCTACTTAAATTGGCTGATCAAAGATTTTGTACTAAATTCTCGAACGGTGTCCATTATACTAGACCTCCCTTAAATTTTAAACCAAAGCGGGACATTCGAGAACCGTTTCAACTTCTGATCTCCTAGTACAAATCTCGAACCGTTAATCTCAACGGTTCTCTTCTTATTCTTAAGGTGATAGGCGGTCTGCTGATAAAACGAAACCCCACAGGTCCATATTGTGTCTGCGTCATTCGCGTCGCGTCGTTCGTAGTCGTTGCATCTTTTTAATTCATTTTCTTGCGCTATCATCACGGATTTCATCTTATTTATCATCTCTTCCTAAAAATATTCAACAGACTCCATATGGATGTATGTATGTATGTATATGTTCACGTTTTCTTCCAAACTGGGTAGGCAGAGACAATCTTCTTCCACTTGCTATGGTCCTGACATACGTCTGTCGCTTCTTCCACTTTCGTCAATCTTCGCATGCATGCTCGTTTGTTTAGAGTACTCTTGACCTGGCCTTTTTTCAGAACTTCTCCGATTTGTTCGTGAAATGTTCGCCAAGATTCTCCTCTCCCGACTCTATCATTTACACTCGCCTCCATATGGATAGTGGTGGTAAAAGGTTTTATCTTTTATTTTATTTATTTTATTTATCTTATTTATTTGGAATACCTACAGATACAGTGCGATAATTAAAGACTGCTTTAATAATTGATTAGATAATTTCAGGTTTCCACGAATTAAATTATAAAAAAGTAAACATGCCATCCAATATGTTACTAGATATAGTTGTGCACCTTGAAATATACATTGCAATAGTTTAAAAAAAACAGCAAATTTAATTCAGCATTACAAAGCATCATAGATTTTTTTTAATGAAAAATAGGCTTGCGTTTGACCTCAATCTTGCCCGATGGAAAGCGAAGATGAGACCTAGGATGGTACACGCTTGCCTAGATGTCTGTTCACTTTGGCCTTAAAGGTTATAGGTTTCCGGAAAAACTGACCTCGGCAGGGAGTTCCACTCCTTAGCCGTCCGCATAAAGAAAGAGGAGGCAAATCGCTTCTTGCGTAATGGAGGAATGTCTACAATATAAGGTTGGAACTGCTCGCCGCGTCTAGACGTTCGGTGATGGAAAGGGAAAGGGGGTATCAGGTTATGCAAAACCTCCGCACACTCTTCGAAATGAATCCGATAAAAAAAACCGAGAGGCAGGCCACTAGTCAACGGTGTTCGAGGCTTAGAAGTTTTGCCTCTACTAGTGAGTCACTGCCTATGATCCTCCTCGCTCGGCGCTCCAACGAGTCCAAAGCATCAAACTGATGTTTAGCAGAACCATCCCAGAGGTGGGAACAGTATTCCATGCAAGAGCGGACTTGAGCTTTGTATAGATTTAAGAGCTGCTCCGATAGACTTGCAGTGTAAGCAAGGTTATTTAATTATATCATAGATCCAATTAATTTAGATAACCATTTTAAGAATAATAATATTTAGGAAGCATCTACATGATATTTCATAATGCCCTATATCTTCCCATTTATCCAAGTTCTCTTGGTTAAAAGTATAAGTGATTATCCGAGTCATCTTCTTTGCGCAAAAACACAACACAGACAGTTTAAACACCGGCAAATTTTCTTTTTTTTTACTTTTCAAATTTTTTCCATTCTACCGCATATATATATTGCAGCTGAACCGAGATACTCTGTCCACTGCTGATCTCACTGAACATCAGCGCCGAGGCTTTTGTTACAGGCGCGGCCATAGCTGAATGAGCTCCTTTCTACGGCAACGTCAAAGATAGCATTAAAATTTTATAGCATTTTTTTTCTTTTTGCTTTGTTTTAATTTTTAATTATTTTTTAAATTTTTCATTTATTTCTTTTTCTCTTTCTGTAATAAGCAATGTGTTGTACTCGTGTCGTGAATATATGGTTTTTCTTTCTTCTTTCTTTCAAATTGTCGCGATTAATAAAATATGGGTATTTTTTTTTCTAAATGATTATTTAGATTCACGGAATGAGTCCGCGTCGTTCTCTTTTCTGATTATACGTATCAACGAGTGTAGACAGGACAAAGTTTTTATCATAAGGAGTTGAATGATGAATGCAGTCGAACGGTTCTATCACTTAAGTTTAAAAACTGTAAAATGGACCTTTCCTCCGTCGCATTTGTCGGTGCATACTTTAAATTTTCTGAGACCTTTGTTTTATTGAGAATAAAACTAAAATTTTAATTTTATGATGTTAGTGCAATAACTTAATTAGCAATAAAATAATTAATTAAACTATAACTACAAAACTTTGGAACACAGCTTTTACCAAATATACATACTTCTACATTCCTTAGCAACGCTATATTTGATAAGATTAAAGCAGCTCCCAAAAGGGATACATTTAAGACATTACTTCGTGAATAGCTAATGAATCATTGCCAATATTCAGCTTATCTTATTTTTAGTTTATTAATGTATCTTTTTATAAATTTGTGTAATTATTTATGTATTTTATATCATAAAAAAAGTCCAAGTCCAATTTCTAAAGTTTTTTATTCGTTGTTTTGCAACTGCCATCTGCTTTTTGCCATGATATGGGTTGACTGATAGAGAATGTCACTTGGCATTAAGTCCGTCCATTATAACCTTTACTTAAAGGTCAACAAGAAATAGAAAGAAAGCAAGAAACTATATTAATTTTATATCCGATGACATTGACCACACTAGCAAACTTTTAAGTAAGAAAAGTTTAAGTACGTTATGAACAAACTTTTCACAAAACTCGGCTCCTACCGTTAGTGCTTCCTAACAACGAGACTAATCCATCATTGTCCGTGACTTTTGCTGTCGCGTGGTCATATTACTTTCGTGTCCGATCGTCAATCTGTACTTTAATTATTAACAACCTTGGATGTGAAGTAATTCAATTTATAAAAATTCAACTTCTGTATGTTTGTGTCCGTAAAACATGAAAATTAGTCGACGAATTGACTTGATATGTTTACATAACATAGCATTTGTATAAAACAGCGTTTTTAATATACTGTTTACCGAAGCTTACCGAAGCTCAAACGGAAACGGAAATTAACGAACACACTATTGGATAAATACCTTTTTTTGATAACCGGCGGGCAGCACATGTCACCATTTGACTCTATACTTTTTTTTTAATTTAGTGACAATCTCCTTATTACACATTCTGCCAATGTCAGTCATGGAAGTAACACAAACGTCAAATGACGGTTTTTAGATTATTAGAAAGACTTGTTGAGATGTCTACCTTTAACAATGAACATTTTGTGCCGACCCTGCCAACTACCGACCTATCGCAATCACCTCCATACTCTGTAAGGTTATGGAGCGTGTCTTAAACAACCGCCTCCTCGCCTACCTGGAGGACAACGACCTCCTCAGTGACCGTCAATTCGGGTTTCGTCGAGGCCGATCTACTGGGGATCTTCTTGTGTATGCTATTCACCACTGGAGCGAAGCCATTGAGAGACACGGTGAAGCTCTTGCCGTGTCTCTTGATATCTCTAAGGCTTTCGACAGGGTCTGGCATGCAAGTCTCATTGGCAAGCTTCCGGCATATGGTATTGCTCCCGAGCTTTGCATCTGGATCGAGGATTTCCTGAGGAACAGATCGATTCGGGTTGTCGTTAATGGCGCCTCGTCCGATCTCCATGATATTAATGCCGGTGTGCCTCAGGGGTCTGTGCTCTCCGCGACTCTTTTTTTGCTGCACATCAACGACCTGCTGGTAACACCCGATATCTTTGGGTATGCAGATGACAGCACAGTCTCGGGGAGATACTTGTCCGATGCGAAGTCTGGGGCAAAAGTCCAGTCTTTCAGAGAATCGATGATTGAGGGGGTGAACTCGACTTTGGAGGCTGTTTCCCAATGGGGTGATGCCAATTTGGTCGAGTTTAACCCCTCTAAAACACAGGCTTGTCTTTTTTCGGCGAAACGGAGTCCATTCCAACTGACTCCGACTTTCCGGAATGTCCCCGTTCCGGTAAATGACCATCTTGAGCTCTTAGGTCTAGATCTCTCTTCTAATCTAAACTTCGGCCGTTACATCGAGTCCATAGCAAACACTTCTGCCAAAAAACTTAGTATCCTCTCGGGGGTGAGACGGTACTTCAAATCGGAGCAGCTCTTAAATCTATACAAAGCTCAAGTCCGCTCTTGTATGGAATACTGTTCCCACCTCTGGGATGGTTCTGCTAAACATCAGTTTGATGCTTTGGACTCGTTGGAGCGCCGAGCGAAGAGGCTCATAGGGAGTGACTCACTAGTAGAGGCAAAACTTCAAAGCCTCGAACACCGTAGACGAGTGGCCTGCCTCTCGGTTTTTCGGATCGGATTCATTTCGGAGAATGTGCGGAGGTTTTGCATAACCTAATACCCCCTTCCCCTTTCCATCACCGAACGACTAGACGCGGCGAGCAGTTCCACCCTTATGTTGTAGACATTCCTCCATTACGTAAGAAGCGGTTTGCCTCCTCAATGTATATTTCAAGGTGCACAACTATATCTAGTAACATATTGGATGGCATGTTTACTTTTTTATAATTTAATTCGTGGAAACCTGAAATTATCTAATCAATTATTAAAGCAGTCTTTAATTATCGCACTGTATCTGTAGGTATTCCAAATAAATAAGATAAATAAAATAAAAGATAAAACCTTTTACCACCACTATCCATATGGAGGCGAGTGCAAATGATAGAGTCGGGAGAGGAGAATCTTGGCGAACATTTCACGAACAAATCGGAGAAGTTCTGAAAAAAGGCCAGGTCAAGAGTACTCTAAACCGACGAGTATGCATGCGAAGATTGATGAAAGTGGGAGAAGCGAAAGACGTATGCCAGGACCGTAGCAAGTGGAAGAAGATTATCTCTGCCTACCCAGTTGGGAAGAAAACGTGAACATATACATACATACATACATCCATATGGAGTCTGTTGAATATTTTTAGGAAGAGATGATAAATAAGATTAAATCCCTGATGATAGCGCAAGAAAAAGAATTAAAAAAAAACACATTAACACTTCTAGAGATTAAAAAGATTAACTATATTAATGAAAACACAATATCTTTACTCAAAATACAGAATGACGAGTTTAAAAAGAGAATAGCCAAAATGGAAGAACAATCTAAAAAGGATGGAGAATATAACCAAGCCAATATAACCAAGTCGCAAGGCCCAATATAGAAATAAAAAGAACCGAAATCATCACAAAAACAAAAGACCTCACATATATGGTACTCTTATTTAAAAGTCTATAGATTGTAAAACTAAAGATATTTGCCAAGTTCATAGAAAAAATGGTGTATTTTAGTTGAAACTTCGTCCTCTATTTTTAAGAATTATATTAGAATAATATAAGAATAAATTACATCTTGAAGATGATAAAAATTTTCAACTATGCCCAAAAAAAACTGCACCAACACTTGGACTTTACTAAAAACGCCGAGTCTTGCCGTTTGTATGGACAGCCTGTTTGCAGAAACTGATTCTTAAGTATATTCATTGCTGATCAACCTTAAGTTCGATAGTCCTTCTGTTCGGAATGGCATAGAAGACAACTAAAATCTTTAAAGCCCATGTTTTAGTTTTTCCAGTGTTAACACATTGGATGATGTAAATGTTTTCTCATAATAACATTAATGATGTATACTTTTATTGTGTAGTAGGAAACCTTATCGGTTTAAAACTGCCCGTTGTGCACTTTCCAGACGTAAAGTTCCAGTTCCATAGCCACCCCAAGCCGCGATACAGTACGATGATATGGACTGGGCTAACATAAAATTAACATTTTCGAGCGATTTAATACATGACTGAGAACTGGAACAAAAATGTGTCTATCAGCTTTCAGTAAGGTCGCTGGGACAATGTCCCATTCAACTGCACAGTTAGATCTAAGGCCTATGATAATATGTTCGACGTCATCATTGTCTGTACTGCTTAGTGTCATGGAGTCTATTTGACTGGTATTCTGAAAATGGCCGGATCCAGATAGACTATCGATGTCACTGATGGATTTAGTTATTATAAAATCTAGATCTCGACCTACGTTTAATAGAAATTTATTAACAGACAGAATTGGATAGTTATTTAGTGATAATAATTCCTTGTTCCTGTACTCTTGGCAATAAAATTTTTTTTTTTTATTGGATTTCATGTAGCTTTGGTATTATAATTTACTCAAAATTATATTTATTAAAGTCTGTGCTATCATATTCTAGTTCCACGATTGTTTAGTAAACTATTGTGAGAATGTCTGTGTCTTTCTGAGGTTACTTGTAAAATATCATTGTCAAGATTTATCTTCCATTTTCGAAAGATTTTCCTCGATGTCAAACACCAACGTAGAAGCCCCGGAAATCATTCACGATTAAATTATTCTATTCCCAAGCCTAACGTGTCAACTAAACGTTTTGAAACATATTCAATTTAATATAGTATGAAAAATTTGTCTTCTCTGAGTCCTTAACACTATAAGTTATATCCATTCGCTTGGGAATTATAACTATCACATTTGTTTTTAACATTACAGTCGGAGCAAAGAAGTATAGGAGTATAATCTGTGATGATTGAATCAAGGATCAAACCGGTTCACAGCTGGTTTGTTAGATCTGAGGATTATATTATTAATACAGTTTTCAAAGCCTGTAGAGAAAATTTAGGCTGGTAACAATGCATGGGCAATCATTATATTTAGATATACTTTATATTACGTTTATTATGGCCTTATTACCTAGCGATGCTCTAGTGGTGCAGTAAAAGAATATTATTATCTTTTTAATTTAAGTTTAATTGACAGTTATAATATAATATAAGAAAGTAATATATATATTTATAAATATGTATGTAAAGTGTGTAATGTGTTTTATATAATGAACAACTATACGTATGTCTAAGTACCTTCATATATAAGTATTGTATCGTAGTATAATATTTGAGTATAAATATAAACATAATAAATATACCTCATATGACTGAAAGTTCATATTTAGCAGTTCTCCAACCACTAACCATTTTTTATACGTGGTAGAGCCAAGCGGCGGCTTTTGATGCTACTCAAATAGGCCAGCACGATAGGATTAAAACCATAACCTCGCAGAATACCAGCGTGCAATAGAGGCATCTTGTGCTTCTGTGTTTCGTTCGGTGAGCGAGGTAACCGGACACCCACTGTCCCTCCCCCATCCCCCATCCCCCATCCTCCTCCTCCTTATCACTTCAATCTCCCATGTATCCATACAAGGCCGGCAACACCAGCAGCTCCTCTGGTGGCTGGACGGTAATCACTTACCATCAGGTGTACCGCTTGCATGTTTTTTTGCGTTTCGCATAAAAAAAACCATGCTATTTTCAGAAACGACACATTTTATTCTGGTCTATTGTAGCGATGGTACATTTAGAATTTTCTAACAAGTTAACGTGTTTCACGCTCTTTCTTTACGCGGACGGCTAAGGAGTGGAACTCTCTGCCGAGGTCAGTTTTTCCGGAAACCTATAACCTGGATATCTTCAAGGCCAGAGTGAACAGACATCTAGGCAAGCGTGTACCATCCTAGGCCTCATCTTCGCTTTCCATCGGGCAAGATTGAGGTCAAACGGAAGCCTATTTTTTCATTAAAAAAAAAAAATATACAATTGACTTTCTGTTGGAAAAATGTTTCTGTCAAATTTTTCTTACATACTATGATGTAAACAGTGAAAACAGACGTCCATCGTTCCATACGGACACAATGTTTCACAGTGTAACTGTATACGGATGTACCAAATGTATAGAGGAAGACAAAAATAATGGACGCCGTATATCTAAAAATTCTGATTTGAAATTAAACCTTTACTCCTTCTTCTTCCATTAGAATACGATATTATCACTCAAATATTAATTCCAATCAAAACAAATATTCATAAGACCGTGCTTATCTTCCAAATGGGTAACTTCTAGTCTTTTATTTTAAAATAAATATACTCTGTTTTTTTTTTAAAAGACACGGTCGTAAACCCGAAAAGATATTTTTTTTTTATGGAAAAGACGGCAAACGAGCAAGCGGTTCACCTGATGGTAAGTGCTTACCGTCGCCCACATACATCTGCAACACCATAGATGCTGCAGGTGCGTTGCCGGTCTTTAAGGATATTTGGGAGATGGGAGGGAAATAGGGAGGGGGAGTGGGCCTCCGGTTACCTCACTCACCGAACGAAAGGGAGAAGCACAAGATGCCTCTACTTCACGCCGGTATTCTGAGAGGCCGTGGCATCAATCCGGTCGAGCCGGCCCATTCGAGCAGCAGCTAAAGCCGTTGCTTGGCTCTACCACGCTTATAATTTAATAAGATTAAAGATGATCCTGCAGCTGGGTTGCAGTCTTTGCATTCCTCGCGTGTGAAAAATGTACCAGTGAACCCAGGACTCGCTGGACACAGTGAGACACAGCGTCCTATAGTATTTTACACACCTTTTGGTCGTTTAAAAATTATTACAAAGGGCGGACTTAATGCCTTTTGGCATTCTCTGGCAGTCAACACGGGGTGTGGAGAAATAAAGTAATAGGTGCATTTAAAAAATATTTTTTTTTTATTTAAAAAGAAATTATTATCTAATATAATTCTATGAATATATCATATACACAAAAAATAGATATGTATTTAATTTAAAAGTATACCGTTACTCTGTAATATACCTTCATACATACTATGTACATAAACATATATACACAAACCTACTTATATACATCTATAATGTATAATATATAATAATATACATATTACTGCAATGACCTATGATACATATGCTTATAGTACAAGTTATTAGATACTTTTCTAAGTTCATCGGGCAAGGAGTTCCAGAGGAGAGTAGCCTGAATGGAAAAAAAGCTTCCCACAAAGTCAGTCAGTAAATATTTATTCAGGTCCGGGTAGCACACATCAGCATAATCAATGATGGGAAGAACTAGTGTCTGAACAAGCATAAGCTTCCGGCCTGAGCTGTCTATCGTTTTTTCATCTACTCAATCTGGCACACCTCAATGAATAAGTTCTCCCACCGAGTGTTGTCCTCGGGGGTGCGTCACGAACTTTTGATCACTTCGTGAAATGGTCCGATGAAAGTTGCATTTAGGTCATTCAAACAGAGAAAACCTTACTGCGTATCAATGAACAATGAAGTAAATTATAGATTTATGTATAATAAAACATAAATTATACACGACATAATATACGAGATATCATTTAAGTCGTTTGATTTTATAATTCTTAGGTTTATTTAAATAAAGAAAAAAAGGTTGTGAGTATATTAGATACCATTTAATTCTTTAGATTTTGTAATTCTAAAATAAAGTTAGATAACTTAATAATGCAAATAACATAATCAAAATTTCTTTGCAAACCGTACCTTTTAAGTGGTAGTTGACGTTCCTATTCTTAGTTTGTACGCAATGTGTATTCCATGGGTTTTGTCGTTTAAATTACGTTCATACTTACAATTTCATTAGGCGCAAGTTTAAAAAAATTTACGCCAAGCAATACTTCTAGGCAGTTCTTGAGCTGCCTAGAAATGCTATGTAAAATTGATTTCGTAAGTTTACCTTCCGTCTTCCATAATGATAGTATGAGCTGGGAAAAACAGATCTTAGAAATCAGTGAAAAGGTTTCACAGGTACCTTATCGCTTAAAAAATTTCCTCTTTTAAAATCTAAATTTACGCTTATTCAGACACTGATATTACCTATAATTGATTAGGCGGGTGTGTGTTACTCAGACCTGAACATAGGTCTTCATTGCAAGCTGGAACGGCTTCTTAACAACAGCATCTCACATCTCTTACTATCGTTCTCGCCTAAAATGACTCAGTATCCAGCAGAGGCGTGCCTCTAGAATTCTTTTTGCTCTATTTTCCATCGTGTATCATACCATAGAAGGTGTAGTAGGACCTTCTTATCTTAAGAATAAGTTTCAGTATCTCTCTTCTACCCGTGATAGGGTCCTTCGTTCCTCTGCTAATCATATGATAAGCATCCCGCAACATTTTACCGATTTTGTTGGTGGTTCCTTTACCGTTCAGGGTACAATTCTCTGGAACTCGTTACTCGAAGACATTAGAAAAACTCCAAGTAAGATTTCTTTTAAACGATTGGTACGCGAATAATTTTTATACCATCTGATAGATGTTACTATTTATTCAGATTTATTATGTATATATGTATTAATGTTTGTGGATGTATGTATATATCTTTGTAAGTATTTATGTTTGTATATATTTGTATATGAATATGTTTGTGTAAATAAGTATACTTATACATTTAAATTTGTTTTCATTATTATTTCTCGATTAGTATTTGTGCTATTTATATTATTTTAAATTTGAACACCTATCACAACAATTCTTCATTGCTAGAGAATGCCAAAAGGCATTAAGACCGACTTTTGTAATCCTTTTGATATACACAATAAAATAGTAATAAATAAATAAAATAAATAAATTGCTATAAGTAAAATTTTAAATGCTTATTTGAGAGTATAACAGTTTATATTCGTACAATCTAGTGTAAATTATGTATGTTTGTATATATTCACGCCTTGTTCCCAACGCGGTAGGCAGAGATAATCTCCTTCTATTTGCTACGGTCCTGACATACGTCTTTCGCTTCTTCCACTTTCATCAATCTTCGCATGCATGCTCGTTGGTTTAGAGTACTCTTGACCTGACCTTTTTCCAGAACATCTCCGATTCGATCGTGAAATATTCGCCTTTTTTGTATCAAGAATTTTTTTTATAATCAAATTTACGACACGATGTCGGGAATCTAACAATGTCAAATATTGGACGAAACGGCTAAGAATCGTTCCCGTAACCCGATGTTCGGAATAATTTGTTCGTTCGAGCGGGAACCAACGAGTGCCAGCGATATAAACATCATGCTGTAACGGACGACAGTTGCATTCAGAACGGAACGAAGGGTATCGTCTCCACCATGAACTCCACGCCGAGTCTCGACCGTTCGTTACTGCATTCGCATAGTTAATAACACCGAGTAAAATACTAGATACCTCGCATTAGCCTTCTCAACCAGAATGAAGGTATTCAATAGCTTCCATTTTACCTTTCAATGAAATATTTAAGAGGTCGATCCGACTTAGAATGTATTCCTTATTAAATTAATCATTTAACTGGTTATGCCTAATGCGTCATCATCATCATCATCATTTCAGCCTATCAGAAGTCCACTACTGAACATAGGCCTCCTCCAAAGATTGCCACGAAGCTCGGTCCCGAGCCACCTGCATCCATCGACTTCCCGCAACACTGCGCAGGTCGTCACTCCATCTTGTGCGGGGTCGTCCTACACTGCGTTTGCCTGTACGCGGCTGCCGCTCGAGAACCTTTTTTCCCCAGCGATTGTCAGTTCTGCGGGCTATGTGGCCGGCCCGTTGCCACTTCAGCTTGCTGATCTTTACGGCTATGTCGGTTACCTAATACACAAGGGGAAAATTATGAACCGTTTTGCGATGGTCTTATATCAAAATATCAATGCTGATTAGCTATTTTAAATAATTATAATTATTCTCCCTCGTGCATTCTGCTCCAGGTTCCGAAAATATAGGGCAAGTTATAGATAACTACAACGCGCTTATAGCAGGTCTTAAAATCCTTTAGATAGCCTTGTGGCGGCTTTTGCTGCTGCTCGAATGGGCCGGCTCAAACGGGGTAGTACCACGGCCCGCAGAATACCTGCGTGTAGTAGAAGCATGGTGATACGGTGAGTGAGGTAACCGGAGGCCCACTTCCCTCTCTCTTTCCCCTCTTCCCTCCTCCCGAGTATCCTAAAGGTTGACAACAAACCTGCATCTCCGCTGGTGCGTGCATTGGTCATCTTCGGGGGGGTGTAGATTACCCCTCTGCAGGATTAGGCCTCGAGGCTTAACCTCTTTTCCCGGACATCTTCTCTTCGGCTGCTGCTCCCCCGGTCCTGGCAGCCGCCCGCACCTGCGGCTTTCTGTAGAGGTGTTATGTATTTCACGTCTTATGACGGGGCTTGTTGCTCGACAATTTAAAGAAATCTCGTGAAAGGTAGTATAAGTTTTTGTACATGGTAGAGCCAAGCGGCGGCTTTAGCTGCTGCTCGAATGGGCCGGCTCAATTGGATTAATACCACGATCTCGCAGAACACCGGCGAGCAGTAGAGGCATCTTGTGCTTCTGCGTTTCGTTCATTGAGTGACCAGGCCCACTCGCTCTCCCCGATCCACTCCATATCCTCCCATCTCCCAAATACCCTTAAAGGCAGGCAACGCACCTGCAGCTCCACTGGTATTGCAGATGTACGTGGGCGACGGTAATCACTTACCATCACACATCATCTAACCTAAAGCTCGTTTGCCGCCTTTCCCTTAAAAAAAATAATAATACGGCTTACTTCAGTCATGTGATTGCTCTGACTGAAAAGAAACAGACAAAAGAAATCCCGTAGGAGGATGAGTTGTAAGTATTACTAAGCATAATACAGGACATGCCATAATCTTTGAAAGTAACATCTCGATATCATATTCTTCACAGGTAAATCGTGTGTCGTTTCGATTCGCGTACAATCATAAAAGTTTGATATAAATACTTAAGCTGTTATAACAAACGAAATATGTTTCCTTAGTACTTATTTATTAGTGGTAATTATATTTTCTTAACCATAAAAGTGCAACACATATTCACAGGCTTCTTCGATCTTCTTCGATTCTCTATTATTCTAAGATTAGGGTTCTACCACACAACACGGGTTTTATCGACAACTCTTTCCGTGTTCAGACTACAACCTCTACGGATCTACTAGCACGTAAATGTTAGGAAATGGGCTCTCATCAAACAGGAGCTCATTTAAGAGACCAGTTAAATTCTAAACATTTTCAACTTATATTTTTAACATGTTTAGTTTAGTATATCTATATATATATAATTATACATGCTTGACGCTTCGTGATTGTGAAAAATTAAATGTTTAAACGTTTGCTAAACAGATCGCTAATGTACAAGCAACCAATGCTTGTAGTATTCCTTGTTTTAAAAATGAAACTTCCAACTTAGAAAAATTCGAACCCATACTTATAAACAAAAATACCCTATCGTACCTCCGCGGAAATTGAAATACTATATTTCGTTTTTAGGCGTAAATAATACTATCTGACACTGGGATAACCTTTTAAGGCAATTATATACTTGTGCTTCTGCATTTTCTGCTATCTGGGTTACCATATTATCTTTCATACTTAAAGATATATTTACAAAATAAAGTTCACGTTATCTATTAACAGATCAGAAAACATAAAATAAACCCCCAAAAAAGAAATGAAAGATAATATGGTAAGTGAATATTATGTTGTGTTCGATGTAGGCTCCTGACTTCAAGGATGACAAAGAGCGGGCTTTATTTATTTGTTTGTTTACTTTTTATTAATTATTTATACATGTTTGCTTTTACCTGTTAATAAGGATAACAAATGGCGAAAGGTAGAAGGAAGGAAGAAAGTTAAAAAAATACAAATAAGGTAAAGAAGATTGACAGATTTAAAGTGATGACATACGGATCCGAGACTTTGTCTTTCACTGCAGGCCGTATGAGGAAGCCCAAAGTTGCTCAGTGCGCTTTGGAAAGGGCTATGCTCGCTGAGTCTGCAACAATGATATCCGCAGCAGAGCTAAGGTAACCGACATAGCCGTAAAGATCAGCAAGCTGAAGTGGCAATGGGCCGGCCACATAGCTCGCAGAACTGACGGGGGAGGGGGAGGCCTATGTTCAGCAGTGGACTTGTGATAGACCGAAATGATGATGATGATGATCAATCATCTTTATTTAATTGTATACATAATATGCATTAGAAATGTACGCACTAAGTTTGCCATTTCAATTTTATTTGTTATTTATTTGCTTATTTATGTAATTTTTTATTACTTTATACATTATTGCGTTCACTCTAATATAGGGATAGCAAAGGAAGGGCTTAATTTATTTATTTATTTATTTGTTAGTGTATTTAATTGTAAACATAATATGGTAAGTGAATATTATGTTGTGTTCGATGTAGGCTCCTGACTTCAAGGATGACAAAGAGCGGGCTTTATTTATTTGTTATTTATTAATTATTTATTTATTTATTTGTTTATTTATTAATTTGTTTATTAATTATTAATTTATTTTATATTAAAGAACATAGTTAATTGTTCCGGAGTTTGTGTTTTATTTACATCTCCCATCTCCCCATCTCCTCATCTCCCCATTCCCCATCCCCATTCCCCATCTCCCCATTCCCCATCCCCATTCCCCATCTCCCCATTCCCCATCTCCCCATTCCCCATTCCCCATCTCCCCATCTCCCCATCCCCATCCCTCATCTCCCCATCCCCATCCCCATCTCCCCATCTCCCCATCTCCTCATCTCCCCATCCCCATTCCCCATCTCCCCATCTCCCCATCTCCCCATCCCCACTCCCCATCCCCATCCCCACTCCCCATCTCCCTCATCTCCCCATCTCCTCATCTCCCCATTCCCCATTCCCCATTCCCCATTCCCCATCCCCATCTCCCCATTCCCCATTCCCCATTCCCCATTCCCCATCCCCATCCCCATCCCCATCCCTCATCCCCATCCCCATCCCTCATCCCCATCCCCATCCCCATCCCTCATCCCCATCTCCCCATCTCCCCATCTCCTCATCTCCCCATCCCCATCCCCACTCCCCATCTCCCTCATCTCCCCATCCCCATCCCCACTCCCCATCTCCCTCATCTCCCCATTCCCCATCCCCATCCCCATCCCTCATCTCCCCATCCCTCATCTCCCCATCCCCATCCCTCATCTCCCCATCCCCATCCCCATCCCCATCCCCATCCCTCATCTCCCCATCCCCACCCCCATCCCCATCTCCCCATCTCCCCACCCCCATCCCCATCCCTCATCTCCCCATCCCCACTCCCCATCTCCCCATCTCCCCATCTCCTCATCTCCCCATCCCCATCCCCATCCCTCATCTCCCCATTCCCCATTCCCCATTCCCCATCTCCCCATTCCCCATCCCCATTCCCCATCCCCATCTCCCCACTCCCCATCTCCCCATCTCCCCATTCCCCATTCCCCATTCCCCATTCCCCATTCCCCATTCCCCATTCCCCATCTCCCCATTCCCCATTCCCCATTCCCCATTCCCCATCCCCATTCCCCATTCCCCATTCCCCACTCCCCATCTCCCCATCCCCATCCCCATCCCTCATCCCCATCTCCCCATTCCCCATTCCCCATCTCCCCATCTCCTCATCTCCCCATCTCCCCATCTCCTCATCTCCCCATTCCCCATTCCCCATTCCCCATCTCCCCATCTCCTCATCTCCCCATCTCCCTCATCTCCCCATCTCCTCATCTCCCCATCTCCTCATCTCCCCATCTCCTCATCTCCCCATCTCCCTCATCTCCCCATTCCCCATTCCCCATTCCCCATTCCCCATTCCCCATTCCCCATTCCCCATTCCCCATTCCCCATCCCCATCCCTCATCCCCATCCCCACTCCCCATCTCCCCATCTCCTCATCTCCCCATCTCCTCATCTCCCCATTCCCCATTCCCCATTCCCCATTCCCCATCCCCATTCCCCATTCCCCATTCCCCATTCCCCATTCCCCATTCCCCATTCCCCATTCCCCATCTCCCCATCCCCACTCCCCATCTCCCCATTCCCCATCTCCCCATCTCCTCATCTCCCCATCTCCTCATCTCCCCATCTCCTCATCTCCCCATTCCCCATTCCCCATTCCCCATTCCCCATTCCCCATTCCCCATCTCCCCATTCCCCATTCCCCATCCCCATCCCCATCCCCACCCCCATCTCCCCATTCCCCATCTCCCCATCTCCCCATCTCCTCATCTCCCCATCTCCCCATTCCCCATTCCCCACTCCCCATCTCCCTCATCTCCCCATTCCCCACTCCCCATCTCCCCATCTCCTCATCTCCCCATTCCCCATTCCCCATTCCCCATCTCCCCATCCCCATTCCCCATTCCCCATTCCCCATTCCCCATTCCCCATTCCCCATTCCCCATTCCCCATCTCCCCATTCCCCATTCCCCATCTCCCCATTCCCCATTCCCCATTCCCCATCTCCCCATTCCCCATTCCCCATCTCCCCATCTCCCCATCTCCTCATCTCCCCATCTCCTCATCTCCCCATTCCCCATTCCCCATTCCCCATTCCCCATTCCCCATTCCCCATTCCCCATTCCCCATTCCCCATTCCCCATTCCCCATCTCCCCATTCCCCATTCCCCATTCCCCATTCCCCATCTCCCCATTCCCCATTCCCCATCCCCATCCCCATCCCCATCCCCATCTCCTCATCTCCCCATCTCCCCATCTCCCCATCTCCTCATCTCCCCATCTCCCCATTCCCCATTCCCCATTCCCCATCTCCCTCATCTCCCCATTCCCCACTCCCCATTCCCCATCTCCCTCATCTCCCCATTCCCCATTCCCCATTCCCCATCTCCCCATCCCCATTCCCCATTCCCCATCTCCCCATCTCCTCATCTCCCCATTCCCCATTCCCCATCTCCCCATTCCCCATTCCCCATTCCCCATCTCCCTCATCTCCCCATCTCCTCATCTCCCCATTCCCCATCTCCCTCATCTCCCCATTCCCCATTCCCCATTCCCCATTCCCCATTCCCCATTCCCCATTCCCCATTCCCCATCTCCCCATTCCCCATTCCCCATTCCCCATTCCCCATTCCCCATTCCCCATTCCCCATTCCCCATTCCCCATTCCCCATCTCCCCACTCCCCATCTCCCCATCTCCTCATCTCCCCATCTCCTCATCTCCCCATTCCCCATCTCCCCATCCTCATCTCCCCATCTCCTCATCTCCCCATTCCCCATTCCCCATCTCCCTCATCTCCCCATCTCCTCATCTCCCCATTCCCCATCTCCCTCATCTCCCCATTCCCCATCTCCCTCATCTCCCCATTCCCCATTCCCCATCTCCCCATTCCCCATTCCCCATTCCCCATTCCCCATTCCCCATCTCCCCATTCCCCATTCCCCATCTCCCCATTCCCCATTCCCCATTCCCCATCTCCCCATCTCCCCATTCCCCATCTCCCCATCCCTCATCCCCATCTCCCTCATCTCCCCATCTCCCCATCTCCCCATCTCCCCACTCCCCATCTCCCCACTCCCCATCCCCATCCCCATCCCTCATCTCCCCATCTCATCTCCCCATCCCCATCCCTCATCTCCCCATCCCCATCTCCCCATTCCCCATCTCCCCATCCCCATCTCCCCACCCCCATCTCCCCATCCCCATCCCCATCTCCCCATCCCCATCCCCACTCCCCATCCCCATTCCCCATTCCCCATCTCCCCATCCCTCATCTCCCCATCCCCACTCCCCACTCCCCATCCCCATCCCCATCCCCACCCCCATCCCCATCCCCATCCCCACCCCCATCTCCCCATCCCCATCTCCCCATCCCCATCCCCATCCCCATCCCCACTCCCCATCCCCATCTCCCCATCCCCATCTCCCCATCTCCCCATCCCCATCCCTCATCCCCATCTCCCCACTCCCCATCCCCATCTCCCCATCCCCATCCCCATCCCTCATCTCCCCACTCCCCATCTCCCCATCTCCCCACCCCCATCCCCATCCCCACTCCCCATCCCCATCCCCATCCCCATTCCCCATCCCCATTCCCCACTCCCCATCTCCCCACTCCCCATCTCCCCATCCTCATCTCCCCACTCCCCATCTCCCCACTCCCCATCTCCCCATTCCCCATCTCCCCATCTCCTCATCTCCCCATCTCCCCATCCCTCATCTCCCTCATCTCCCCATCCCCACTCCCCATCTCCCCATCCCCATCCCCATCCCCATCCCCATCCCCATCTCCCCACTCCCCATCTCCCCATCCCTCATCCCCATCCCCACTCCCCATCCCCATTCCCCATCTCCCCATCTCCCCATTCCCCATCTCCCCATTCCCCATCCCCATCTCCCCATCTCCCCACTCCCCATCCCCATCTCCCCATCTCCCTCATCCCCATCTCCCCATCCCCATTCCCCATTCCCCATCCCCATCCCCATCCCCATCCCTCATCTCCCCATCCCCATCCCTCATCTCCCCATCCCCATCCCCACTCCCCACTCCCCATCCCTCATCCCCATCTCCCCACCCCCATCTCCCCACCCCCATCTCCCCATCTCCCTCATCTCCCCATCCCCATTCCCCATTCCCCATCTCCCTCATCTCCCCATCCTCATCTCCCCATCTCCCTCATCTCCCCATCTCCCCATCTCCCCACCCCCACTCCCCATCCCCACTCCCCACTCCCCATTCCCCATCCCCATTCCCCATCCCCATCTCCCCATCTCCCCATCCCCATCTCCCCATCTCCCCATCCCCACTCCCCATCCCCATCCCCACTCCCCATCTCCCCATCTCCCCATCTTTATTTCTTTATTTCTTTATTTCTTTATTTCTTTATTTCTTTATTTCTTTATTTCTTTATTTCTTTATTTCTTTATTTCTTTATTTCTTTATTTCTATATTTGTTATTCGTTTATTTGTTTCGTTGTCTGTTTGTTTGTTTGTAATTTTGTTTATTTATTCATCTTTACTTTATTGCGTTCACCTTTACAATAAGGATAACAAAAAGGCAACTAAATGCCTGTTGACTTTCTCTGGCAGTCAAACCGACGCGTGAAAAATATTGTTTTATGTGCATGAAATTAAATATGGGAAAACATATAATTACGTAAATGTTTGTCTATTTACAGCTACTCGCAACAACGTTTGTATGTAATACTAATCACAACAACATCTGTATCTACAAATTTTTCGATTCATATTACAAAAAAAATTAATTAAATAAATTACATATTATTATAATTTTTCTAACGGTACCAAAAAGCAAGAAAACTGCTGAAATCTAACGATTTTCCGTTTTATAGCGTTGAACTCTTTGTTCTTCGTCGCTAAGCAAATTAGATTAATCCTGTAAATTTTCAGGCACAAAAGAAAACGTGTCCTGAAGAAGAAAAAAATTTCTCAGCCAAATGTTGGACGATACATCAATTTTCTTAATGTTTGAATACAGAAGTTGTCTGAGCTGAACGCAGGTTAGATAGAAAGAAATACTGACCTTCATTATTATTTGTATTTTATCCACAACATGTTATGTAATTAATCTAATATGCCCGCTAAGAGAAATCGTTCGCAGGTGAGGGAAATCATGCTATAAATTTTTCAGTTTTATGAAAACTTTTAATTTTTTATTTAACTAAACAATAACTATAAAGCAGTATTGGATAGTGTTCTGTTTACCCACTTATTGCTCTTGTTTCACCTTAATTTATTAAGGATGCCCTAACATATTTTTCTTCCAAAACAAAGTACTTCACAGTAGTACGCTGTTAGGCAATTAAAAAAAAAATAACAAATGTTTAAATTGAAGTATACACCACAATCCGGTTGTTCGAATGTTGTAACCGACAGATCTACCAACAAGACACTATATTAATCAAATACATGAGCTATATGAATAATAACACTAGGTTTGCAGTAGTCCTTATGTAATAGTAAGTTATAGTTAAAGAACGACATACAAAAAGAAATCGACATGAACACTAAGCCTTTATTTGAAAAAAACGTAGATAAGATGAGCTATTTCGTGGATATACGTAATTCACCTAGTACGTGTATCTATTCAAACGCTATCCATAATAACCAACTATATATTTTTAACTTGATTGGATGCCGGCCTTCGCTGCTGTCCGGTACCACCGCCGCGCAGAATACCGACGCGAAGTAAAGGCGTCTTGTGCTTCTTTCTGCGTTTTTTACGGTGACTGAAGTAACCGGAGCTCCACACCCCCTTCCCATCCCCCTCCTCATCCTCCCTCGTATCTCCCTGATACACTTAAAGGCCGGCAACGCACCTGCAGCACCTCTGGTGTTGCAGGTGTACGCTCGAATCGCTTGCTCGTTTGCACTATTTGCTATAAAAAAAAAGAACTCATTTGTTGCTGATATGCTTCGATAATTTTAAACATATCCCGGAATCCCACCGTCCAGCATATTTATTTATTACTTATGAAGAGAGAAGTAAATAAACAGACTATAAATTCCAACAGCATGCAGTAACCGGAGGCCCGCTACCTCTCCCCATCTCCCTTAAAAAAACAATCCTTTAAAGTCCTAACGTCATTAACTTAACGTAAATAAAGATTATAACTATATAAGTATAAAAATTTGATAAATGTACAGTGACGAAAAAATTATGTTAAAATACAAGTCTCAGATGTTGCAGTTCAAGCTACAACTGCACTAGCTACTATCAAGTTGGGCTCTGATAAATGCATGGTCTTTTTTATCCCCTCCATCACCCACCGTCTCCGGTGATTGGCCATGTCGGGATCAGCATTGAAGACGCCGGACCGACTAACCCCCCCCCCCACGGTAGATGTGCTGTAGGCTCGGTGGCTTTTACAGCTTCAGCGGTAGTGACTCGCGAGCAGATGGTCCGTAAGTCAAGTGTAAAGGCATGACGATAAATCCCATAAGAATCTATCGAACCCAAATCCCATAGATGGGGAGTAGCATCACTGGTGCGAGTGTGAATTTCACTATACTAGACTTTCGGGATTTCCGTGGTTGCCTTTAAGTAAGGTGGCACATGCCCTTTTTTTTTAAAAATATTTTTATAAACAAAATTTTGTTACGTGTTAACCTTGTTGTTAATCCTTAATAAACAAACACATAAACAAACAAACAGATACTGCGCTCGCGGATTCGCCTTTCCTGTGTGTTGGCATACCAGCTTTAGTTGGACCATTCATGGGAAATCGTTGTCCAGCGGTGGACTTGATGAGACTGATGATGACGGAGAGGAAGACTAAGAATAGCAGCATAACGCGAATACTTAAAGGTCGATAAAAGTTTGCTTTAAAATAGTTTGTACCTTAACACGATCCGTACAAGGTTCAAAGTTCGCCCGGTGTGCTGGGATTTTTTAGATTTTATCTTAAGACATTATTTATGATATTTTTTTTTACTACTAATTTAGTTTCTAGTTAACACAATGTCCAACACACAATTCAATACAAAATTATCGCTCCGAATATTTGCCCTTCATAGGACCCACCAGACGAAAATAGAATTTAATCAAACAACTTAAGTCAGCCTCCATGGATCGTAAAACTAGTGTTTGATACTCTATATATAGTGCTCGTACCGTTGAGCCTTTCAGAACTTACGTGGGATTTGTAGCATACAGTTATGTGTGTGAGCTTACATTTTAATATATCTTTTTTTTTATACATAAAATAGGCTTAGGTTTGACCTATCTTATATGGAAGGCGATGGAAGGCGAAGATGGGGCCTAGGATGGTACACGTTTGCCTAGAAGGTGTCTGTTGTGTTCACTTTGGCCTTTTATCTATAATTCGAACAGCAGTGACATACCAGATACATGTATTGTTAATTTGTGTAAAAGTAGAGTAGAACATCAACGTGCAAATGCCCACCGCTGAGCAATGGCCACCCTCTCAAATATTTGAGAGAGTGTCGGAGCCGGGAAGAGTCGATCTTCTTGACAACAAAAAATTAAATCTCGAATATTCTTTGACACGAGTTATGACATTGATTCTGTATGTCATAAGACTTAATATAATTTAACGTTACACCTTCTTGAGAAACACATCCCACCACATCCCCTCCCTATTCCCCTCCTCTTCCCTCCCATCTCCCAAATATCCTTAAAGACCAGCAACGCACCTGCAGCAACTATGGTGTTGCAGATGTATGTGGGCGACGGTAATCACTTACCAACAGGGGAACCGCTTGCTCGTTTGCCTTCTTTTACATAAAAAAAAATAAGAAACATCTAGAATAATTTGTCTTACGTGATGTAATATCGGAAAAAGTAGGGATCCAACCATAGTTTCTGAGACCTCGCCAAAGCTTTCAAATATATTGCAATATCTCTTATTGTAGGGCGATAAAAATATATATATAACATAGTGCCTAAGGATGTAAGAGAACTACCTTATTATATACTTATACATTGAAGTTGAAAATTCTTGATTGTTACAAAAATGCTTATACTTTGTTAAATTATATTTATTTTTTTAGGATCAATGTTTTTAAAACCTTTATATTTGTGCAATTGTTTTAAAATTTTGATGTTAACATGTTTTAAATTGCCACTTTTTATTCTTAATTCCGATCCCGTTATCGGCAGAATGTGTGTCAAATTTTGATTAATAAATTAATTCTAATTCTAGTTCTGAAAATTTAGCTATTGATTATGTAATGACGACATCGACGAATTCATAATCGATCGATGTGAAAGAGAATACGTAAAACTATAAGTCGAAGGACCCGTTTTAGTTTTATTTAAAATTGAAAAAAAAAATTTCACTGCCTTACCTAAGTCCCTCTTCAAGAAAGCGCCTCCAAAACGGAATATATTTCTAAGAGAGCATGCCCATACTCACTACGCTGGACAGAGTCTTTATTAAATAAAGTAAAAGGTACTTTAGTACCTATTATAGTTGGTTTAGTACTTATTATAGTTTCAGTGCTTACAATAACTTACTAACTTTTATCGCGTCTAATTTTTGTTTTCGATGTTGCACGGGTGCTGTAAAGCACTCGAAACTTCGGGACTGAAATAACAAAGTATCCGCGTAAATACAAGAATTCATTATGTATTAAGCGTATTACAATATTTAGGTTTTTGTTTCAAATATTAATAACAAAAATTGACAAAACAGAAGTGGAAGAACCAACCTCTACGCTCGCCAAAATGTCCTATATATATGTATATATATCGTATTATAGTCTCAGAACTAAATGCCTCGCTTGATTGCTTGATGTGCCTTGTTAAGGCAAAGTTGGTAAGACTTGGTAAGAGGCAAAACACGTATCGTTAGACGATTATTTCAGATTTTGTTATAACACGTGATTTTATTTTCCTTTATCACAAAGGAACTCTCAATTAAGATAAAAGTTATCATATTCCATGCCAAAATTTCGTTCGTATCCGTTCGGTCCCTTGAGCGTGAATGAAGAACAAAAATACAAACATTCACATTCGGAAATATATTCCATCAAAATCCTAGAAATCATTTTACAAGTCCCTTCATTAACAACTTGATCAAAATAGGATGGGTCGAATAGGGATTGTTTATTTTAGATTTAACTAAATGGAATTCGCTATAGATAATACAGGTACGCATCAACCATGATAAAAAACCCTGATGATGAAGTGGAGCATGCACTCCTCTAAAACTCATAATACGATTTTAATGGGTGACTTTAATGCAAAATGAGCTGGAGATGAGCTGATAGTGGGCAATTTTGGAATAAGGCAAAAGAATCCAAGGAGGCAACGGCTGGTTGACTTAAAGGCCAACGAGAAACTATATGATGAAACCATTTTTCCAGAAGTGGCCCGATAGAAAGGGGACCGGGATGAGGCCAGCCGGTTTCACTAAAAATGAGATCGGCAACATCGTCACAATCAAGCGTTAGGTTTGTGTAGTGATGAAAAAACTCCAGCGCCAGGCTCCAAAGCTTGACAATAAGCTGATCTGGAGACCTATTGTCCCAACCGTGGGACATGTACAATGTATTATTTTTCGGTAATTGTGAAATCTGATTATTTTTGATGAAGATGTTCTATGTGTTGACAACACACACAGAAATACACAGAAAGCACACTGAATATTAAGCTCGAGCTGTTTCGATTGAAGTGGTTCCGTGCCTTTATTAAAAAAAACATTAGAGCGTCATCAGGCTATCGGAAACTGTCCATGCATTAGGAGCTTAATTTTACAGTATCCTTCATACCGAATAGCCTCAAAAGCTTTTCAATCTCATAGGCGGACCTCCAAATCTACAAGGCAAGACATACATAAAAATATAGGATGCTGTTTATCCCAATTAACTGTTCTTTGGAGATCAATCCGCGGGATGCCGCTGTTGTTATATATTTCTCAACAAAACTTATTAATCTAATAATAAATAACAGAACGAAATGTTTTATTTTGTGGAAAAAAAATTATATTTATGTACCGTGATGATGAGACAGACAAACACCCAGATACGGTACAATTATTTGTCGCACGTACAAACATCTGTCACGTGCGGGAATCGAACCCGCGACCCGCAGCGCCACCGAGCCCCGACTTCCATAAAAATTATAACGTATCGCTTAACCCTATCCCCTTTTGATCTGTGAATGTGAAACGATTCGATTTAATTTATATGTCTTTCGTCCTTGTTCCCAGTGTTGTGGGTGGTTCGAGGATACAGACGCGAAGACGCCAGGAAAACCACGACGCAATAAACTGTAAGTCAATATTAATCCACATACGATCGTTTCGGGCTTGCGCCGACTAAAATCTATGCTGTTACTGATACTGCTACGCCGCATATCGGGGCTACGACGCCTACGAGGGCTACGTGGGCTACGAGGGCTACGATGGCTACGGGAAAAACTCACGCATATTTCTCGCGGCCCCAACAGCACCTGCCTCCCTACGCCACCTCTTTTTGAGAGGTCTCGAAGAAATTAAAAGGCATAAAGACATTCATTCTGACTCATCTACACACATAGTATATAATCTGGTGATACATAATAAAACAAAAAAAAAGAAAGAAAATATGTAAAATAATAATTATGTAAAAAAAGTCTTGTCAAAAGATGAAGAATGAAAGAAACGTCTACTCTCATTCATCCCGAGGTCGAATATTCTGTTACAGTGTTTTTTTTATTTAACTTCCAAAATAAGTTTTCATCTTCGGTTTGTGCTTAAATAACAGCTTGTAAGTGCTCACTGCCGGGCAAAGACCTACTTCTCAAATATCTAAGAGTGTTTCGGAGTCGGGAAGAGCCCGCAACGCTGCTCCAATGCAGTTTGGCGGGCTTCACATATCCTCCAAACAATATTTCATATTATTTCTCAGACACGCAGGTCTTCACACGATGTTTTCCTTCACACGTGGTAAGCACATCACTATAAATCGCTATCAACAATTTTAGTGAAAGCGGCCACCGGGGATCGAACTCAGGTCACACGCGCTCTGTGAAACTAAAGTGAGCGTGCGGTTTTTATGCCGCTGAAAACTATGTCCTATACATGTGGCCAATAAAATGTCCTTAAAATATTTCGAAGATGACTGAAAAATGTATAACAGGTGGCACTAACGCCTAAAGTTCATAATCATTCTATTTTTCAGCTCTCTGAATAGTTTTTTTTTTTTAATTTCAAGATATAAGATTCTTGGAATTATCAATACTTGCGATTGTTGTCACTCGGTGTAACATCTACAATTTATAAAATCTCTTGTACCGGTTTCACAACACATTTTAATTATTATATAATTAAAAGACGGCTTACGGAAACTAAAAAAAAAGTAGCAGCCTATAAGGGGCTAGGGGCCTACTGCTAGGCAAAGGACTCCTTCTCAAATAGTACGAGTGATTGTAATAATTGTCGGAAATTTTATGATGCACGCAATTCTATCCGACCATCCATACTATAAGTACGGCGTAGTGTTTATTTGATTTTTTTTTGTTTTGGCAAACGAGCGAACGGTTCAACGGATAGTATTAGAGGTCTTTAGGATATGGGAGGCAGGATGAGGAGAGGTGATGGGGAAGGGGGAGTGGGCCTCCGGTTGCCTCTCTCGTCGAACGAAACGTAGAAACACAAGATGCCTCGACTTCACGCCGGTATTCTGCGAGGGCATGGTACCAACCCGGTCGAGATGGCCCATTCGAGCAGCAGCAAATCCGCCGCTTGGCTATGGCACTGTAATGTTGTTTCTCAATAAATACACACTCTTCTTCGTAGACCGGTGAACAATAATAAATACAACATTTAAATCGTTCTATGTTTTCCGTGCACGGAACCCATTTTGTTCATCCATTAATTTTCCTTGCTTATATCTTTACGTATCATTTATATATATATCAATAGATTGTACATTGTTGCAACACGACATAGATAAAATATATCGCAGTTGCTAACCTTCGAATTGTGAAATCCTCGGCACAATCCGATTCCGGTATTTTCTGGGATTAAATGTATCGGATTTTCAGATTCGATTCTAAGCTTTGAAACATTGTAAACATTTTAACAAACCAATCCGTTCAGTAGTATACGGCGAATAAACTCGTACAAGTCAATCACGGTAGATTATATAAAACTGTATATAAAACTATCGGAGGTCTTGACGTCCTGATGTCGCAGTTAGGGATGATGATATTAATTTATCCCTAATGGGAAAGGCATGATGAGTTCTTTGTAATAATTGGAGAATTTTGTCACAGTTAAACCGGCTTCCATCAGCTTTATAATTAATAATTTTTGGTCAGATCTACGCAGAATATACATCTACTTATATAACAATTGTGATAAAATGGAAAAAAAAACTTAATCGAACGCGTTAAAATCCGTAACTAACAGTATCGTTTCAAATTGAATCATAAGCTTTAAAAAGTACTATATTAGAATTTATTAAAATAATATCTACCAATACTCAGTTAGCGCTTATCGCTGGATAGGCTGCTACTTACAATGCTTTTATTCACAATTACTTATCATGTAATTATTAATTGGCAGTTAATAAATCGATTTTAACCGGTGTAGTCCCAGATATTTGGAATGCCAACACCCCAAAGTTCAAGTTGGTACAATCATCTCAAATCAACGATCTACAACCTTATGCCTAAGACTACATAAAAGGCCGCCAACACAAAAACGGTAGAATTCTCAGAATTAAACAAGATCTTGCCTCGTAAGAAATTAGGATTTAGGCCGAGCCATAGTAAAGCGACGCTGCTGTTGGACGTAGATGATGACGTGATGGCTGCGCAGGATGTGGGAGAGGTAATTTCACAGATTCAACACCAACTTACTTCCTTGCTACGGTTTTTCGATCCTAGCCGAATGGTCGTATTCTACGAGGGAAGGTGTGACAAAAAAAATATGGGTTCCGACAGAATACCAGCGCTGTAGTTGTGGTTTAATATTTAGCATTGCTACAGTATTACGCTGAATCGGACGCCGTTTTGTTGCTGCAACTCAATAAAATAGATTTTTTTTTTGTTACGTAAATTAAGTTTTCATTATGTGTTACTTGAGTTGTGGCTATGAATGAAGTACTTTCTTTCTTTCTGACAGATAAAGCATCTCTTCCTCCTATCCGATTATATAGATATAGAGCAGACCCACATGGGTCAACATTGGGCCCCATACTGTTTATCTTGTATACTTTTGATATATATATCTATATTGATTTGTATATTTTTCATGTTAATCAAGTTTTTTTTAAAAAAACATCACCTCACATATATTGTATTGTTATAATGATAATAGCCACTTACCATCATATGGACTGTTACCACATTTGTCATCCGGATCCAATAAAAAAAAAACATGTTGCACTCGTTTCCGGTCGAAACTTCTCTAGTCACGACTTACTTTCGCATTTATTGTTCTAGTTCTACTCATTGCGGTTTCGGCAAAGCCTCCACGAAATGTGTGAAGACTTGCTGCGACATTCTTGGGGCCTTTTATAGGGCCTTTACATGTTCAGCTATGGGCAATATTATGTAGATTTAAAAAAAAATGTATTTAAAAATGTTTTGTTATATGCGTTTCAGTGAAACGATTTCATATATGCACTTTAATATATTTGCCTTCTGGACATGAAATACGTCGAGATTTCTACATATATTCTAGACACTGTTTTCTCGCTGGAGAAGATTTAAGTGAGTTAATATTTATTTTAATTTTGAACAAAGATTGTAAGCCACACGACTAAGCATTTAGGACGTTAGTCGTAGTGCTTAGAAGTGTTTTATCAAGAAATGACATTGTGTAATCTTTCACACGTTATGTCTGTTTAAAAATAGAAATACTCTATTCTCGGATTGTGTAGGGGTTTCGTCATTATATAGCATTTCTTTCCGTTCTGCGTCTTTATTTATTTTCATTGTAGGTTTCAGTACTTATTTTCTATTTATGATTCGACTTTTCATCATTTTCAAATCTATGATTTAGTCTCGTGTTACACGAGTCGTTGTAGCCCGCGGTCACGGCGTTTGGCTTTAACTTCATAGTAGCTCGGGTTCAATTCCCGGTGCCGTCACTAATAATATCGTTAATAGCAATTTTAGATGCTGAAGTTAATAGGTGCTCGGTGGCGAAGGAAAAGATCGCGAGGTTAGATGCATGCCCGAGAAATAATAGAATAGCTCTGGAACGGCATTGAAAATACTGTCTGGCACTAAAACCCCTCAAGTATTTCTGGGAATGCCTGTACCATTTGTGGGTATTTTCAAGTAAGTTAGCAAACTTACTTTACTACTGTAAGTGCATTATTTTTATTATCAAATATTAATTAAAGCCTCATTAACTTAAGTGTGAAATAAATGTCATTCATAACTGAAAAAATCTGTAACTTATTTCTTTCCGAGGATGTCGTAATATTCGAAGAAAGCCTTGAATGCACAATTATACAATAAAAATAATAATAAGAATAATGTATCAATATAACTATACAACCATAGAGGTTTTACTTAAATTTTTACTAATAAAATTCATAAACCTTTTTCGCCGATCCATAATATATTTAAATTTAAAGAAGTCACCCACGCAAATTTAAATTAATAGGGTAGTTTGGTATCAAAAGAAAATTCCGAGGAATTCGACGCCATTCTAAAGAAAGGTTTATTATTAATTCTGTAAAGCTCCTTGAAACAGATTACACCCTCGCTTCGCTTGCAATTTCTAGCGTGATTTAATTTCAATAACTCATTGAAATTTCTATAACAACGATGTTTACGCAGTAAGATTTAAACGGCTGCATAATTAGGCTGTCTAAGCCTGTCTGAGAGTTCGCTTCGGAACAGAAAAACAAATCGTTCTCTTTTACCCTATGCTCGGTGCTTCTCTGCGTGATAGAGTCTGCAACGATGATATGCGCAACAGAACTAAGGTAACCGACATAGCCGTAAAGATCAGCAAGCTGAAGTGGCAACGGGCCGGCCACAAACGGGCAGGTTCTCGAGTGGCAGCCACGTACAGGCAAACGCAGTGTAGGACGACCCCCCCACAAGATGTAGTGACGACCTGCGCAGTGTTGCGGGAAGTCGATGGATGCAGGTGGCTCAGGACCGAGCTTCGTGGCAATCTTTGGGGGAGGCCTATGTTCATTAGTGTACAAGTGACAGGCTGAATTGTTGATGATAATAAAGATGATGAGCTTATTATATGACGTCAGCTCCTCCATGGTTTTGTATATGAATGTAGGAAAACCATAAGTATCGTGGGCATTGAACGTGGCTCTGGCGACTGATGGAGGAAAGTTTGTCTGAATGTTTTAAGCAATGTATAGCTAAAAAATAAGCACGTTAATAAATAACAATAAAAAAAAATACATGAATTATTTCAGATCATGATGTGTGCACCTGCAGGGTCTGGGTACTTTCATTAATTTTACATTTTTTGCTAATATAACAAACGGTTCTGTCGTTTATATGACTGTATACTCTCGAACTCCCAAAACGAATTCGATCGACAACAGGTTAGTGACAGTTGTTGTATCACCCGGGAACGTAGTCAGTAAACAAAGGCCGGCAGCGCATCTGTAGCTCCTCTGGTGTTGCGGATGTTCGTGGGCGTCGGTGTTCACTTACCATCAGGTGAGCCGCACGCTCGTTTGCCCCCTTCTTCTAAACAATAACAGGTATGACGAGTTACCTGTTATTGTTGGTACAGAATAGACATGAATTTGCAGCGCTTCAATATTTTTCATTTTCCAGTTTTGGTCTCGTTCACGGTCTCTATATAATTCGTAAGCTTGTCTTAACAATCAGCAGCTGATAGCTATCATTACGGTGTTACTAACATCAGAATTATCAAGAATCGTATCATAACTTTTCAAGCGTGGTAGAGCCGAGCGTCGGCTTCAGCTGCTGCTCGAATCTCGCCTCGACCGGATTGACACCACGGCCTCGCAGAATACCGGCGCGAAGTAGAGGCATCTTGTGCTTCTGCCTTTCGTTCGCTGAGTGAGGTAACCGGAGGCCCAATCCCCCTGCCTATTTCCCCTCCTCTTCCCTCCCATCTCCCAAATAGCCTTAAAGACCGGCAACGCACTTGCAGCATGTATGGTGTTCCAGATGTATGTGGGCGACGGTAATCACTTACCATCAGGTGAACCGATTGCTCGTTTGCCGTCTTTTCCGTTAAAAAAAAAACTTTGAAACATATCATGATATGTAGTATAACTTTCTAATCCACTATCAACTTTAAATAACCGTAGTTACGCCAACTCGACCCGATCGCTTACACGCATCATTATTTTCATTAAAACCATGCACAAAGTAAGACGAGGCTGCATTTGACTTCAGATAAAATTACATTATAAAAGCATTCCAAACATGTTTACGTGAACGTGTGTTCAATACTTGTCTTGTATTCTAATAGGTACTTGAAACCTACTATTATTTATGAAGCCTTAATAGCCTAGTGGACAGGGCCGAGATTTAGTTTATTTGAGTAGGAAGCTTTTCCACGGCATTTGGCATTTACAGGCTGTTAATTTACTTCACTTTTTACTATTCTTCTCTTCAAAAGTAATAAATAGTTATAGCGGGTTCGGGGCGGTAAGATTATGCGAGAAATATAAAATTATTGAAGCATATCATGCAACAGATGTGTGTGCCTCCGGTTACCTCACTCACCGAACAAAACGCAGAGGCACAAGACGCGTTTATTTCGCGTCGGTATTATGCGAGGTTATGGTACCACCCCGATCGAGGTGGCCCATTGGAGCGGCAGCAAAAGCCGCCACTTAGATCTACCACGTACTTTCGGATGGATTTGTAGGATAGGTCCGAAATCCCGTGAGCTTTCAGATAGACTTCCATGAAAGCTTTCAGTGCCAGATGATTGCTTTACAGTGAACGACACGAATAACAGGCTAACAGAAACTGATGTGATTAATGAATTTAATGGAGGTAATTTCTGCAGTACCAGCCGCACTAAAAAGCCCCATAAGCTTTTCGATCACACTCTTAAGCTCATAGAAGCTAGGCGCGAGATGAAACTGCAACCTTCAACTGATGCCTCGTATAACTGAATAGACAGGAGTTCAATTCTTTGAGGCGAGACACGCAAATTTAACACAGCCTGTATTAATAACGCGATGAAGCAGAACATAGGCTCCAAAGTGTTCGCCAGAGATCTGTTAAGATGTCTCACTCATAATATAAAAAGGACGTTCCCATAGGCAATTGAAAGCGTTGCAACAAGAAAGCTTATAGCATAAGTTAAGGTAATGGTGCGGAAAAAGAATTCTATAGAATCAATTTTGCATAAAGTTCAGTTCTCAGAGCTTCTTGCATCTCTATCTCTTTCATGATTCCTCTTCGTTTGTCTTTCAGCTAACGAACTCGAATAACCGGTAAATCTATTCACGTCAAGATATTTTAATTAGCGTACGAATAGGGTGCAATGGCTCCTTTATTTACTAATACCGTCCACGGTCGAATGTAAGCTTTTTCAGCGGCACGTTCTAATAAACACTTACGTAACATAATTCCCGTAATGATTTAGCTATGTAAGTTGTATATTATTACTGTGCGTCACATCTCCCTCAGATACTACTCGTATTTGAGGAGACCTTTGCTCAGCAGTGGTCACTTACACGTTGCTACTGTTTTTTTAAAGGATTTATTATACTGGAAAGAGATCTACAAAATTAAGTACTTCAACTTTACTATCTTTTTTTTTCTTTGCTTTTTATTGAATTAGGGTGAAATACGTGCTAACAGTTCACTCGATGGTAAATGGCTACTGCAGACCATGGACACCTGCAAACCACTTCAATCGAAGAAGGTCATAGATACGTTGTCTCCCCTAAGGACTGCGACGAAATGCCTTACAGCCAGTAGTTAAAGATTTCCTATGCACCACCTGTGCACCATCTGTGCACCACCTATGCACCACCTGTGCACCACCTGTGCACCACCTGTGCACCACCTGTGCACCACCTGTGCACCACCTGTGCACCACCTATGCACCACCTGTGCACCACCTGTGCACATCTGTGCACCACCTGTGCACCACCTGTGCAACGCCTCACTACCGACAATATAAATTTAGCAATATCAGATTCATATGCGTAATTCGAATCTTAAAATTTACACGCTGGCAACACTGAACAGCCAACAGAGATCAATCATTGGCAAAACGGGTATACGTACACGAATGCATAATAGTTCTAGATGGAACATCAACTTCTAGGTTAACGTTTGTCAACAGTAGAGAGATTGTGTGTAACAATTACGTTGGTTTAACTAGATGTATGAGACATGACTGATAAATAACCTCTAATGGTATTTCTTCTACCAATGTATAAATAGAATATAACTAGAAATTGTTAAAAGCTACTATTTTTGTTTCAGATGGGTCAATCGAGAACCACGGGCTTCTTCGTTGTAGGTAAGTTATTTTTTTTTAATTACAATTTTTTTCAATAATTTTACGCGACGAACGCGAACGCAATGCATTTTGTAACGCATAACATTGATTCGACCCATGAAAATAATTAACGTTTCCGCTTAATCTCATTATCGATGAGAGAAATAAATGTTTTCTTTCGTCACCGTAAGCTGCCGCGCATCTCTACTGCGAAAGTTGTCTCCATGTTTCAAAAATTTTAAACAATCGTTTCATATATATTCATATATCTTTGATCACCCCCACCGCCTTCCCTCCATGATTCCTCTGATTTCACACAGCCCTTATAATAGGGAAATGTTCACGTAGACAATCTGATCAATTCTGATATAGATTGCAGTCTTTGTGTAGATTATTTATCTATTTATTTCATTTATTTTTAATTTTTTAATTAAGGATTGCCAACAAGATTAACACATAACAATTTTTTATATAAAAATGTTTTAAAAAAAGGTATGTGCCATCTTACTTAAGCAACTTAACTTAACTTAGGCAATCACGGAAAGCCAGTAGATACGGTCTAGTATAGTTAAAAGGATATTAATATTATTCAAATCTATTGCTTATCTAAAGTAACACAATAGTGAGTTACAAGAAACTACAACTTGATAACAATATTAGACGAAACAATACAAACAAAGAAAGATTAATAACAAAAATAAAGACAAATTAAATAATTAAGTATGGTACGATTTTCTTCTATAAATTATTGTGTAATGCCCTCCGGATTTTAGTAATATAAATAAAATTAAATATAAAAATGTTTGTACAACTCACACAACAACAACCTATAACCTTTGACTTCCTGCAACATTCTGCAGGTCGTCACTCCATCTCGTGGGGAGTCGTCCCAAACTGTGTTCACCAGTAAGCGGCTGCCACTCGAGAACCTCTGTTCCCCAACGGTTGTTAGTTCTGCGAGCTATGTGACCGGCCCGTTGCCACTTCAGCTAGCTGATCTTAAAGCCTAATTCTGTTACCCTAGTTCTTCTGTGGATATTATTGTTCGAAACAAAAAAAAACGAAACACCCAGCACAGCTCTTTCCATAGCGCGCTGTGCAACTTTGAGCTTCCTCATACTGCCTGCATTGATATACTTAGTCTCGGTTTCGTATAGTAGTAGTGATCATTGGCAACACGCACTGGTTGTATCATTCATCATCAGGGTGTGTCGAGGTTGGAGCGTATACCTGTATTAGCATCATCGAATACTTTTAGGTTATTCTGAGTATAAGATAAGCGTCCATACTCAATACACTGGAGGCCACCTTTTTACCTCTCATCATCTTTGGAGGGGTTTTACCTAGGCCAGGCGTGGCAATTTTTTATGGTAAATACAGGAAAATGATGCTGCCCATCTCCTAATATAACACATTTCCCTCTGTCGACTTTTACTACAACCACGGCTCGAGACGGGATGACAGATTCTCTTATACCGTCACTAAACTGTGGTTTAACGGTATGGAATAGAATATTTCTAGTACAATTAGAAACTCCTAAAGTAACACAAATATCCTTTGTTAACATTTCATGTTTCTAATAAGTTCTACATGTCACGTCAATGAATACTTTTATAATTTCATCATCATCATCATCATTTCAGCCTATTACAGTCCACTGCTGAACATAGGCCTCCCCCAAAGATTTTACAATTTACTATTAAAATATTCTATTTTGTTGCCGACGCGTTGCATGAAACTTTTCAACAAATACGCATAACATATTCGAGCAGGGGTTCAATTTGTTATTTTGCTGTTACATCACAATATGATACTGTTCTGAAAATAGCGTATAGTTCTGTCTAAAATAGAAATGCTCTGGAAAGAAACACGGTTACCTTTGTTATTGGTGTGAGTATTTTGTAAAAAAAAATGTATCGTTTAAAGAAAATTCCTTATGTTGAGATTCTTGTCTATTCATCACAATATGGTACAACTAATTTTTGATTTGTTATCGTAGGTATTTATAGATGCTGGATTCCTTCTCTGTCTGGGATTGATCAAGGTTGGAATCAAACTCTTACCTTTTTCTACCGCTAATCAACAGTAAAACCACTGCAGTTCAATTCTAATAATGCTTTTTTTTTATAGAAGCTTTAGTTCCTTCTCCAATTAAATTTTCTATGTTTGCATGTGTCTATGGGCTGCAGTGGTCACTACCATCTGGTAGACTGTAAGAAAGCTCGTTTTTCGTTCCGTCATATACATAAATACATCACATGCATATAATGTGAACATTTGTGGCTCCAAGAAAATAGAGTACACTTATTAATGCAAAATCTAGCTCGAAAACAACAAGACGTGGGGGGCATTAAATTGTTATGGAATGACAAATGATAGGTCAGTCCGCCGGCAGAGGCTGGTTTACATTACCAAGGATCAGCGGGAAAGTTTCTGCTTGCTCTTTTCAACTGGGACTCGTAGCATGAAAACGGTGTAAATCCGACAGCCGCGTTGTTGTCTTCTGCGCTTCTCTGATGATGGATAGATAGATAGATAGATATTGAGAAATAATAACAAACTAGAAAATTAAAAACTTAAACTAAACAAAGTCGAAAACAGTTTTCTTGCTTCATAATCTGTCTTTTAGAAAGATTTAGGTATGCCTGTCTTTGCAAATGTGATAGTGTTTACTATAAATGAAATATATATGTATAATGATTTCTTGTATTTACACCAACACTGCACATTTGAAATGAAACTATTATTTACTGTTTTTTTCACGATTAATTCTAGTTATTTGTTCTCCCGACATTTTGAGTGCTTCATAGTACCTGTGCTGTAAAGCTGCACTGCCTAATATATGCCCATTGCGGACTTGAGTATGTAATGTTCGCTTGGAGACCTCTGCTTGTGGCGGGGTCTTGCGGGGAATCGTGTTTACTTACCTTTAATATGGTTGTAAGAGGGCGATGGGTAGCGGATATGTCATACTTGTGAATAGATGCAACTCGTGGAGGCTGGTCTGCATGAGCTTGCAGTACTATACGTTTCTTTTGTTGATTCACCATCCAATTACTCGATCATCGTTATTTTTGATCGTTCTTCGATAAGCGTTCAATTCTAATTTTAATATATAATTTCTAACCAACCAAGTATGCAACGGATATTGGCAATCTACGAATTTGTTTCAATTAATACTCTGTAAGTGACTGCATGCTGCGCGAGAGGAGGGATCGGCGTAGGGGTAGCCACCCATGGCATGCCATCGTCAGTGGCGACTGTGGCAGGAGCGTTGAAAAAGGCAATGGCAACCGATTGATGGACCTACGTGGCAATGTGTCTCATAATAGATACTTTTACCGTATGTATCTATATCTATATTAATTTAGATTAACCAAATGATTAATGTTTAACTATTGAAATGAGAAATATGACACAAATCTCTTGCATATTTTAGCGAATGTGTAATATATTGTTTTTTTTTTGCGATAACTAAATCGAATAAACAGTAAATATAGTTTTGTTAAATTAAAGAGTGGGAATAGGGATTTGGGTCAGGGTGAATGGCCCAATCACATTTATTAAATATGAACGACCAGTTCGAATAGATGTTATCTCAACTTCGGATTAACCAGTTGGTTAATATAACATGCGTTTACAAATTATATTAACATATTGTGATAATTGTGATAAATGTGATTGGAGGGGTGTTGGGACGGCCATTCCCTGGGGTAGGGGATAATAAAATAAAACTTTAGAGTCTGATATAAATAGTAAGTTCGTAGCAAACGCAACCGCGTAGCTGTTATATCTCAGACACATCACGTCAGTGCGGTGATGAGCAGCCGCTCTGCTAGTGTAGCAGTAGAAGTGTCGTTGTAGTAGTATCTCCTGCTGTAGAACATCGCACATCCCAGTCATTGTGAACGACATTTAAGCGTGTTGTCAGCGTCTACATTGCCTCTGCGGCTGCGAAATTCTATTAATTTGGTTCAGTTACAGAGCTTGCGTATCCGACTATATTCAGAGTGTGCCTAATAATCTGTCGACGCATACGACGCTTGTGACTATTAAAATACGAGGCATTGGCGAAGTTTGATGCTAACTAAGAAGTCATGACCTATTTCAATGCTGGTTCTCCACTTTAAATGTTTTGGATATAAATAAGTTTTGGTTATAAACCATGTAAATTGTATTTGGGCATGCTACAATGTTATTACATATTGCAATTTTCATGGTCCAATTATATTACATATCACAAGAGACTCCCAAGGCATCCTGCGAATTTTTTAGTTTCATAAATATTTAAATTGATGTGAAGAATAACCTGTAGTACATCAAATAGCATGAAGTAATGAATTTTTATGCGGCTGCGTAAGCTTGCTTTTAATGTGTCACAAAGTTTTGTTGGCGCATTAATTGCTGGTGCACATCGTCTCATAAACTTATGGACCACGAAGCACTGGGACAAGGCCGAGTATCTGGAACAGAAAACATGAAGATGGATAATTATAAACTCCTAAGGTGAAACGACCAAAAACTTTTTTTCAGCATTTTGTCCAACTCCCCCCAGTCTTTCAATGTGGTGGCTCTCGAGAATCCATCCTTGGTCCCCTTCTTAAAATCATACATTCCTCTGATTGCGTAAAAGTAATCCAAATCAAAAAATTTATTTAATTGTAATGTATATCGTTCTGCGAACAAAACTTGAGAGATATCGAATGTCGAATCAAATTTCAAGAATTGTTTTACAAAAATATCTTCGATTGCAGAAACACGGAATAAATGTCGAAGTAAATTGCTTTTATCGATAAACGAAAGGATGCAAGATCCTAAATTTGCTTTCTGTATAACTGTGACGACATCATTCATGGAGTAAGGTAGCTTTCGAGAACTCGCCACCTGCCACGAGTGCAAAACGGATTGTTCGTGATTGTTACGAAGTTCCTCCGCAAACACTCATCTCAAAACGAAACTAGTTCTGTAGCCAACACTTGAGGAGCTATATACAGTTGGTGCATAACAAATTCGGGAACGAGAAATGCGTTCGAGACGATCGCGGCTAATGTACACTCGTTAGGCTTGTTAGGATGTGATAGGAGTAACTATTTGGGATAATTTACGACTAAACTCTTACTGGTTCAAAATTTTATTTTAAATTAGTATTTTTTGTTTTATGTACATTGAGAATTTTTTAAATTCATTTTATGGAAATTTTAAAGAACAACCTTAAGTTGAGTTTCCTTAAATAAGTTCCTAGTTCTTATGCATTGTTGGAGAGCTAAGAAAAGGGTTATGCCAAAGATGCCTTATTAAATTATATTATATTATGAGAGAAAATAGATATGTATATATAAAAGAGAACTTTTTCCTAATACTAAACAGTATGAGATTTAAACATCACTACTGACGTACACTGCTGTTAACATTGATGACGTTTACATGCGTTAATAATAATAATGGCGTAGGGAAGTGACGACCCCATCGCCCACCGGCGTAAAGTTGAAGTGACAAAACTGTTACGTTGGCGCAATCAGTCATTTGTAGAAGGCAGAAATTTGTAAAAGATCTTAGCAGTTGTCGATATTGTACCATCGCAACCACACCTGTGTAATAATATTGTAAATTAGGGTGCAATAGGACATAAACTTTTTCTGCATCTCCATGCAATACTTATATAAATAACTTATCTTACTTTGTATGAGATAAACATGATATATTAGTATTAAGTTGTGCACTTATGCCTTCATCGTTACCTTTATTTATGTCATAAATTACTTATCTATGCGTATCAGGCCTTAGTTATTTTATCTACATGATATTTCGTGTTTTCAAGTATTTCCGAAATAACACTGACTTAACGAATACTGATCACAGAAAAAGATGGCTCCGGATGTTGCTTTGTAGTCTTGATATGCTTCTTTGACATAAAGTTAAAATTTATTCATTATGTCCAAGAAACAATCACGATATACAAAGCTTACACCACGAAGATTGCACATAAAAAGGATTAAACAATTTCGATGATGAGAAATGAGAACGAGGATTTCAAGCAAACATGCACTTATTGGTACTGAAACTAAATATGTATGTTAATTTTACAAATTAAGTTCTGATCACTCTGATGAGCTGGTCTCCCCTTAAGATATAAGGTACTAGAAAGGCTGTGGTTGTTATAAATGCATATTGCATTGAGAAGCTTAGAAGTCATTTAATAAAAAAGCTTTCTTTTTATTTTATATGGAACATTATTGAATATTTTAAGAAGTGAATTTATTGGCTTTTTTACCTCCAAAACGCTCTCCTTGAATAGTGGCAAGACTTTTATTAAATGGGCAACAGAAAGAACTCATCCGAATAGGCAAAGGTTGGACTAACTTTACAATGAAAGGTCATATAACAATAGTGAGATATTTAAAGAATATGTTAAAAATATTCAAAATTATTTAAAAGAGTATGTTGATGACCAAGTCGATAAATCTAAGCAATAAAATGAAGAATGACTAGCAATATTAATAATAAAACGGGAAAGAACTAGATTGAATTTTATTAATTATTAATAAAATTATAACGACTGATCAGGAGGTTGCAGAAGTACTTGAGGAATTCTTTAGTTATATTCCAATTTTGAATACAATGCCGTGAATTGTTTTCTTACTATGGCCGAGTCATTATTAAAATAAAATGTAAGTGCTTATAACAACAATTATATTTTAAATTTGGACCGACAATTGTTGTTTTAATATTGATAAATAACCAGTGTTTAATCTTATTTATTAATCAGAAGAAAAAAATAGATTTCAATTGTTACTTTTATTTGATAAATTTTTCATGTTGCTTTTACGACATATTTAGAAAAATGCTAAAAAAGTTTATAACTCAAAAATGGTTTACTTTTGCATAATGCATATAGGAATTAAAATTATGGCAAATAGTCACCCCTATCACCTCCTAACGGGCATAAGTCGAAGTACCAATAGCCCTGTAAATAAGTTGCATAAATATTTAAATTGATGTGAAGAATAACCTGTAGTACATCAAATAGCATGAAGTAATGAATTTTTATGCGGCTGCGTAAGCTTGCTTTTAATGTGTCACAAAGTTTTGTTGACGCATTAATTGCAGGTGCACATCGTCTCATAAACTAATCAACGACGAAGCACTGGGACAAGGCCGAGTATCTGGAACAGAAAACATGGAAACGGATAAATATAAACTGCTAAGGTGAAACGAACTTAAACTTTTTCTTCCAGCAATTTGTCTAACTCCCCCCAGTCCTTCAATGTGGTGGCTCTCGAGAATCCATCCTTGGTTCCCTTCTTATCATCATACATTCTTCTGATCGCGTAAAAATAATCTTAAACTGAAAAGTGATTCAGATGTTATGTATATGGTTCTGGGAAAGAAACATGAAAACGGATCATTCAAAGCTCGTTAGGCGAAACAAACAAAAACCCTTCAAATGTAATTTTAGGCACCATTACCTGATATCGCGTCCCAATTCGGGGAGGTTGCTTTGTTTGGGTTTGTAAAGCATTACCGCATTGTCTTTACGCTGACTTCGACAATTTTGCGCTTCGGTATTGTGTTGTGGCGAGATTCAGTGAACACGACTCTGTGTTCACTTCTGAGCAGAGAAGATGTATAATATTCATGTGTTGTGTAAGATTTTTCCATAGTTGTAAGCCTTTATTAAAGGTGAATCGCTCATTGACCTTTCCGAGTCTGTAAATTTACAGCATCTTATAAACTTATAATATATATATATATATATATATATATATATATATAGCGAGTCTTATATAAACTTTGGAAGATCCTCGATGAGCTAATTTTTAGCGTTACTTGTTTATTATGACACGTTCAATGATGTTTTGACGTCAAGGGATTGTGAAAAGTAAATTACAAATAAAATATTCCTTTGTGTAAAATGTGTCAAATTGAAGTTATGAGCATGATGTAGAATTATAATTATATTTCAATGAAACATAACAATTCATTGTATGTATAAACAGTCAATGTAGTTTAGTTAAAATAAAGAGTGGGAATAGGGATTTGGGTCAGGGTGAATGGCCCAATCACATTTATTAAATATGAACGACCAGTTCGAATAGATGTTATCCCAACTTTGGATTGACCAGTTGGTTA
Organism: Bhutanitis thaidina; assembly: GCA_029286595.1. NCBI lineage: Eukaryota > Metazoa > Arthropoda > Insecta > Lepidoptera > Papilionidae > Bhutanitis > Bhutanitis thaidina. Next base: position 260 of record JAGSMS010000044.1, on the reverse strand, counting down.
ATATAACATGCGTTTACAAATTTTATTGACATATTGTGATAATTGTGATTGGAGGGGTGTTGGGGCAGCCATTCCCTGGGGTAGGGGATAATAAAAATAAACATTAGAGTCTGATATAAATAGTAAGTTCGTAGCAAAGGCAACCGCATAGCTGTTATATCTCAGACACAGCACGTCAAGTGCGGTGATGAGCAGCCGCTCTGCTAGTGTAGCAGTAGAAGTGTCGTTGTAGTAGTATCTCCTGCTGTAGAACATCGCAA